>JBAMJV010000925.1:0-186971 GCA_037951105.1 Echinarachnius parma | reverse complement strand
GGTCTGCGCTCTTAATGCTTCATACAAGGTTTTACACTTACCTTGATTAGTATGCAATGTTTTTGTTTTGGTTTTCCTGTTTATGCCGCTTCATCCATTTTCTGTGAAATTCCACCTCCGGTGGTAAACTAACAGGTATTGAGGATGAATTGTGGTTGTTGTTGTACTTTTTTAGTATTACTATCATTCCTAAGTGTTGTGTTTTATTTAAATGCCTTAGGATACATAAAGACCTATTGTGTAAAGTAGAATTTGATAGTCATCGGCCATTTGAGAATACTTCAAGATCTACTGTGTATAACTTGATTTAATAGTCATTGATCATTTCAGACATGTTTTAGAGGCAGTCAACAATTGTTTATGCTCTTCTTTATTATAGCAAAGAAGTGTATGTTACTGTTTATAACTTGATTTACTTTTAGTAATAGTCATCAATCCTTTCAGACATTTTTTTTTTGTGTGTGTGAGTTTTTAGAGGCAGTCGATAATCATTTATGCTCTCTCTCTTAGCCAGACAGAAGTGTACGTCCGTCGGTAAAGGCGACGTGACACAAGTGGAACGTGAACGGAACCTTAGCCAACTGTTTATCGCAAAATGTCCTCTTTTTTCATTTATATATTCTGCAATCCAGCCACGGTGCTCTCAATATCTCTGAACTCCATCATACGTCAGAGCTGCCAAGTCTCCCTGATTTTGCAGGAGACTCCCTGAAAATAGACCAAAATTAATGCATCCGATTTCATCCCATCAGCCCATCTCCCTGATTATTGAAATATTATTATTGTCATTAGGCTGTTTGCATTTGATATATGCCTCCCTGATTTCTGATGAAATTTCCCTAAATCTTCAATGTTGGTAGCTTTGTCAATGGGTGCTTTTCAATCGCACATCCACTATGTGGGCTGACTGGAATGGGATGTCATCATGGTTCAAGCCTAGCTCATATGTGCCATACGTCCGCTCACATGTCATTTCAAAACCCCCAATCTAGTATCCAAAAAAAGGCTTTAGAGTGTGGTCTGAGCGTTTGGAACAAGGATAGTTTATGCACACTTCATGACACCGAGCCAGTGTTGGGTTATTTGCAAGGTGGCGCCGCCGCAAGGTAGCACTGCACATCAGATATATGATTCCAAACCACCTTTAACCTGTTCCCTTCAAGATTCTTAAATCTCCATAGACTTTGTACACAACCCACCTGGTTCCCGTGGTCAAGGGGTTAATACATTGTCCAGTATATTCCCAATATGTCCACAGGCAGTGCTCATGTTAACTCTTTGTCTGCAAGAAGATTGTGCACATTTCCCATAGATTTAATACATGGCCCACCAGGCATTCATAGTAAATGGGTTAAGTTGCCTTCTCTCTTTTCATATCTTCAGTAGATCGTGTACATGTGACCTTTTGCTGCTAAACGTCTTAAAACCTAAGAATCTTCAGTAGATCGTATACATGTGACCTTTTGCTGCTAAACGTCTTGAAACCTAAGAATCTTCAGTAGATCGTATACATGTGACCTTTTGCCGCTAAACGTCTTAAAACCTAAGAAAATTGGTGGATTTGTTGACCATTTTTAGGTTTGTAGTTTACCAAAGCATGACATGTTCATGTACTCTTCACCAAAAAGGTGAGATTTAGGAGAATTTCAAAATACAAGATAAGATCATTTAAAATGTTGTGGGTTGTCTAACTAGTGCTATGTTGTCACAGTAGTGTACAAGCTATTTCTGAATTAATTCTAATTCTGCTATGTTGTCACAGTAGTGTACAAGCTATTTCTGAATTAATTCTAATTCTGCTATGTTGTCACAGTAGTGTACAAGCTATTTCTGAATTAATTCTAATTCTGCTATGTTGTCACAGTAGTGTACAAGCTATTTCTGAATTAATTCTAATTCTGCTATGTTGTCACAGTAGTGTACAAGCTAATTCTGAATTAATTCTAATTCTGCTATGTTGTCACAGTAGTGTACAAGCTAATTCTGAATTAATTCTAATTCTGCTATGTTGTCACAGTAGTGTACAAGCTATTTCTGAATTAATTCTAATTCTGCTATGTTGTCACAGTAGTGTACAAGCTAATTCTGAATTAATTCTAATTCTGCTATGTTGTCACAGTAGTGTACAAGCTAATTCTGAATTAATTCTAATTCTGCTATGTTGTCACAGTAGTGTACAAGCTAATTCTGAATTAATTCTAATTCTGCTATGTTGTCACAGTAGTGTACAAGCTAATTCTGAATTAATTCTAATTCTGCTATGTTGTCACAGTAGTGTACAAGCTAATTCTGAATTAATTCTAATTCTGCTATGTTGTCACAGTAGTGTACAAGCTAATTCTGAATTAATTCTAATTCTGATATGTTTTCACAGTAGTGTACAAGCTAATTCTGAATGAATTCTAATTCTGCTATGTTGTCACAGTAGTGTACAAGCTAATTCTGAAATAGTTTACCACTATGTGCAGGCCATACGTGACTAGATCACTCTGGAACGCAGAATTATATAGTATAAACGAGTGGAGATTATTCACGGTTGCACTTACGGAAATGGCACTTCAAGGACACAGAATAGAAAAACAGGAAGATCATCCTTCATTTCCTTAGCAGTCATCATCATCATCAAACTTACATTTTGTTTTCAACTACAAACACAAACAAAATATTCGATTGGGTGGTGTGGGGGGGGGGGGGGGGTGGACCTTGTAAAGGCATTTCCCTTCTTTGGTGATTTCCTTTGCAGTAATCATCATCAAACTACAGTTTTGTAGTTACAAACGCAAACAAAATAGAACTGATTAAAACGTCACATCTCATCTTTTGTTGACCTTGTTTTTGCAATTCCGGGGAGGGGGGTTGGGGGGGGGGGGGGGGCCTTTGCAGTAATCATCAACATTTGTACAAACACACACAAACAAAACAGCACTGATTGCAACTGTTTCAACATCACCGCTCATCTTTTCATGTTGACCTTTGCAGATGTTGGGGGGGGGGGGGGGGGGGGGGGGACCTTGACTTAGATGTTTTTTTTTAATGACATTTTCCCTTCTTTTTTTATTTCCTTTGCAGTAATGATCAAAGTTTATCAAAACAAACACAAACAAAACAGCCCTGATCACAACTGTTTCACCATCACGGCTCATATTTTGTTGACTTGTATTTTGAATTTGGAATGAGAAAAATAACCTTGACGTAGATATTTTTGAGAGGCAATTTTCCTCTCTTCTCCCGTCTAGACGATCACAGATGGTTATGTCGTACCTGTCGGATGTTTTCTGGGAATGAGAACAGAGATGCACTCTTCTTGATGTGTTTACAAGGATGTAGCCTGCATCCTGCTCTTAGTGGGACTTAATTCTCAGCAAGTGTTTTGTTTGTTTAAATACCTTGTATTTATGCAGTGCTTGTTTTTTTCAGGACATTACTGTTTTGTTTTCTCCAGATGTGAAATTTATTTGCAATCATCGAAATGGGTTTTAAATTGCCATTTGTTATCTAAATAAGCAATATTGTCAAAGTAATTTTTCTTCTGATTATGTTCTGATTTGTTAATTGTTATGTACGTGAATTCCAT
The DNA here is from genome assembly GCA_037951105.1 of Echinarachnius parma. Classification (NCBI taxonomy): domain Eukaryota; kingdom Metazoa; phylum Echinodermata; class Echinoidea; order Clypeasteroida; family Echinarachniidae; genus Echinarachnius; species Echinarachnius parma. The sequence continues at coordinate 183,397 of JBAMJV010000925.1, read as the reverse complement.
TTTTCGATACATACAGTACTTCCTCTATTTGACTATCCTTGTAATCTATTTGTAACATTCCAGAGCTTGCTTGTTATTGTAACTGGCTTACTTATTTTGATGGATCTATATAGAACTACCCTGTCTGTATAATACATCTAATATATCTTGAATAGATAATAATTTGTAAATAATACATGTATACTTTAACCCTGTACATGCTGTGGTCAACATATCCCACTGCTTGTTTCATACACCCAGTGGCACCATAAGACACACTGAGAAGCAAGGTACTGCATAAAACATATGTGAGAGAGACACAGCAGCAGTGAGTGCACATAGAGTTTAACATGACACTGCCATTTTTTTTCTTCTCCTTCTTATCTGGTCAAGTGTCATTTTTCAGGGACTGGCCTCAATGAATTTTCATGAGTTTCTTCACCTTGGCTATGTATAGATATATGCACACCTTTCAAGGATGGCCTGAGCTGTATGATCTCCACACTGGTTTGTGACTCATGATTGTCGGTTGAGAAAGAGAAGGGCGTTATGTCACTTTTTGTACTTTGAGGATAATCATGTTTAAAGTTTGAAAGCCACATAGATACCAGTTGTAGCTCTCTTATACATAATTTCATGAATATTTCCAAAATAAGACATACTGTACTTACAATCTAAAAATGTTGCATCACTTAGAAGAGGCTAACTAAATTTTGCCGAGAATCGACAACGCCCTTCTCACTCTCACATGTATGCCGTTGGCCTCGGAGCGCTCGGGGTGAAAGTAAAAAAATAGATACTGTATTTCCTCATTTCATTATTGACCCTTTTGTCAGACCATCGTGTTAGAAACATCATCTGGACTTTTCAAGGACATTAATCTGATACGTCCTTCCCCCTTAAAAAATAGGGGATGGGCAAAATAATGAATTAAACATGATTAAAGCACACCAAGCTTTTATCTCAGAAATGATTACAAAATTGAACTAAAATGCAATTTAGATAGATAGATATTGGTCAGTTATAGCCTCTGAAGAAGATTCTGCTAGGATCGAAAATTTAGGCCTTATTTTGACTCTCAGATAGATATATATGTACATTTTATTGTTCACATTTTTAACAAACATAGAAATTGGGCCTTCACTGGCTGACAAATTCAAATAATTTTACATGGCAAAATCTACAGAATATGCATGGTTATACAAGAGAACGACGGAAAACAACAATTGTTTTTGTTTAGATTCTTAATGAAGTATATACTTTTACCTTCTACGCAAAGATTTTGTTAAAACAATGATCCAGTTTCATGCATTTATGCACGTTAGGTGTTTAATACCTAGTTACAGGGGAAATGTGATCTGTGCAATGCCATATTCCCGCCCTCAATGACCCTCTTCATGTGATAGTGTTATTGTGTATGACTGGAGGTGTTATTATGTATTTCCGTTATTTGAAGTGTTTGTTGACTCGCATAAGTTGAGCACTGCAGGGCATGCAGCGGAAGAAGAAAGAACCAAGATGTCAGGGTGAATGGCCACACTGCTAACTCTACCGTAACCATAAATAGGCCGGGCTATTTGAGGGGCATTATGTCTTTATAAACTTTACCACGATGTTACCCTAGTAGCTACAACAGGGTGAGAAACAGTTGGTGGTTTCACTCACAACTTGGTATTAATTTGTATCAAACATGTATATATTCTGATTTTGGTCTGAATTGTTCATCTTTCTAAAGGTAATATTTTGTTTGCTCTATGAAAGGAATAAAGGATAAGCTCGCTTGCATTGAAAGAGTTTCCCTCCCTCTCTTTCTATATCTCTGTCTGTCATTATTAAAACAAATATTTCCATGGTACGTTCCCATCTCCATGCCAGTCTATATCACTTCAATCAATGTAAATCACCTTGACCATATCTATAACCGGAAATAAATTGCATTGAATTGTGGCAGGGCCATCGTCCTTTTATTCCTAAAACAAAACAAAGACCCTCGATCCATAATAGAGTTTATCTGGCTGGCCACAAATGATGTCGGTTGAGAAAGAGAAGGGCGCTAAGTCACTTTTCGTGTTTACAGTATGAATATTCCCCAAATAGGAATTATTATTTTCTGCCAATTTTTAAAGGTGCACCTTTAACGTGTCAGATTTTGCCCAAAATGACATTTGAGACTTAAATCCTATACCAAAAACATTGTAAGATTTATCTGAATGATGTGTGAAAGTTTCATTGAAAAAGAACACTGCTTTCCTGGTTAAAAAAGCAAAAATTTGCGTCAGCTTTTACAATTAATTACAGTATGACGTTTAAGACCGTTTATAAACTGAATGATTATCAATGGTAGATATCGTCATACTAAAGGGGCATTTGAACAAATCCAGCCCTATTTTATTCTTCTCTTACCATAAGTCAAACAACACGGTTGAAGAGAAATGTGGAAGCTCAAATACATTTTTGTGGAGTTAGACACTTTACAGGTGCACCTTTAATGTAAAGAAGGCTCTTACCTACAAGGTGGTATGCAGAACTCAGTTTATCCAAAAATAAACTCAATGCCCTTCTCACTCTCACCGGGCAATATTATTGGCCCGGATTCACAAAGCAGGTTTGTAGGAGGTTTGTACAAACCATGGTTTATCCATGGTCTACATCTATGGAGTGCCATTTGTAAACTGATGGAGAAAGAATGTAAACTCCTTACTTGTTAACAATGTTGATGGTACACATACAAAATGCACCAAATAAATGTTTGTCTTCTCACATGGTGAAATTTGCTGGTTAGCAAGCACTAACAGTCATATCATTATAAATTATAAATTGTTTTACTTGTATACGAGAAGCACTCCATAGATGTAGACCATGGATAAACCATGGTTTGTACAAACCTCCTACAAACCTGCTTTGTGAATCCAGGCCATTGTCTCTGTGACTCTTGTGCATTGTGTAATAACTCAATATAATAGGGATGGTAACGCCAAGCACAAAATGGGTTAATGCCTTGTCAATAGAAAAAAAAAGATAACTTCTATCACAAATTATCATTCTGCCAAACTATACTAGGTAATCTCAATTTATATCGCAATGGTCTTTTCTATTTTGTCTCTTTTGTTTGTTTGTTTTTTAAAAATATATATGTGTTGCTTTCATATTTGTTTGTTTTCATTTATTCGTTAAACTGGCAATCAAACTTAAATTAAGAATTGCCAGGAAATAGGTCGTAGTCATCAATAATTGCTGGAATGGCCTACAGACAATATTTTCTCTCTCCTCCCAATGTTTGCTCATCCATTTGTGTCTTTATATGTGTAGTTCCCATAAAAACCCTTGCTTAACTGGTCCCGAAAATATTTGAGCTTTGGTCTATGGAGAATACATGTTGTAGCAAAATCAGTCTGTCCTGAATGGGTTAATAGAACCTGGTATATAGTGCATTAACCCAAAGCAATTTGCAATATTTTATGAGTGAATGGTTTGATGTTATATTTCTGGGTGTTCCTCTCATGACAAATTTGGCTTTTGATGCCATAATTATGTTACGTTTGGTATCGAATGTAGGGAGGTTCCCCTTTTTTTAACTGCATTAGAGTGTTCAACAATGCTGCGCTTTTTTCTTCTCGAAAAGTGTGTCATCAAATTTAGTTGAAGGTCATCACTTATCTTGTGACTGGAAAATGTTAATCCTGTGCCTACTGGAACCTGATGAGCTATGTACAGAGTCTACAGAGATTTTAGAATCTCGACGGGAACCGATTAATGGAAAACTGGGCGTTCTATCAAACCAAGGAGAAAATCAAATCAATTAGTTTCAGCAGTAATTCAGGCAAATTAGATAAAGAAGCAGTGAAATTGCTCAAATTTGATTCTTGTATCTAGAAATGCCTTAACCCTTCTAGTAATGTACCCAGCTAGGTGTAGCTTGTGCTGGTGTCTATGGATAATATGTGCGGTACCGAATCAAATCAAATCAAATTAGTTAATGGGCCTCTAACAATCCTGTTGCTCGAAAATTGACGTAATGTCCTGATGCCAGCGATGAATGTGATATTAAATCTGAAAATTGAATTGAATCATCACTGTTCGTCTAGCAAAAGCCAAGCGGTGGTGCTCCCAGCTTGGGCCTTTTGTACAGATTAAGAACAAGGTTATGAATCTATGAAAAATGCAGGAAAAGTGTGCCACGCATATTTTTGTTGTGTATTACAGTAAACTTAAAGGGAAAGTCATGAAAAATAGACAGAAAAGAAAATGTACGAGACATAGATTTCTTCTTTTTTTTAACCAAGTCAGGACTGTTCCCAGAAATACCTACGGTGAGGGTTGGGGTTTTGGAGTATACATGTATGCTTTAATACTTGGATGTAAATGTGCCATTTCTTTTGTTATCCTTGATGAATGTATGTATTTATTTATTAAGTTGTTTATAACAAGGTTTCCATGCTCTTGAATACCTAATAGCCTCAGTGCCATAAAAAGCAGATATAATGTGTGGTGCATATTGTAATTCCAGCATCATTTATCTATCAAATATGACATAGTTTTCTGGGGGAAGAGGAGAAATACATGTATGTAAAATAGATTTTTTGTGATTCAGAAAAAAAGCGGGTGGTTTACTGGAAAACTAAATGTGCTAAGTGTATTGTTATCCTTGGAAAGATCAAATTTCTTTCAATACAATGAACAAAAAAAGTAATATTATGTGACGTATATCGTGACATATTTCTTTAATGTTTAATAGGACATGGTTTTCTGAGGAAAGAGGTAAGGAAAAGTTGGTGATATCGATATTTGGGGGTAGGAATTAGAGTGGTTGATTTACTAAAGAATTAATTGTGCAAAGTGATCTTTGGAAAGATCAATTTTACTCTCAATACCGTTAACAAAGGTATAGTATTTTGGGACGTGTATCCTTGTGAAATATTTTGGTATGAAAATAGTTTTCTAAAGAAAAGGGACAAAGCATGTTTATAAAATAGATTTTTGTGATTGAGAACCAAGAGTGGGTGCTTTACCAGAAAATTGAAAGTACTATGTGATCCTTCAAAAGATCAATTTCTATCAATACCATGAACACAAATAAAGTACTTTGTGACGTGTATCGTTGGGAAATATTTCTTTATGATTTAATAGAACATGGTTTTCTAGGAAAAAGGGACAAAGACATGTTTTAAAAAAAAGAGATTTTTGTGATTGGGAAAGAATGGGGGTGACATACTGGAAAATTGAATGTGCTATAAAGTGCATTGTTATCATTGGAAGGATCAATTTCACTCTCAACACTACGAAGTACATGTACATTGTATGAACAAAAGTATGATATTGGTTGACGTGTACAATTGTATGACGTGTACATTGTGAAATATAGATTTAATAGGATGTGGTTTTCTGGAGCAAAAAGGTGAAAAAATCTTTATGAAATAGATTTTTTCTGATTTGGAATAAAGAGTAAAGAAGGTAAATTACAGGAAAATTATGCATTGTTATCCTTGGAAATATCAATTTTCTGTTAACGTCATCAACAAAGGAAGACCAGTGTGTGACCTATAATGTTGTAAAGGTTATCTAGGAAATATTTTTCTAGAAAAAAAAACAAAGAAAGAAGAAAAAAGACGCAACACATTTGTTGCACAAAGATTTTTTTGGTTTGTGTAATCACCTTGGAAATTAAAGTGATCCAAGTAAAGTGTCTAACTCCACAAAAATTACTTGGAGCTTCCTCGTTTCTCTTCTGCCGCGTTGTTTAGCTTATGGTAAGAGAAGAATAAAATAGGTTAGATTTTGTCAAATGTCCCTTTAGTATGAAGATAATTATCATTGAAAATCATCATCTCAAAACCGTTGCCCAACGGTTTTGGTCAAAAGTACAATTGTCGTAGCTGAACACGCCCGGCCGGCACGCCACGCCACGCGATCACGGACCCAGGCCGGCGGAGTGGCCGAAACCTTCCCGAAAGACAGGGCAGCGCAACGAGTTGATGTACCCGACTGTTGAGCCGAGCGCGCGCAAATTCTGTACCGTCTGTATACACGGGTGCGGATATCGTCAAACGGACGGTTATTACTGCGACAAATCTACGGCAGGCCATCAGTATTCGGTGATAAAATATGAACTCAATATTCGTTTTTGCACTAGGTAAACAGTGTTTGTTTTCTTTCAAACTTTCACAAATCATTCAGTTTTACAATGATATTGATATAGGATTGAAGTCTCAAATGTCTCATTTTGTGCAATATCTGACACTTTACAGGGATCACTTTAAGTGCTAAAAGTGTTGTTATCCATAAAAGGATCAAGCTTTTAATCAATTCTACACACAAAGGTAGAAAGTTGTGTGACATATATTCTGTTTAGTATTTCATTACGATGGACTATGATAGGACAGCTTTCTTAAATTATCTTGAATTGATTTTGGAAGTTGAGAATGAAAGGTTTGATTTCCTGGAATATTATTCTGTGAAGTCATCCTTGAAAGGATCAATCAATATGTGTGATGTTTACTATTGTGATGCATTTCAGTATGATTAAATACAACATGTAGAACATAGTTTTTGGAGGGGTGAGGGAGGAAATTGATTTTTTTTTAGAAGAAAAGTGGAGATTTACTGTAAAATTAACAGCTAAATGTATTGTAAACCTTGGAAAGATCAATTTCTTTATCATACCACTAACAAAGGTAGAAAAGCGTGTGACGTACTGTGATTTTTTTGTGAAAATTGCTTTATGATTTGATAGGACGTAGTTTTCTAAAGAAAAAAACAACATTTGTGGTGGGGAATGGGAGTGTACTCTACCTGAAAATTGAAATTGCTAAAAGTATTGATCTTTGGGATGATCTTTTGTTTTCTTTTTCTGGGTCAATACTCTAACATATTGTTTAGTACTAAAATAATACAATAAAGAAGTAGGACAGGTGAATGAAATAATTTATTCCGTTTTATTGTTTTATCTTCTTGGACTTTTTTATGAAGAAAAAAAAAGAAAAGGAAATAAGATTTGAAGCATGTTAAATAATCTGTTTCCCTTGAGAACAGGGGTGTGAATTACCTGGAAATGGATTGTGTTAAAATGTTAATCCATTCAGGACTGGTCCCCAAAATACTTGGGCTTGGGTCTATAGAGAAAAGGTGTTGTAGCAAAATCAGTCCGTCCTGAACGGGTTAAAGGTATTGCTATTCCTCAAAAGATCAATTTCCATATTATGATTTACTGTAATCATAACAATTCCTTTCAATACTTTATAATAAAAGCAAAAATTGAAAAGGTGAAAATTAATTTTGTAAAAATGTTAGAGGTTTGTCTATTGTAAATCTTCAGAAGATCAATTTCCATATTACAATTCACATTATTTATAACAATTCTTTTCAATACTTTTACACTTCAACAAATCGTTGCAAAATCAATGCTATAAAATATCAAAATGGGTGTGTTTTTATTAATTTTTGTGAAATTTTAGGTCTTTGTTTTCTGGAAAAGAATATAAGATTGAAAAGTTCACTAACATTGATACATGTAACAAATATCTAAAGTTGATTAACATATTCAGACAAGAGATGCATTTTCACAAAATCTATTTCCAAGGGATACACAATTAGTGGTCTTTTTGGTCAGGGTTGAAGTTGATGCTCTTGACTGTATTTAGGGTGTGGACAAAGGGAAATTAAAGGTGCTGAATAGTGTGTTTTGCTAGAGGGATCACTTCTGTGTTCAGATTTTCTACAAATTGCAGCACATTGCGAATATAATGAATGCCATCAAATGTTTATAGATCTATGTACATCCCAAATTAAATTGCATGTGTTTATTATTTTTTACTACAAGTTCCATCAACAAGTCCATCTTAAAACATTAAAATAATGATGCTTTCTTGCCATCTCTTTTTGCACCATCAATATTTCATCTTCTTATACCACCTTCCCTCTTTCTCTCTCTCTTACCCTATCTTTCTCCTTCTTTCAATCATTCTCTTTTTGATTCCTTCCTCTCCATCCCTCTTTCTCCCTCCATCTCCCTTTATTTCCCTCTTGCTCTCTCTTCTCTTTACTTATCCCCTCTCCCTCTTTCTTACTATCTTTCTCCTTCTTTCAATCATTCTCTTTTTTATTCCTTCCTCTCCATCCCTCTTGCTCCCTCCATCTCCCTCTTGCTCCCTCTTGCTCTCTCTTCTCTTTACTTATCCCCTCTCCCTCTTTCTTACTATCTTTCTCCTTCTTTCAATCATTCTCTTTTTTATTCCTTCCTCTCCATCCCTCTTTCTCCCTCCATCTCCCTTTATTTCCCTCTTGCTCTCTCTTCTCTTTACTTATCCCCTCTCCCTCTTTCTTACTATCTTTCTCCTTCTTTCAATCATTCTCTTTTTTATTCCATCATCTCCATCCCTCTTTCTCCCTCCATCTCCCTTTATTTCCATCTTGCTCTCTCTTCTTTTTACTTATCCCCTCTCTCTCTTTCTTACTATCTTTCTCCTTCTTTCAATCATTCTCTTTTTTATTCCATCATCTCCATCCCTCTTTCTCCCTCCACCTCCCTTTATTTCCATCTTGCTCTCTCTTCTCTTTACTTATCCCCTCTCTCTCTTTCTTACTATCTTTATCCTTCTTTCAATCATTCTCTTTTTTATTCCATCATCTCCATCCCTCTTTCTCCCTCCATCTCCCTTTATTTCTCTCTTTCTCTCTCTTCTCTTTACTTATCCCCTCTCCCTCTTTCTTACTATCTTTCTCCTTCTTTCAACCATTGTTCTCTATTTCATCCCCTCTCTCACAACTCCATGTTTAATAGATAAATTCTGTCTCCCTCTCCTCTTTACATTATAGGTTACTACAGGTGAAATCAAAATGAGGTGACTGCAGATATGCTTCTAATTGTGATGTCCCTGGCGAGTCTTGAACAGAGGCTCGAGAATTGAAGATTTTGCTAAAAGGTAGGATTAAATTGGGCCCACTGGCATCATTTACATTCTTTATTTATGTTTTGTCTCTCTCTTTTGTGCATTGTTTTTGTGCTAGTGCCTGCGTAATGACAGCTTTACTGGTGTACTTTTTCTTATTAGGTTTTATTTTGGTGCATTACACCAGATAAAATAATGAAAAAACACTCATATTAGATACAGAACACACACAAACATAAATGCACAAACTAGTGCATGCACACACACACAAACAAACAAACACACACACACACAAACACAAACACACACACACACACACACACACACACAGACATACAATCACTCAAACACTCGCATGACAAGAAGTTAAATGTTAATTTATTACACTAAATTTATAAAAAATTACATAAAGTTGATTATAAGATAGGGCAGATGTGCTTCAGGGATTTGGGGTACCTCGGAAAAGTAATTGTGATATCAATTTTATTAGCGGGACGAAGGGGGCCCAAAAGATTCCCCATTTTGTGGATACAAGCCTCCTAATTAATCGCTCAGGCAAGGAGGTGTGAAACCTCATACGTCTGGATGGCAGCAGCACATGGAGGTCACCATTAGCGATGCGTTGTTAAGAGATGCGTCGTGGGTATTCTTCGAGGAATCTCCTTCGTGAGAAATCGTCTGACCGCAAACGTGAATCGTCTGACTTGCCGCCGGGCAAGGCCATATTGCACACCTTACATTGACTTGTTTACGTCTGCGTGATGTAACTTTGCATGTTGCTGCGAAATAGAAAACAAAAAAGTTACCTCTGATAAATAATTGTAAAAATTCATCATTGTCTGACCACAAGTCATCCAATCAACATTGAAATGTGTCTTCTGGGGTTTATCGCAAAACTTGCTTATGATGGATGGGCAATACACTTAAAGTTGTTTATTTTTTAATGTAAAATTTGGTGCTGCAAAAGAGAAAAACAAAAGATACCTCTGATAACTTATTTTTCAGATTCATCAAGGAAACTTGACTACAAGTCACCCAATCAACATTGAAATGTGTCTTCCATTATTGCAAGATTTGCTTACTATGCACAATAGTTGTTTATGTTGTAATATCACATTGATGCTGCAAAGCAGGAAATCAAAAGTACCTTCATTATCTAGACTCAGAGAAAACCCCCTTGAAAAAAATTCTGACCATGGATCGGCCAATCAGAATTAAGAAGTATCTTCTGATTTAATGGCAAAACGTGTTTACGATGCACACCACAATTTAAACTTGTTGATGTCGTAATTTAACCTTGATTCATTATTCGGACTAATAAAGTAAACCTCCCGTAAGAATGTTCATACCATGAATTACCTGATCAGCAGTCAAGGAGCATTTTCTGATTTAATTGAAAAACTTGTTGACAATAAACACTGTACTTGAGGCAAAACAAAAAATCTGAAGTTACCTTCATTATCTAGACTCAAGACAACCCTTGAAAAAAATGATCTGACCATGAATTGGCCAATTAGCATTTTCTGATATCATGGCAAAATATGTTTACGATGCACACCACAATTGAAACTTGTTTATATCATGCTGTTAGATTAATGTCGCATCACACCAGTGAAACATAAGTTGCCTAACAGATAATTGGAACTAGATCGACAATACCCTTACACATGTTTCTTTTCACGTGCATTGCCTCAGAAATATGGGGTCATTTGTATAATATAAACTTATGTAATACCCCCTGTGATAGTTGTTAGCGCAATCAAAAGCTGTATTGAATAACTGATAATTAAGGTTGTCATTTCCATTCATTTGTAAACATTCTGGAATCTGATGGAGATTATTTTGGAAATGAAAGTTATTGAAATTTCAAAGAAGGAAATACAATTTATAGTGCTTAGCAATAGCTTCAACAGCTTTAGCTTATCCAAGCCACTGCTTATTTAAATCAGATAAAACATTGTCATCAAATAAATGCTATCTGTTATTTTAGATTAGCCATATATGTTTAGAATTATATCCCTCATTTTCAGTCCATAAAGGGGACCACCAGGCAAAGAACAACAAGTAAATATATGTTTTGGTACCGTTGTGTGATATCAAATAGATGCTCAACACTTTGCAAAGGGTTGTGTAATTAATAAACAATACAATTAATTACCCTCACTTACGGAACCATCATTATCTGATGGTTCCATATACGCCAAGCGTCTGGGAGTGCGCCAATTCTATTCATGTGTACGTTTGGAGACAATAGAATCCCGGACGATTTGTTCGCCCTGGAAAAAGGGTAGTCTTCGTACATGCAGACCCATGAACACATGTTTTAGAATGGTGATGCATTTTCCACTTTTTCTGGAAACATATTTTTCAGAACTTGTTGATGGAATGGACTACTAAAGATGTTACCTTTCATTTATAAGAATATTATTTTTGGGTGGTGGTACCCTTAAGGCAAACTTTTCCCGATATGATGATGTTGTGATTTAATGCACCTAATAAGCTAATATTATAAGTATTATTTTGATAATTGGATACAGTTTTATTTTGGTCGAACATGAATCATCCGTATATAATCCCCAGCCCAAAAAATATGCCAGGCTCACAGTCTACTCAAGTCACAATTCTCATGGAATCAGATCTGTTCATTTGTTTCTCAATTACTAGAGACAACTTTTGATATGAATTGCCTAGACACTCAGACTTCCTAGCAAACTTGACTTCCTTTTATTCATTTCATTCTTGTTTTATTTATGATATTATTCATTGTGTTGTAGAAAAAGGGGACCAGCCATCGATATAAAAATACTGGATATAGCAACAGCGCCCTCATCATTAAGCCAGCGACAGTGTGAAAAAGTACTCCAAAAGTACTCCAAATACAAAGACCATGCTCGCTCGAGTGAATCGATTTACGGAAATGAATAGAAGCACCTTTTGTATTTGGTCACTTAGGTGGACTTTTAGATACTTGCGGCGGCTTCAACGTCGCTCATTCGGCATTGTTCAGCACGCTGTATCCAGTGGTGTATATCGATGGGACCAGCCTAGACAGGCCAATGACCTTTTCTGGTCCCTCACATCCCTGCAATACCCATTAATTATAATTGTTGTTGTTGTGCAGTATATTTTATCACTACATGTTGTAAATAGTTTGTATATTTATATATTTGTTTATTTTATGTTGATTTTATGGATGTGAAATAAACTGAACGGAAACTGAACTGACCTGTAGAAGGGGGGATAAAGGTGCTCAAAGAATGTAAACTGAATTTAATGTAATTTTGCCCTTCACTGACGTGTGTATGTTTGAGACACTGTGTGGGGATTGAACCCACCTCCTCCTGATTACAAGACAGGCTTCATAACCACTAGACCACCAAGATCGCCCAATGCTTCTGATTTTGATATTAAGGTTCTTGATCACCCAATATCGCAGCCGGCACTGCTTTTTAATTGAAATTATTGAAATAAGAATTTCATAACTTTGAAATTGAATGTTAACTTGTCTATTAAAAGAACCAAGTGAAGTGGACTCTTGAAATTTTATTGGACTCTCAGAGGGTTTTAATTTTACTCTCAGGCGGTTAATGCGTTGTAAATGTTTTAATATTGTCCTATGCATAGTACTAAAGCGAAATATTTATGATGACGGTCTGAGGGGGGGGGGGGGGGGGGGGGGGTAGCATACATTGTTGGAAATTATTGTACAAAGATAGGTCTGATGGTAGCATACTGTATATTGTAAGAAATTAAAGGGGGGGGGGGGGGTAGCATACATTGTTGGAAATTATTGTACAAAGATAGGTCTGATGGTAGCATACTGTATATTGTAAGAAATTAAAGGGGGGGGGGGGGTAGCATACATTGTTGGAAATTATTGTACAAAGAGAGGACTGATGGTAGCATACTGTATATTGTAAGAAATTAAAAGGGGGGGGGGGGGGGGTAGCATACATTGTTGGAAATTATTGTACAAAGAGAGGTCTGATGGTAGCATACTGTATATTGTAAGAAATTAAAAGGGGGGGTAGCATACATTGTTGGAAATTATTGTACAAAGAGAGGACTGATGGTAGCATACTGTATATTGTAAGAAATTAAAAGGGGGGGGGGGGTAGCATACATTGTTGGAAATTATTGTACAAAGAGAGGTCTGATGGTAGCATACTGTATATTGTAAGAAATTAAAAGGAGGGGGGGGGGGTAGCATACATTGTTGGAAATTATTGTACAAAGAGAGGTCTGATGGTAGCATACTGTATATTGTAAGAAATTAAAGGGGGGGGGGGGTAGCATACATTGTTGGAAATTATTGTACAAAGAGAGGTCTGATGGTAGCATACTGTATATTGTAAGAAATTAAAGGGGGGGGGGGGGTAGCATACATTGTTGGAAATTATTGTACAAAGAGAGGTCTGATGGTAGCATACTGTATTTTGTAATAAATTATTGTGTAAAGCGAGACAATTCTGTCTGTCTGTGCAGACTCATTTTCTTAATGGGTGGATGTTTCCTTGAATCGTATGATGGTTGTGAATTTAAGGATAACCTAGGCTACCGTAACACATGGTTCAGGACTGATCCTTTTATTTTTTATGTCAGTCTAAGAAAATCTAACAAATGAAACCTAAATAATGATAAAAATGTTGTATTTATAATGCGCATATCACAGATGTCTCCACGCCCTGTTAGAAATTGAAAATAAAAGGAAGGTTCAGCGTACTCTATTGCATAGTAATTTTAAATAACAGAGTACAAACTATATATTTAAATAGTTGCTGTATCAAATTAAATATTTGATTTAAATGAATATGTTGTAATTTTGTTTATATGTACCGTTATATGTGTCATATTTTGATGAATAAATTGTTTTGATGAATTTATTCATTCATCCATGAATTTATTCATTCATCCATGCTGGCTTGCTATGCAGTTCATTAAAAGCTTACTTGCATGCATCTAGGCATTTGTATTAAACAGAAATCATTCAAATGGCCTCTATAACCATATTTGCATATGATCAGAGAAAGTACAGACTATTTCACTAATGCCAAAATATTTCACAAATTATCAACTTTGACGTTTTCTAAAGAAATCATGTTTCAATTTTGATTTTAAATTTCTTATAATGCATTACACTTGTCTACAGATATTGTTTATTTGTTTATTTTTACAAAATTTAGCAATTTTTCCTAAAAATCTTAACAGAGAACTTCACTGCTTACATGTCTATAATAAACAAACACACAGAACTATTTCTATGGATAAGTCAGTATATATCTTTTTCTAGAACAAAAAATAAGAGTAAAATTGTGTTTGAAGAGGCATTGGAGCTTAATAGGAGAATACTAAAAAGGCCAATGAAACTATGGCTTTCGGCTACTATTATCATTTAGAGGGTGAACAGTAGTGCTGTTGTCGAGTCACGGGTACCCGGGTCCCGCCGAAAAATGTCGAGTCCCGTGCGCAAAAATCGATACTCGATATCCCGAAAAAAAAAGCAAAAGTCCCCTTTTATTTGTATCGGCATAAATACGCTGCATTTTTGTCACTTGAATGAACATGTTTTCCCAGCGGCGTGACATGCCGATAGCGAAATCAACAAATGGTTAAATTTCGGGTACCCGTGACTCGGCCAAATTTTTTTCGGGAGTCCCGGGAGGGAAAGACTCCCGAAATCGACACCTAGTGAACAGACATTTAATTTGATACATGACTTGGCAATTCTGGCCTACTGGATCCCATGAAATCCTTCTGTGAACATACCCAAATTTTACTAATTGTTACGGCGGCAAAAGATGATGGGAGCGGCCATGTTCGTGTAACTACCAGACATGCTTCGCAAATTCTGACGTCTGTGCGGATGGCCGAACAAAAAAAACAGAAATCCTTTCACTGATTTGCAGACTCATCAAAGCGTCTACAAGTATTCAAACAATGATTTGTTGCGGTGAATGCAGGAATGCATCATTGATCGATCTCAGTAGTGTCCGCACAGACCTAACAATGGCGGCCTCCAGCTTTCGTGTGAATAGTGGTGTACCCGATAGTGTTTGCACATATTTCTTCCAAAGCAGAAACCTGAGTCGGGGTAATGTTATGCGAAATAAACAAGCATATTACGATGTATAAAGTAGGATAAACTCTATTCTAGAGTTGCATTGGCCTTTAAAATGAGCAGAACTTTTTCTAGATCATCCCCTCTCTCCTTCCCCACACTTCGCCAGATACAAAACTGAGGACAATTTAACGCTTGAAAGAATGTATAAATAAATACATGAATAAATGTATGAATGGGCTTTTTTATTTCCCCTCTTGTATAAAGTTGTTCTTTCGATCGCATTTGGTTGTGTAATTCCCACTATTTTTAGCATCTGCCCCCAATGAACTTCTCCCTCCTGACCTATTTTGTGATAACTGCCGGGAGATAAACAGCCTTGCGGTTACTTTAATACTGTTGCATATTGATGAATGGAATTGAGGCGAGACGGCTATGAGGGGAGATAATTTCAGCTGTATCACTGGCTCCAAACAAAGAGAGATGAAATCTCTCAACAAGAGTAGGGTATTTTTTCCCCCCTCTTTTTTCTCATTCCACTCTTTAATTTTTACTGTTTCAACGCTTGAATTATCACAGTATTACTCATCTCTCTGAGTCAATGACAACTTTTTTTCTTCTTCTTTTCATCTCTAATCACGGCTTCAACACAACAAGTTCATTCAGAGTTCAGTCATGACTTTCAAAAAAGGGAAAAAAATGATGCTGTTTTTTTTTTCTTCACCCCGCTAAAATAGAAACTTAAAATAGAAAGCGGGACAAAAAGAGGGAAATGATCCAATATTAGTAGTAGTAATCCATTGAGGGAGAAAAGGCAACATGTCAGCCAGATTGTACTATGAGTGCAATGGATCTTGCAAGGGGTAAGAAGTAATATCAGCTAAATCACTGCCTGTCATTACGGATCAAATGTTCCCTTGTGATGATGAGTCCTCAAGATAATCGGTGGCTAATTTCAGCCCTTTGCGATAATTAATCTGCTGCTAATTTCACCAAGTTTCCTAGAAAAAAAAATTAACAAGGGATAGAGAGATAACCTCTGATCGTAATCCATCGTAATGCAACATACCGCAAGATCAGATGAGATACTGTACATGATTCATACTTCATATTTCTATAAGCGTGAGTACTGAATAAGAAAGAAATGTAATTAAAGGGTACCACCACCCACAAATAATATTCTTATTAAAAAAAGGTAACATCTTTAGTATTCCATTCCATCAACAAGTTCGCAAAAATATGTTTCCAGAAAAAAATATATAATTGGAAAACGCCTCACCATTCTAAAGCATGCGTTCATGCGGTCTGAATTGCGAATACTAATGTGTGCAGAGCGAACGAATCGCCCGGGATTCTATTGTCTACAAACGTACACGTGAATCGCATTGACGCACTCGCAAAGGTTTGGCCCGTACGAACCAGGAAATAGTAGTGGTTCCGTATAAAGTGGTGGGAATTAATTGCTTTGTTTATGAATATTTTGCAAAATGTTGGGTATCTATTTGATATCACAAAACGGTACCAAAACATATAATAATGTGTTGTTCTTTGCCTGGTGGTCCCCTTTAAAATCTTCTGGATTTTGTTGCTAGTTTTTTTTGTTGGTCATGAGCTGTGGCTGTTACATAAGCCTATGGAGAGAGAAAGATAACCTTTGGTTTTAATCCATCGTAGCGGGTGATCATATGACATTCATGATTCATGTCAGCTTTGTAATGTTATAAATTGAGTGAAGTAGATTCAACTTTGGAGAGAGAGCACATGGATAAAGAAATTAGATTATGTGTAATGCTTCTTCCTCGAGGGAGAGTGAAGATAACCTTTGACTATACAATGTACTGTAAGATCATACAGAGTTCACGATATATGTCTATGTTATGACTTATAAATTAAGTCGATTAAATTCTTGGGGAGATGATGTATTTGGTTTTAGTTTGCACTCTGTCATTTTCGAAAAAAGAGCCTTTGAACATTCTTAAGATCACATTTGACTGTAATCTTATGCCGCAAGATCATATCAGATTAATGATTTATGTCTACGTCCTTTCCTTTGCGTTAGAAATCATATTAAGTTATTACTTTGGGAGACAATAAATAAGGGCAAAAGGTTGAGTTTCATAGAAAGTTAGCTCTTTTCAAAATCTTGTATGTATTAGCATTTAACATTCTTCAGATAATGTTATCGCGTGATCATGTGAGATGTCTGATTCATACCTACAGTATGTGTTAGAAATTAAGTTTGGTGAATTTTGTAAAAAGGGAAAAGAATATTAAAATCATGTTGAAAGTGTTTCATTTCTTATATATGGTTTTCAATTTGAACATTCCATAGGAAGAGTGATTGATTATCTTTATTTATAATCTATCATACTGTTTGATCACATGATCATGCAATTCATGATTCATATGCGTGTAAGCTTGTGCATGTACCTTTAACCCCTTGCCTACAGGAACCTGCTGAGCTAATGTATGTACAAAGTCTATGGGCATTTCACAATCTTGAACCATGGAATGGGTTAATTTGAACCACTTGCCAACAATACTGTGTGTAATGCCCGGCGCAGACAGAGCCGACTCGACTGGTTGTCATTCCGATCGGCTCAGTTTTCAGTGCCTCGCGACACACATTTTGCCAGTCGAGAGACAGTCGGATGCCAGTTGGGGCCGATTCAACACGATAAATCTGCTCCGACCGACCGGGCCCAACTCTAGCCTGATTTGAAACCAGTCGGATCGGGTCGGCTCTGTCTGCGCTGGGCTTAACATGCATTTACTCTATTGGGATATTAACCCATTCTATATGGGAACCTGGTTAACTATGTATTACCCATATTTGCAATAAACTTTCTAGGTGGAAAGTGGTTAAACTATGAGGAAATTGGTTAAGTGCAGTAAATCCTTGTGGAGTGTAGTAAAGTAGGGTAAAGATAGTTTATATTGCATGGAGAGGTGTTCTTCAACTGGCTATCATCATTGAACATCTTTTCACCTCTAAGAATTTCCCCCGACTGACTCCCATGCTCAGTTCAGTGTACTCCCAGACTCTTTTATTCTACAACTGATTTGAGACATATGAAACTTAACTCCCATATATAATAGAAAATGGTTAATCTTGCAAAAGCATTATATCCTGAATGTTTTGTGATTGTCTATCAATTTCTCTTGGGGACGCCTTTGTATCTATTTTCAGAAATGAATTGTTAAGATTACTCATATGAGTTCATAAATAGCTTTTGAGTTCATGAATAGCTTTTAAGTACAAAAAGAAAGCTGGATTCTTCCCCATTTTGGTGCATGTAATTCCTAACTATTTCATAAATGTCTCTCTAATTGCTATTTAAAACTGTTTTGAATTAGACATGGCAATGTTCAATTACTCAAGAATTGAATACGAAAATAGCTAGCGGATACAACAAGCAAGCAGGATTCTTTCCCACTGTGATGCATGTATTTCAGAACTTTCTCCCTATTTGCTATTTAGAACTTTTTTGAATTGGACATGGGAATGTTGAATAACTGCTTTGGCTCTCAGACTATATGTGCTTTTGCTGAATTGATTCATGTATATCATGCATGTAGGTGTCATTGCTTATCAATTTCACTTGGGATGCCTTGATTTTATTTTCAAAATATGAATAGCTAGCTTACTCATGAATTGAATACATAAATAACAAAAGCAAGCTGGATTCTTCCCCATTTTGCTGCATGTATTTCATAACTATCTCTATAATTGCTATTGAATCTTTTCTGAATTAGACATGGGAATGTTATTGGCAGTTCTTACTTTCTAGTATCATAGTAAGATTGAAATTGTGAACAAGGGCAAGGGTAGTTTGACTAGTTTTAATGATGGAAGATGCGGCCTGAAATTTCAGTTGGAATATTTCCATCCATTTAAACCTGTATATCATGTTTCCAAGGTTCATTAATGCTTTGGCTCTCAGACTCTGTGCTTCTATTGAATTGATCATGCTAGGAAATGTGTACAAAATTGGTTAATATTTCCAGTGTATATCAGGCATGTATGTGTGATTGCTTATCAATTTCACTTTGGTTGCCTTTTTTCTATTTTCTATTGTTTCTATTTTCAAAATATGAATAGCTACATTGTAGATTACTCATGGATTATATACACAAAGCAGGAAACACAAAATATGTGCATGTAAAAACTGTATATCACTATCATTGAATTAAAACTAAGTAAATATGTTAAAATATACTGAGTGACATATCAGATTTAGTATATTTCCACCCACGTATGTTTGTGATGAAAGAGTTCATTTCACTCCTTGTGTCTATTTTCAAAATAGCTGGATTAATCAGGAATTGTACACGTACAATCAGAACAAAAACAAGCAAGATACATAGGTATCATTATCATCACATTGAAACTGAATGATAGGGCAAGCTAGGCCGGTGTAATTTGACTACTAATTATGATTGGGGATGCTGAGTGAAATATCAGTTGCTATACGTATCCATCCATTCACCTGTATGTACACCCATATTGGGCGCGTTGGGAAGTTCAAGTTTCAAGTTTTGTTTCAATTCAGATCCACACAAAAACACATTTTTACAAAAGTATTACATACAGATTATATACAATATATGGAAGACAGATAACACACACACATGAAAAAAAGAACATATGTTTTAATACAAATATACCAGAATTATAAAAGAAGTTAATTGATAGAAAAGAATAGGGAAAACTGCAAATAATGCCCTACGGTTCTGTCAAGGCAGTCCCTATTAAATTCCAGCAATTGCCTATAAAAACAATAAAACTGTTATTTAGCTTTCACCCATTCAGGACTGGTCCTATACTCAAGCTAGGGTCTATGGAGAATTCTAATAGCAAAATCAATCAGTCCCGAGTGGGTCTAAACATCACATCAAATTTCACATATTATATATTTTGAGCATGACACATTCGATAGGGATATTCTATTGCTTTCAGCATAGAAATACCAACATTCAGTATATAACTAAATACAAATTTAAATGTCAAAATTATTAAGTTAATACTCATCTCGTCTTTAAAAAAATGCAGGTATGTTTTACCAAAATCAAATGTACTAATTCTAATATCATTTTAGTTGTCAGTATACATCGATTCAACTCTTGGTAAATGGTGAAATTATAAAAACTGAACCCGTTTTCAATGGGTTAAACTCCACATGTGTGCTTTGAAAATGACCTTGCCAATATATAATAATTTACTATTTTACCAGACAGACAGATATAATATGTATCATTTGATACCTGTATGATTGTCAAGGAGAAGGAGTGCATTGTTTTATTTATGGTCTTTCTGTCATGTGTTTATAAAACAGATAGTAAGCAAATAATTACCGTTGGTGAAGGCGATGGGACAATCTATCACTTCCGAGGCGAGCTGGATGTAGCTATCTTTCCGAAGCGAAGCTGAGGAAAGATAGCGTATACATTCAGATCGCCGAGGAAGTGATAGTTTGCCATCGCCTGAAACCAAAAGGTGATTATTTGCTTTATATTCCACATTGAACTTAGATCTAGTCTAGTAGTACTAGTAGTACTAATACTGTACTAGTAGTAGTGTAAGCAGGCCTACCCCTAGTCTACTCTAAGTACTCTAATGCCCGGCGCAGACAGAGCCGACTCGACTGGCTCACATCAAACTTAGATCTAGTCTAGTAGTACTACTACTGTACTAGTAGTCTAACTCTAAGCAGGCCTACCCCTAGTCTACTCTAAGTAGGTACTCAGAATGCCCGGCGCAGACAGAGCCGACTCGACTGGTTGTCATTCCGATCGGCTCAGTTTTCAGTGCCTCGCGACACACATTTTGCCAGTCGAGAGACAGTCGGATGCCAGTTGGGGCCGATTCAACACGATAAATCTGCTCCGACCGACCAGGCCCAACTCTAGTCTGATTAAACTAAGCCAGTCGGATCGGGTCGAGTCGGCTCTGTCTGCGCCGGGCTTAAGTCTAACTTCTAAGTCTAAGTACTGTTACTACTAGGTTTGATCTACTTACCAACAATGACTTGTTATTCCAATTTTGGTAACAGGGTAATTCCAAAAGCTAAAACGCGAAATGTAAACTCCAAAAAACAGTTCAAAAGTCAACAAACGCGAAAATAGAGTCTCCCCAACACTTGGTCTGTAGCGCTTTCAAGTCCACGTCAGACAATTTGTTAAAAAGTATGCTTCCAGCATCGCAATAATCTTGGAACACTTTCAGGCTGAACTTAAGTTGTCGCTTTGTATTTTTACTTTCACTCTCAAGCAAAAAAGTGTCCATTTCAGCTTCGTTAAAGAGCTCAAATCTTACGTCTGTGGCCGCCATAGTAGAGCAACAGAACAAGCAATTAACAGCAAACGGTGCATGTATGTAATGCATGTACGATACACAGTGCACTGTGCAGTGCAGTGTACTAGTATCTCCGTATACCGTATGCATGCACAACGAATACAATTAAATTTGTAATTCGCACGCATAGAGTTATCGCGCCGGTACTGAATTTGAGTGGCCACACACTCCACGTTAAATTCAATGCAACCCCGGAGTGTAGATAGTACTTTACCAATTATCTAGTGAGTGCAACGCACTTTCGCCCAAGATATCTACACAGTGTAACGAAGTTTTCTTCTCCCATCAATGATGGGCGAAACTATGTTTCATCACGTGATTAACTTTTGACCAATCGTAGAGCAAGATTCTTAGTATGTGGAATATAATATTTAATACATCAAATATTGGTACAGCTGGAACAATGCAATCATAATATACTGTACACAATAAAACAAATCACATACCATTATTTAAACTAATTATTATTCTTTATCATTAATTTGTTTAAATTATTTTTTATTTTAATTTTTTTGGGGGTAGAAATTATTTGTATAGTGTTCTAGTAGAAGTATACAATAAAGTGATCCATTGTGATACTGTTCCTTGTACATGTTGTTTGGCTTATAGTATAACAGAATAATGAAAATTTGTTTTCAAATGTCTCCCTATAATAATAGAGATATTTCAGATTGAATTGAAAAGTGTTCTGGAATGCCTTTTGGACAAACTAACAAAGAAAGAAAGAAAGAAAGAAACAAACAAACAAACAAACAAACAAACAAACAAACAAACAAACAAACAAACAAGAAGCACATTTGACTACTGCACATAGTACTTTGAATGCATTGCCCAAAGGAAACCTGGTGAGCCCTGTATCAACTCTATGTGGATATCAAAATCTAGAAGGGAACAGGTTAACCCATTGCCTTGGGGAACCTGGTGAGCCCTGTATTAACTCTATGTGGATATCAACATCTAGAAGGGAACAGGTTGCGATAGCTAGCATGCAAATTATGCAATAATGATTGATAATGTCGGACAGAGTATGCGCACAGTCCAAGTCATGCGATGCAATCTCCAGAGGGTGCTTAGTGTGAATTCCCAGGGGTGTCTCTATTCGGTAATCGCTCGTTAAATTATAAAACATGATTACAAGTTCAACTAGGCATTTAAGGTTAATTCCACTTGCAATAATGCAGCGACACTTTAATAATACTGTAGTGTATAAAGGGAGCATAATGCATTTTCCAGAAGCCATCTGAGGGCATTTAGTGTTAATTGGTTAATTGTCAGTGGAATTTCTAGTAAGAAAGTGGTACGGTAAAGAGGTTATCTTGTCACTACTAGATTTAACGCTCCTCATAGAGTTAACCCGTTGAGGACGGACTGGCTTTGCCACAACATGTATTCTCCATAGACTAAAGCCTGAATATTTTCGGGACCAGTCCTGAACGGGTTACACAGGGCAAACCCCAGGATCCCATAGAAAGTGGGTTAACATGATGCATTTTCCAGGGATATTTGTTTCTTCTTGTTTTTTTGGAGGAATTTCCAGGTAGTAACGAGTTGGCTAACTCATTGACCCTTTTCTCAAAGGTCTTTACCACCTGTCACCATATGATCCTAGGCGCTACCTTGCCAAGAAACAAACAAACATCCCTTTCTTGCGCCTTGCGAACCTCTCATACTTGGTGAGCCATGTAGAGTAGAGCACTGAGCATAGGAGAAACCCTCATAATCACAGTTAACCCATTCTGGACTGGTCCCTTATATACCTTGAGTTAGAGTCTGTGCAGAAGGCATATTATATACTTCATTAACCCGTTCAGGGCCCTGTTGCAGAAAGAGATATACTCTTATAGTCGATTGTAAGTTACAATTAATTGTAAGTCAGATCAAGTGTTCTAAATGCACAAATCTGATTGGTTGAAGCAAGCAAATTTGCTGACCTACAATTAATTGTAACTTACAATCGTTTGTATCTCTTTCTGCAACGGCGCCCAGGACTGATTGATTTTGCTGTTACATATGTATTCTCCATTGACCCTACCCCCTGAGTACTTTCGAGGGACCAGTATTGAAGGGGTTAAAGGGTTTGAATAATCTTCAATAAGTTAACCAATCTTGTCTGAGATATTGCCACCCCCTTTGATGTAAGACAAGATGCACAAGGTTCATGGGAGGAATGGGTTAACCTGTTCACTACGAGATTCTGAAATCCCCCAAAGACTTTGTACATACATACATGTAGCTCACCTGGTTCCCCGTAAGCAATGGGTTAACCCGTTCACTACGAGATTCGGAAATCCCCCAAAGACTTTGTACATAGCTCACCTGGTTCCCCGTAAGCAACGGGTTAATCTGTTCAAGACTGGTCTTAAATATACTCGGGCTTTGGTCTATAGATGGGAAATGCATATTATACCTACATTAAATCAAACAGTCTTGGATGGGTTAAGGAGTAATGGGATGTTGGCCTTTTGACCCAGTATTGTATGTACCTGTAAATAATAGTGTCTTCTAGCTAGTAGCAATATGATCAGTTGATATCATAGCTGGCAAACAACCAGTGTAATATACGCATACTAGTGGAGTGGAAAATTATGTGTTTATGCTAGAGGGCTTTAAGGGTAAATTTACAGGGATATTCCTTTTTAGTGTCATGATGATAGTATAAAGGGTATTTCTTTTTAAACTGACACATTGATAGCGTGAGGAGGGTATATAAAACATTATGCATTTTGTTTGTATTATATCATTTTGTGAAGGTATAAAAAGCCACGATGCATTTTCGAAAGGAAAAGTGGTGTTAATTACTTGTCAGAAGATATTTCCAGCTAGGGCATGTAAGGTGTCCCAATGACCTCTTTCTCAAAGGTCTTAATTTACTCTCTCCATCATGCAGTGGTTGATTGTGGGCCAGCAAATACAACTGCCCTGTATATGACACCCACTTGATTATATAATCAAATGATGCAATAAATTAAATATCTTTTAAATAAGCATTTAGTGTTTTTAGCAGGTACTAATTGGGTGTCCCATTGACCTCTTTCTCAAAGGTTTTAATTTACTCTCTCCATCATGCAGTGGTTGATTGTGGGCCAGCAAATAAGACTGCCCTGTATGTAAATGGTGGGCATAGAAGAGAACTTTATGATATAATTAAATTACGCAATAAATTAAATACCTATTCCAGAGGCGATTCATTAAAATTAGAGTGGCATAGTGACCTCTTGTCCAAAGGTATTTTCCCCTTCTTACTATGATGGTGGCTAATCAAATTAAACTTTCCCAACTCAAAATAGTTGGTGCTCATATAGTCGTGATAGAATCATATGATCTCAGAGTCATATTTTGACAAATAGTTGCATTTGTACCTAGCTATACCAGAATATGTAATACCAATTTATAAAGCATTTAGTGTTTTTAGATAGGTACTAAATAAATTGAGTGTCCCATTGACCTCTTTCACAAAGGTCTTACTCTCTCCATCATGCAGTAGGTGACTGAGGGCAAGCAAATACGACTACCTTGTATATAACACCCACCTCATCATAATTGGTCTGCGCAGAAGATAACTTTATCAAATAATTAAATGATGCAATAAATTATATATTTTTTCCAGAGGCGATTTATTCAATTTAGAGTGGTATATTGACCTCTTGTCAAAGGTATTTTCCCTTTTTACCATGATGGTGGCTAATAAAATTAAACTTCATAATATCATTAGGTGATGTAATAAATTATAACAATACATTCTAGAGAAGACGATTCAGTAGAAAGTAGGATGGCACATAGACCTCTTGTCCAAAGGTATTTTCCCCTTCTTACTATGACGGTGGTTAATCAAATTAAGCTCTCCCAATTCATAATACTTGGTGTGCATGGCCATACATTAGATAACTTTACGATATCTGAGCATATTTTGAAAAAGTGGCCGCTGGACCTATACTTCTATAGGAGAATATGATAACAAACATTGATAATGAGCATTTAGTGTTTCCAGCTAGCTACTAATTGAGTATCCCATTGATCTCTTTACCCCCTGAAAACCCAATCGATCAAAGACCAAGGGGGCCATTCTTGGTCACGTGTGTGACCCAAAATATGAAATTTTTTGAAATAGAATGCTAATATTTCAGTAAGTATAGGAGGTATGATGATGTGAACTTCATATATGACTTGCATATGTTGAAGTCTTTCAAGTGTAACACAAAAGATTTTATTAGGATTACGTTACCCAAGGACAGAGGTCAAATGGCATCGGTCACGTATGTGACTTTGCACGGGAGCATTTTTGAAGAAACTTTTTAAAACTCAATTTCACTTTGAAAATCCTGTGAGATATGAAAAGCTCAAATGTTCATATTAGTATCAGACAACAGATATATATCTGTAAGTAAGAAAATGGTACAAAAAATAAATAAACTCAAACAATTGTTTTTTAATATATGTTATTGTATGGGGATGTCTGGGTCACGTGTGTGACACACTGTACAATGTGAATGGAAATGGGAATTTGACAAATATTAGGTTTAGATAGTAACATGAAGTTCAATTGTCACAAAATTGGTATCAACATGTACAGGAGAGTAAGAGGAATGAGCTAGCTTGATTATTTTTGGAGTTATGAATTTTTTTTAAATATTGAATTATGCAAATTTATGCAAATGAGTAATGAATTTTCAATATTTAGTATAAAACATATATTTTTATAAAACCTTAGATATTGATCTTTCCAATAATGGAATAAAACAACAGAAAAAACAAACTTTATTTTTTCCAAAAAAGTTTCACTTTTCAAAGAATGGCCCAAGGGTGGAATTCCACAAAGGAGGTTTGTAGGAGGTTTGTACAAACCATGGTTTATCCATGGTCTACATCTATGGAATGCCATTTGTAAACTGATGGAGAAAGAATGTAAACTCCTTACTGGTTAACAATGTTGATGGTACACATTTACTAAATGCACCAAATAAATGTTTGTCTACTCACATGGTAAAATTTGCTGGTTAGCCAGCTCTAACAGTCATATCATTAGAAATTATGAATTGTTTTACTTGTATACGAGCAGCACTCCATAGATGTAGACCATGGTTTGTACAAACCTCCTACAAACCTCCTTTGTGAATCCGGGCCAAAGAGGCTAAAGCTGTTCTTGTCATACTGCCCAGGTCAACCC
This sequence comes from Echinarachnius parma, assembly GCA_037951105.1. NCBI lineage: Eukaryota > Metazoa > Echinodermata > Echinoidea > Clypeasteroida > Echinarachniidae > Echinarachnius > Echinarachnius parma. Next base: position 156,956 of record JBAMJV010000925.1, on the reverse strand, counting down.
TTATTGGTGTGAGTAGGATCTGACCTTATACTACAGAAACTGGACAACTGAGAGTTTTGATGAAATTAACCCAGTAGCATACGCACCATTGATGAGCAACATGGTTCACTATCGACTAATTTGTTGTAATTTAAGCAGTTGTTTATAAATAGTACCACCAGGCATGGTGGCTTAGTGGTATAAAGAGCATTTGTCTCAAGCACAGGAGGTCCTGGATTCGATCAGTCACGGGGTGTTACCAAAACTTACCTACTGCCTTCTCTATGTGCTGGGCATTTATAGAATGGAGAAGGAAGGTTTAACACACTGATCTATTAGAAGTAGCTAATAACTATGATGATGATAATAAAAACACTCATATATATGTGATTATAGTGATAATGATGATAAATGATAACTTTGATAATGTAAATACAACACGATCAACAACAATTGCAGTAATCATGATTCTAATAAAATATATAATTTAATGAAAAAAAGCACAAGAAAAGTCAACTTTTACAAGACTTGAACCTGAGACCTCCAGATTACTAGACTAGTGATCAGAGGTCTTGGATGTGAATCCTGTAGTTAGCACCCCATTTTATTTATGCCTTTTCATTTATTACAAACATTATTTCTGGTCATTTTATGTATGTTTAAATACAAAATATAAAACTATATATAACATAAGTCTAAGTGCAAGTGCCTTATTAAGCAATAAAGTTGTTTCAGGCAAGCCAGGTGATGTTGACAGCTTGACACCAGGATGTAGGCCATGCAAATTACACATGTCTGCAACCTTTGAGATGATACTCAGAGGCTGATTCTATTATTAGCGCTGCGGTTGTATAATCAATTGGTTGCTGGTAGTTCATTCTAGTTCATAGAGAGACGATCTACATGTATTTGAAGATGGCTTTTTAATGGGCATCAAGTTCAGAGTGAAGTGCATCCCAGGCTAATTAAGTTGGTTTGCACTAGGTAACTGTCATTCCTGTTTAGATGCAGAAAGTATTACACAGTAGTGTGTATCTAACCTGCATCTGTTTGTTTGGAATAAAATGTTTTTATTTACATTCTACATGCAAAGCAAATGTGTGTATTTCTTTTAGGGAACATAAAATTGTATAAATGTTCATAGACTTGTATACATTTTCAATACAAAAGGGTTGTGATATTTATTTCTGGTAGTATGGTGAAACACAATAATACTGGCATAAAGTTCAAAATTCATAGCAAATTAAGGCAAAACATTTCTGAATGTTATGCGTAGTAATAAATTCAAGAAAGTATGTGGGAATTTTTTGTAAAATTGTATATCAAGTGTATTATGGAAATGGTTTGTTTGTTTGTTTGTTAGCTTGTTTGTTTGTTGTGAAAGGGCAAGGTGATTTTGGCAGACAATTTAGGTTGAGATGATTGGACGTGATAGTGACAAACTTAACTGATCTAACAGACCTGACATATTTGTATATATGTGGGACTGTTGGTTTACTCTAGGTCAGACGTTAATTGGGTTCCGGTTCAATTGAGATGGGATATTGTTATTAAAAAACACGTTCAAGACTGATTGATTTTGTTTTAACATGCATTCTACATAGACCCATGCCAGAGTATTTCCGGGACCAGTCCTGAAAGGGTTAATGAACATTATTATTGTGCTTATAAATATAAATATAAATATAAAAGTCCACCATGTAGAATTTCAACTAGATATTAAGCTGGCACTGAAATGCATACATGTTCATAATTTATGAAATATTAAGACAGATTTGTTGATAAATGCAGAATAAAAACCTTTGGATAAGACGAACAAACAAACAAGTTAACAAACAAACAATTTACATAATACACTTGATATACAATTATACAAAAAACCTTTGGATAAGAAACTGGGAACTCAACCCTATTAGGTCAAGTGTAAACTGAGGGAATGTTTTATCATCAGTTGCAGTCTAGATGAAATTGTTAAGGTGCTGTTGACAGATGTTCTGGTTGAGATGATTAGATATGTCATCACCAGTTGTAACAGATCTAATAGACCTGACATATTGGTGTATGTATGGGACTGGTAGATGACTCTAGGCCTGATAATACTGATACAGGTACATTAATATGAGAGTTTGTTATTGATGACAAACATGATGGTGGTGCACTTATTGCTCTTGTATAAAATCGAAACTAACGATTGCTGGTACAAAAACCTCAACATGTTTAATTTAGATGTAATATACAAATGTGATTTTACTTAACTCTTAACGTGCCAGGGATTTTAATGCTCTATGGCATTTGTGTGCATTGTAACTCGCAAAAATGCGAGCTTGGCACGTTAGGAGTTAATAAATATGAATATTAAAACTTTGTTTGGGTAATTATATTTTGCAGAAAACACTAGGCCAGAGGGCTTTTGAGTACATGTATTAATTACCAGAATAAAAAAAGTTCCCAATGGGTTAATGAAATATTGGGATAAAACTCACATATACATTGTATGTCAATCTAGAACTAGAGATATGTAGGCCAATTGTTCATGAGGAAATGTTTTTTTCATCATTTGTAACAGATGGAACCGCAAGGTGGTGTTGACAGATGATTATGATACAGACGATGAGATACGTCAGTGCCAATTGTAACATATCTAACAGACCCAATTCATATGTATGTATGTATGTGCCATGTATAGTTTACTTTAGGTCATGTAGTACATACATGTAGTACTGGTATCTTATTGGCAGCGCAGGTTGTCAATGTGAAGGCTGTAGACTAATCAGATGGTAAACTTTTCAACTTGCCACCTATCCCATTGAAGCATGTAATTATTTACTCATTAATTGACCTTAAAATTATCAGATTACATCACTGCTTTTGAAGTATTTAGACAATTTTTGCATTTTCTAATTAGATAGATAAATTTGTTGAAGAAAAAACAATCTTTCTTTTTCTGTTTTAATATCTTTAAAGAGGTACTAAACTTATTACAGGAAGGCAGTTGTTTATCTCTCCCCTGTCACTTGAAAACAAATCAAATGGGAAAAGGAAAAACAACAACATTGTGGTAGGGATCATGACAATTTTGTAGGATCCTTTATAGCAAAAACTGATGACAAGTTTTAGAGGAAATATTCTTTCATCAATGTATGACATTGCAAGGTGGTTTTGACAGATAATTATGATTGAGACGATGAGATACGTCAGTGCCAATTGTAACATATCTAACAGACCCAATTCATATGTATGTATGTGCCATGTATAGTTTACTTTAGGTCACGCAGTACATACATGATGTATCTTATTGGGAGGATGCTAATCTGAAGGCGGTAGACTAAATTTCAACTTGCTACCTTTCCCAGAAACCCATTGAAGTCCCAACTATTTACCCATTAATTAGAATTAAACCATTGCCTACGGGAACCTAGTGAGTTTTGCAAAATCTAGTAGGGAACAGGTCCCAATTATACAACATATGAGCGATTTTGTAGCATTAAGACATTTTCTGCATGTTTTTTTAATATGCATGCACATGTTTTTTAAGTTTTTAATTCCATATCGTAACCAGAAATAAAACATGAGTTTCCATATATTTAACCATTTATAAAGAGTTACTAACTTTATATTACCTACAGGTAAGGCTGTTGACGAGTCCCGGGTACCCGGGTCCCGCCGAAAAATGTCGAGTCCCGGGCGCAAAAATCGATACTCGATATCCCGAAAAAAAGCAAAAAATTGATTTACGAATTTGCTGTATTATATAAGATGATTTATTGTCATAAATGCGCTGCATTTTTGTCACTTGAATGAACATGTTTCCCAGCGGCTTGACATGCCTATAGCGAAATCAACAAATTTATAAATTTCGGGTACCCGGGACTCGCCCGAAAAATTATCTCGAGTCCCGGGTAGTAAATATACCCGAAATCGACAGCCTTACCTACAGGTCTTTGTGTATTTGTTTTCTTTTACTTGAAAACAAACACACACAAAAAGAAAAAAACAAAAAAACAATGACATTGTGCCATGGATCATAAGTCTTTTGAGATCCATTATAGTGATAAATTAGTGAGTTTTTTAGATCCATTATGAGAAGGAAAAAAAAAAAAGTTTTAGAGGAAATGGTCTTTCATCAGTTGCGATAAATGAAGTGGGAAGGTGGTGATGACAGACAGTTCTGGTTAAGAGGATGAGAAATGTCAGCCACAATTGTAATGTCTCAAGAGCTTATTGTGGTTCCGGTTTGGTATTCAGGTGGACTTTTGGTTTACTGTAGGTCAGTCTTCAGCTTTATTTATTGCAGGTTTTCTGTTGGTAGAGTGTCAAGATGAAGGATGTAGCTAGACAATTTTCAATTGCGCCCTGAGCATCTTGTTAAAGATGGAATTGGCGCATTATAAAGCTCCTATATTATTATTATTATCATTATTATTATTAAAAAATGGATGGTGAACAGTTCAGCAAGTTATCAGAAAACAAAAATTGAACTTTATTAGGATACAAATACAATCTTATGGGAAACAAGACAAAAACAAAACATTGTAGGGTCCTGAAAAGTCAGAATTCTTTAGAGGAAATGTTTCATCATCAGTTGTAGTCAATGAAAATGCCACGTAGTGCTGACAGACATATTTGATTGTGATAGATAATAACAAATATAGCCCCATTCAAAGTAAAAAGAAGTCTTTAGGAGGAAATGTTCTCCAGCACTTGTAATTAATGAAGTGGCGAGGTGGTATTGGCAGATAGTTTTTGTTGCAACGATGAGAAATGTCGAAATAAAATAGAAAAAAACTTTTAAGCTCGTAAAAAGTCTTAAATCTTTAGGTGGAAATCAGTTAATCATCAGTTGTAAATGAAGTTGGAATGTGGTGCTGACAGACAATTTTGGTTGTTGAAGAGAAATGTTGAAATGAATAAGAAACAGATTTGTAAAACGTATGAAAAGTCTCAAATCTTCACGAGGAAGTATTTTATCATCAGTTTTAGTAGATGAAGTGGCATGGTAGGCACGATAGTGTTGACAGGCAGTTTTTGTTGTGATACTGAGATACTGAGAAATTTCGAGAAAAACAAACATTTAAGCTCATGACAAGTCTGAAATCTTTAGGTGGAAATGTTTAATCATCAGTTGTGAATGAAGTGGTGAGGTGGTGCTGATGGACAGTTCTGGTTGCGATGATCAGAAATGTCAAAATAAATGGAGAAAAAAAAACAGACAATGAAAGTCCCAAATCTCTAGGAGGAAATGTTTTATCATCAGTTGTAGCCAATCAAGCAGCGAGGTGATGTTGGGTGGTGTTGGCTGACAGACAGTTCTGCTTGTGATGAAGAGAGATGTCAATGACGATTGTGACAGCCAAGAAGTTGCTGGTGGAGTGGTTTTTAATGACACTGGTGTATGAGTGGTACATGTGGGACTGGGAGTTTACTATAGGTCAGACGTTAAATTATAGTACAGGCTTATAGATACTGGTAGTTACTCGAGTTCAGCTGACTGAGAAATTGCATGTCAGACAATTAACGCCTTGACTACGGGAACCGGGTGGGATGTGTACAAAGTCTATGGGGATTTCAGAATCTCGAGGGGAATGAGTTAAAGTGATCCATTAACTTTGTCAAATTCTACCAAAATCCCTTGGAGTTTTCACATTTCTCTTGTACGTTGTTTATTGGCTTATAACAGAAATGGGTGTTCATTTTTTTCAAATTTGTTTCAATTTTTTTATTTATTATAGTCTAAATCAATGGGTATTAGGTGATAGTATCTTACATAAATTTGCAGCATACTAATTTCACTACAAGGTCGCAATGAATTCGCACCAAGAGTTTGCACAATGCGTACTACATTTGTATCACATTCGTGTTTTCTTATGCTTTACTGGCATCACATTATGCAAATTAGTGCGATGACCGCAAACACAGTGAAATCGCAATATATGGCTCCCACGCTCTAAGGTATTAAGAATGAAGATGTAGATACATGACAGTAATTTATCAGATATATCAAAGTCTATCTGTCACGTCATATTCATGTTATAAATCTAAAATAATCTTTTAGTTTGTAAGACCAAAATATCGGGTTCATGAAGATTTGAATCCCAGACAGTTGTTTACTGACCGCTTAACCCCTTGACTACAGGAACCGGGTGGGTTGTGTACAAGGTCTATGGACATTTCAGAATCTCGAAGGGAATGGGTTAACCCATTGCATACGGGAACCTCGAGGTCCATGTATTAACTCTATAGAAATTGAAAGTCAAGTAGGAAACAGGTTAACCCAATGAGGACTGATACCAAGATATCCTGGTGTAGGGTCTAAAGGAGAAAGGGCTTGCACCATAATCAAATCATCTTCTTGTAGTTCAGATCTGTCTTTCCAATTTGGTATGTGAGATGCAATGTATGAATCATGATACTTACATATGTATGATCTATAACTCGACATTAAGGTCTATTTGAAGTGTGTATAATGATATAATGAGATGTCATGTATAAGCCATATGTATATATGGTTTATAAATGTTTTTAACTCTTGACAAAGCTCTCTGCTAGGATCGAAAGCCGAGGCCCCGTACTGCCTCTCCATGTAATGGTCCATAAAGTTGGTTATTTAGAGAATGTGTGTTAGCGTGTTATACCAAAATCAAATCAACTTCTAAGGGTCCAAGTGTGTCATCCGCTTTCTGTCTGTTAAGGCCCGGTCACACATCGCCTGATAGCGTAAACCGATGCTCAACGGAGAGAACAATTGCAATCCGATTGTATCCCTTCGTATGCGTTTCTTGTCCGTTCCTTGTCGGGTGATGTACGTTGTTCAATCCGGCAGAATGTTGTGGGCATGAAGCAATGGAGACGACTTTCATCACTGTATAATTGATTTGGCAAATTTTCGATTTGTCTGGTATCCGTTTATATGCTATCCAGTGATATGTGACCGGGTCTTTAGAGTGCGAGATGTCATATATAACTCATATTTGTATTGGCATGTAGTTACAGGGTCATATCTGTCATTGACATTATTATATAATGGTCCATCAACTTGGCATTCTGAGTATCTAGAGACTGTGTTAGCATGTTACACCAATATCACATCAACTTCAGTGGGTTAAAATCTGTCATCTTCAGTTTGTCAGCGATGTGTCTTGTACAAATCATATTTAGGTCATCTATAAACCTGACCAGTATGCCAATTTGACGTACACATAATCATATCATGGTTTAGATAGATCTGTCATCTGAAATTACGCAAGTGAGATGTCATGTATAAATCATATTTATGTAAAGTGTACTTCATGAACTTGACATGATGATCCTAAATGGCATTGACATAATTACATAATGGTCCATCAACTTGGCATGAGTATCTAGAGAGTGTGTTAGTACCGTATTTGTCGGTGTATTACCCGCACTTTTTTTCAAAAAAAAAAAAAAAAAAGGGGGGTGCGGTTAATACACGACCGTATTAACCACCATTTTTTTTTTTTTTTTTTTTTTTTTTTTTTTTTTTTTTTTTTAGGGGTGCGGTTAATACACCGGAGCGGTTAATACACCGACAAATACGGTATGTCATCCAAAATTGAATCAGTTTGGTAGGTTCAAATATCAATCTCATTTTGTCTGTGGTATGTCATGCATGGGCATATGTGTACATTTTTGTTGGTGGGGGCGAGGTCTTTGGCACGGATATTATCCCCCCCCCCCCCCCCCCCGTCTCATACACCTATGATGTCATGTCAAATCATATTTACATGATCTATAGTATTAACCTTACCAGATGCAGAGTTGACAAGTAAGTAATCGTATTATGGATAAGATCTGTCATCCAAATTTCTGTACTGTATGTTTAGATGTCATGTAAAAATCTTTTTTATACTGTTTATAAACTTGCCGCACAGTCCTTTGATCAGATCTGTCATCGACATAATTATATAATGGTCCACCAACTCGGCTGGAGTATTTAGAGAGTGCGTTAGTATGTCTTTTAAAACTGTCATCGTCTTGACTGTGATATGTCAAGTACAAAGCATATGTACATGATCTATAGACCTGATCAGTATGCCTATTTGACATACACATATAATCATATCATGGTTAAGATAGATCTGTCATCTGAAATTACACAAGTGAGATGTCATGAACAAATCATATTCATCTGGTTTATGAATGTTTACTTGACATGTAGTCCTGTGATATCATTGACATTATAACTATAAAATGGTTCACAAATGTGTCAACAGTATTTAGAGAATGTGTTATTATATACCAAAATCAATTTAGAGACAAAGGAGCCTAGCTTACGATCATAGCAGGATCTTTGTAAGGGCAGAAATGACAGTTACTACATGTAACTCCTAAGGGTAACGATCTGTCATCTGAAATCCATTAAGTGAGATATGTCATGTTCAATCCATAAGTACATCGTTTATAAAGTTGTCATAGTGCTATGATCCCATGTCATTGACATTATATAACTGCCGGTAAACTTGTCAAGGGTATGATCCATAAACTTACCTAGTGTATTTAGAGAATGAGTGTTCATGTTTCATACCAAATTCAAATCAACTTTTATCAGTTAAAATCTGTTATCTGCATTGACGAGAAAACATATTTTTTGTATAAGACTGACAAGTATGGCAATCTGTCAATTGCATGATTATATAATGATCCATAAACTTGGCTAGTGTATTCAGAGAATGCGTGTTCATGTGTTATACCAATTCAAATCAACTCTTATCAGTAAAAATCTGTCACCCTCATTTTGTGTGTGATATGTCATGTACAAATCATATTTAAACAATCTATAAACCTGACATACACAGTTTGCACGCTGTAGCACCATGTAGGAAAGGGAGGGGATGCATAGTCCTGAAAATGAATGTATGTCTGATTATTTCTTGGGTAGTCCTAAAATGGACTGTGGTAGTCCCGGAAAGGACTGACATGTAGGCCAATTTGACAAGCGTTCTGCTTTGAAATATGAACAGACCATTTTGTTGTAAAATAATTGTGTATGATGTAAGGAAAAATTGTCTCATCTCTAAGATAGCATTCTGCCAGCAAAAATTTAACTGCATTAAAGGGACTTAGTAATTACATTGTCCAAATCCTCAAAATCCAATTGGAATTCTAGCGGTTCCCTCATACCTTGTTGTATTTGTATTAACAATAAAAGCATAGGACAGGTTTCTGTTTTACGAATTTCCCTTTCGTTAAAAAGACATTTACGATTGAGGTGTTCAGATGTTAAATTATCCACTGGATCGTCAAAACCGTGTACAAAGTCAGTGCAATGAGAATAGTGAATATCAATTTGCATTTTTGCTCATTACTCGGCCATATAACGTCCATTTATCTTGAAATTTTCACACAACACCCTGTGGACATATCAGATAACAACAATAAACATTGTATCAACCACTCATCACTTTTTGCATATATGTCAACAAAGTTACTAGATCCCTTTAAGTGTTATTGGAATAAATATTTCAAAAATATGCCAGGTAATCTTAAATATCATTGCACAAATGATAACATTTGATAAGAATTGCATTACAGGTCAGAATGAATTCTGAGAGGGCACCTGTCCCACATAACATACATTGCTACTGAAATGTGCATCAATAGTTTATGAAATAAACCTTGACCAAATAAAAATGTCAGACATTCTAATATATCTTTGAGCAAATTATAAACATTTAATACTACTACTATAGAACATTCATGAATTACTACTTGAATTTAATTGCATTCATTGTTAGGCAAAATTCTGGGAAAAGAGTGAGTATTGGGTATCAGGTGATAAGTGATAATATTCATAGGGGAGATCTGCAGTAGGTCTCCTAGTGAATATTTTGATGCCTAAATGTTATTGCATTACTCTTCAATAAACATTTCCATGAAATATGCTATGCCAGTCATGATTAAATACCATAGCATCTCAACTCGTAATGACATTTACGAATTACGCTATCAGAGAAAATGAATTCTTAGGGGGGCAATATTTCTACATGAAATGAAATTATGTTGATTGTTCTTCAAATATGTAAGCACAAAATCTTTGAACATATTATAATATTTAAGTTCAGTTACAATCTTTCAAGATGTGTCAGAATGAATTCTGAGGGGACCCATGCATTTTTATATATAATATTTGCCAAGGAACATTTTTATACTTGAATGTAATGATTGTAATTGCATTCACATTCATTGTTCATGAGAAATGTTTACACCAAAGTTCCAGAAATTCTGAGATTTCTCTCAGCTAGTTAAGCAATTTGAAAAAGAATTACATAAATCAGCTTGTTTTCTGATTATTTGCCACAGAATTTTTTTTCTTACATGAATATAATTGCATTCATCGTTCACGAGAAACGTTTACACCAAAGTGCCATACATTCTTAGTAGATGTCTTTGAGCAAGTAATGCCATTTGAAATATATAAAAAATAATTACGTAAATCAGAATGAATGTTGTGCTGGGGCTTAGAGAGTCATGTTTTTTTCAACCACAATACTTTTAGAGGGCGAGCGAGAGAACATTTCAAGGCTCCTTATTTATTTTGTTCATACTTTAGAAAGACATCAATACAATTTCTTCAGCCCATAATGCCCAAGAGTACACGTCCTAGAAAAGTGTGCAACGCGATACGATTATTTGTCTCTGCCTCAATCCAAGAAAACAAGCTCTATTGTTCTGGTCACGTAAGTGAGAAGACAGTAGTTAAAGATATTATACAGTATTGTTTTTTTCTCATATTTATTTATCTTTATTGTTTTCATTTGTTGTGGGTATCTGGATTAAAACCATAAATTTATATTAGATGTTGAGGTGGACAATATTTTCAAGCAATTGCAATATATTTGTGAATATGTTCATACCTAAATGTGATTATCAGAGTACCTAATATCTGAAAATTCTGAATGAAATTAATTTTGATTTGAGTTAAACACAGGCAGACACATCAATATTTGTGTAGTCATTCCATGAATGTTCTGCTGTCCTTAAAAGCATTGTAATGCATCAGCATTTCACTTTACTCACCGTATTAACCCCTTGCCTACGGGAACTGAGTGGGCTATGTACAAAGTCTATCAGGTTTTCAGAATCTCAAAGGGAACAGGTTAAAACAGTGTTTTTAAGGTAAATATCTGTCTGAATTTAAATATTCTAAAAGTGTTGCACAGTAGCTTTGAGGACATTCAAAACCTGTTCTTAAAAGCATTGCTGGGCATCAGCATTTGACTTACTAAATTGTTCACAGTAATTTAGGTAATTTGTTTTCTGACTGAAACTCCTCCGCAAATAAGCCACAGTAGCTTTAAGGTCGTTCAAAACCTCCAAGGATAGTCGCTCACTCTTAAGGACGTTGCCTTCTTGTTTATCGCCCCTCTTTCTGATTCATCAGCAATTCAAGATTAAATGATACGCCCTTAGAAAAACTTTGTCTCGCCATTGATATGATAGAATGTGATATTCCTGTCAAGGTCTCTAAGCTTGAGTATTTAATTAAAAAGAATAACACTTGAACGAGCCTTCTGGTTAACGAGTCAAATTACACCATGTTGATAAGTAAGCAACCTGCTCATAGTGTCATAATAAGACAATTAGGTTAAAGCAAAGGTAAAAGGAGGCATATACTTGTTTATCGAGACAGAGTCAAATTACACCATGTTGATGTCATAATAAGAGAATTAGGTTCAAGCAAAAGTAAAAGAAGGCATATATACTTGTTTATCGAGACTGAGAGTCAAATTAATTACAATTAGAATCATTCCCTTTGGGTATATGATTTTTTTATTGCACTAAAATGATTATCATTGGTTTTAATAACACACTTTACTGTCAACAGAAAATATGATAACATGTGATAATGCTATAATAATAATAATAATAATAACTTGCATTTATAACGCGCTTAATACAGGGTTTATAAGCGCAAGTATTATTACCCATGGTCATCAGGTACAGTTCAAACAGCAGAGGATTCCAGCTTCATTCTGTAATGAAGCATTAACATATTTGTAATCTTTCTAAGGGTAAAATAGTGAATTAAAAAGTACAGTTTAGTAATAGAAAAAGAGATTGCAATTTTGTTCTGTGGTTAACAGCTTTATCAAGTGATTTTGAAGGATTAATGTTGTTTCTGAAATATAAAGATACATGGTATTGTAAAGAAAACTATGACCCCTTTACTGCAATTTAATGCTGCAGTCTGGTAGGAATACATTCATAAACTTCTTTATATCTGTCATGTGACGTCTTATGCAAGACTCCACACAAATGTTTTTCTCTACTGGCCAATTTTGGGCAAGTAAAATAATGAATGTTCACATTCTATTTGCCTGAACAGAAAATCAGCGAAAAAATTATTTTTTTTATTTCGGGGGCTCCATTTTCGGGGGCTACTTTTCCAACTTTCGGGGGCTACAAATTTCCGGGCTCTTTTTCGAATTTCAGGGGCTACTAATAAGCTATAATGCTGTAAGTGATCATTTTATAAGCATTTGATCACAATCCAAACAGAAAAATCCCGAAAATCAAAAAAAAAAAAAAAAAGTTTTTTTTTTTCCGGGGGCGAATTCGCCCGCCGCCCCCGTGTATTTTTCCACGTTTACTTCTAGATGAGATTTACTTCTAGATGAGATTTACACACTGGAATGACATTTCCCCTCGTAATGTCAGTTGCCTGACATAACGTTTTCTTGCCCCGGGCAAGTGTTGAGCGCTGTCTTATGTTTGCAGTGTTACACATATTGGGACATCTATCTTAGATGTGAAAGAAGTACACAAACATTTTCTGAGGATTAGGTTATAATTCAAATCAAGTGAGATGAATAATTAATTTAACAAATTGTCGAGAGTGTTGTAAAATGTGAGCCAAGGAGAGAGTGATAAGAAATCCTGATACTGCGTTGAAGATCATTTTCTTAAGTAGTTTCCCTCAAACTTACGTGTGCGAAGATATGTTTATTGCTCACTTAATGATAAATTATCACCAGCTCCTGTCATAAATGTGGCCTGGTTTATGTTTTCAAACCTAAACAAGTATTTGGGAGAAAATTCTTGCTCATGAATTCATACAACCATTATTCTCTTCTTAGTCCTTTCTGTGCACTCTGCCTGACACGTTTGTATTTAAGGTCATGGCCAAGGTCTCATTATTGATGGATAATTTATGGATGAGAACTATTCTGGTTTCATGGACATGTCCTTTGTTGGTTATGCGATGTCTCTCTTAGATACATTTTTTGAACTGTTCTTGTAGACATCATTTTGAAAGTTAACAAGCTGCGTTAATAATGGCTCGTTGAAGAGCTAATTATCATCAGTGCAATTGATTGATGGATTATCCCCAGGGTAGTTGCATATAGAGAGATATGTAAAGTGCTGTAGATCCACGATATGATGCCATTTAATTTGCATCATTGAAAGGCATTAATTGATTATAACAAGTGTAGTCTAGATCTATGCCATTTTAATCATTAGTAGAGCATCTTTAAGGCACATATTTGCTCCCTAATAGATACAATTTTAACTTATAAGACCTTTAGATTCATATAGTGATTTTTAAGGCTCCATTCTCATTTGCTAATTGATTGATATTCAGTAATGCGGTCAATATGTGTGCATTCTTATGGATAACTAGTCTCTTTCAGATACATGCACATTGTAATTGCTTTTTAATAGACAGGGTCATTAATATGCACTTTATACCTCAACGGTCCAATTCAAGGCCCAATTTATGTTGGCTTATTGATCGATCGTGATCAATGATCTCAATGACAGTAATAATGTATCATTGTATGCCTTCTGCAGGGATCAAACTTATTACTGTGCCATTGTTGGACATCTCACATGAGGAATCTGATTTTAGAGAACTGGACTTGTGACCTTCAATGACAATATTAATTTACATGTTCTTATAATGCATTCTTTTTTATAAGGCCATTGCCAAGGCCCTGTTCTTTATCTTTTTAAATGATTGACTTCAGTCATTGTGACAGTAGTAATGTATTATCGTGTGCCTTCTGCAAGCACCAAAGTCATTATTGTGCCGTCACATGCACCTCATTGCGACCTGATTCAGAAAACTGGACCTGTGGTATCAAAATGACAATATTCATTTGACATGTTCTCATAATTCATCCTTTTTTGAAAGCCATTGCCAAGGCCCTGTACTTGTCTTTAATTGATTGATTATCACCATTGGTGCCAATGACAGTAATGTACATAAATGCCTTCCTCAGTGACCAAAGTCATTACAGCGCCATCATATGTACCTCATTGTCACCTGGGAAACCTGATTCATGTGATCTTTCCCTTTAATGCATTCTTTTTTATCAGGCCATTGCCAAGTCCCTGTTCATTATCTTTAACTGATTGATTGTCATCATTGGTGTCAATGACAACTATGTAGGTATGCCTTCTGAAGGGACTAAGATAAATGTTATTGTGGCGGCACATGCCCCTCATTGTCACCTGGGAAACCTGTTTCAGAGAACTGGACATGTGATATTTCCCTTTAATGTCCTATTAATGCATTCTTTTATAAATAAGGCTGTTGCCGAGGCCCTGTTGTTTACCTTTAACTGATTGATTATCATCAATGGTGTTGATGACAACTATGTATGTATGCTTTCTGCAGGAACCAAGGCCATGGCCAAGGCCCCATTCCTTTGTACCAACTGATTTGTTATCATCAGTGGTCTGGTATATTTTGAGCCGGGATCAAGATCATTAATACCTAATCATCACATGCATCTCACGTGCAAATTCAAAATTCAGAGAATTTACAAGGCAGCAGTCCTGAGGCCATAGCCAAGGCCCCACTTCTGTCTACCAACTGATTGATTATAATCGGTGGTGTCATTAATGTCTTCTGCGTGGGTCTTCTTGTGCCATGGCATACTTCTACTCACTCTCTGATGAAAGAACTAACTGGACATATGGCCTTTATTAGACAGCATTGATTTACAAGTGATTACCTTGGACCCCTTTTGTAGGTCATGGCCAAAGTATCCATGCCATTTGTCCATTGATTGATTACAACAAGTGATCAATGGTCTCATTATGATGTCTTCTGCAGAGATCACATTCTTCTTGTGCCATCACGTGCGAAGCACGCTCTGATTCAGAGCACTAACTGGACATGTGGCCTTTATGGACGGACAACAGTAATTTGCAAGTCCTTTTAATAGCATGCTTTCATTTAGTAGATCATTGTTAAATTATCCATGCCGATTGTCCATTGATTGATTATAACAAGTGTTGTCTCGTGATACATGCCTGCTGCAAGGGTCAAGATGGTGTGGCATATCACCTGTGGCCGAGAGCACGATCATGTCCCAGGACCAACCCTAGTTCCACTTATCTCTAGATATGCCTTTAAAACCAGTTACGGTTGAATGAGTAAGGGCGGTATGTCTGCTTTGCCACGTTCTGTTGATTTGTATGCAAATCTAGCATATTGACATCGATGAGTTAGAGCCAATGATGCTCATTACCATGGTAAATGTTGCTGGTCCGTAGTCGGGCCCCTGGGCATTGGTACTTAGAATTGTGAGCACTGCACATTTGACCTTCATGCAATCACATTCTTTTTTTAAGGCTCCATTCTCATTTGCTAATTGATTGATATTCAGTAATGCGGTCAATATGTGTGCATTCTTATGGATAACTAGTCTCTTTCAGATACATGCACATTGTAATTGCTTTTTAATAGACAGGGTCATTAATATGCACTTTATACCTCAACGGTCCAATTCAAGGCCCAATTTATGTTGGCTTATTGATCGATCGTGATCAATGATCTCAATGACAGTAATAATGTATCATTGTATGCCTTCTGCAGGGATCAAACTTATTACTGTGCCATTGTTGGACATCTCACATGAGGAATCTGATTTTAGAGAACTGGACTTGTGACCTTCAATGACAATATTAATTTACATGTTCTTATAATGCATTCTTTTTTATAAGGCCATTGCCAAGGCCCTGTTCTTTATCTTTTTAAATGATTGACTTCAGTCATTGTGACAGTAGTAATGTATTATCGTGTGCCTTCTGCAAGCACCAAAGTCATTATTGTGCCGTCACATGCACCTCATTGCGACCTGATTCAGAAAACTGGACCTGTGGTATCAAAATGACAATATTCATTTGACATGTTCTCATAATTCATCCTTTTTTGAAAGCCATTGCCAAGGCCCTGTACTTGTCTTTAATTGATTGATTATCACCATTGGTGCCAATGACAGTAATGTACATAAATGCCTTCCTCAGTGACCAAAGTCATTACAGCGCCATCATATGTACCTCATTGTCACCTGGGAAACCTGATTCATGTGATCTTTCCCTTTAATGCATTCTTTTTTATCAGGCCATTGCCAAGTCCCTGTTCATTATCTTTAACTGATTGATTGTCATCATTGGTGTCAATGACAACTATGTAGGTATGCCTTCTGAAGGGACTAAGATAAATGTTATTGTGGCGGCACATGCCCCTCATTGTCACCTGGGAAACCTGTTTCAGAGAACTGGACATGTGATATTTCCCTTTAATGTCCTATTAATGCATTCTTTTATAAATAAGGCTGTTGCCGAGGCCCTGTTGTTTACCTTTAACTGATTGATTATCATCAATGGTGTTGATGACAACTATGTATGTATGCTTTCTGCAGGAACCAAGGCCATGGCCAAGGCCCCATTCCTTTGTACCAACTGATTTGTTATCATCAGTGGTCTGGTATATTTTGAGCCGGGATCAAGATCATTAATACCTAATCATCACATGCATCTCACGTGCAAATTCAAAATTCAGAGAATTTACAAGGCAGCAGTCCTGAGGCCATAGCCAAGGCCCCACTTCTGTCTACCAACTGATTGATTATAATCGGTGGTGTCATTAATGTCTTCTGCGTGGGTCTTCTTGTGCCATGGCATACTTCTACTCACTCTCTGATGAAAGAACTAACTGGACATATGGCCTTTATTAGACAGCATTGATTTACAAGTGATTACCTTGGACCCCTTTTGTAGGTCATGGCCAAAGTATCCATGCCATTTGTCCATTGATTGATTACAACAAGTGATCAATGGTCTCATTATGATGTCTTCTGCAGAGATCACATTCTTCTTGTGCCATCACGTGCGAAGCACGCTCTGATTCAGAGCACTAACTGGACATGTGGCCTTTATGGACGGACAACAGTAATTTGCAAGTCCTTTTAATAGCATGCTTTCATTTAGTAGATCATTGTTAAATTATCCATGCCGATTGTCCATTGATTGATTATAACAAGTGTTGTCTCGTGATACATGCCTGCTGCAAGGGTCAAGATGGTGTGGCATATCACCTGTGGCCGAGAGCACGATCATGTCCCAGGACCAACCCTAGTTCCACTTATCTCTAGATATGCCTTTAAAACCAGTTACGGTTGAATGAGTAAGGGCGGTATGTCTGCTTTGCCACGTTCTGTTGATTTGTATGCAAATCTAGCATATTGACATCGATGAGTTAGAGCCAATGATGCTCATTACCATGGTAAATGTTGCTGGTCCGTAGTCGGGCCCCTGGGCATTGGTACTTAGAATTGTGAGCACTGCACATTTGACCTTCATGCAATCACATTCTTTATTTAAGGCAAATATGCGTGGGTTAAAAAGGGTAGTCAGCAAAATCCAACTCGCACTCCACCGATATCTCCCTAGGTAGATTCAGATGTGTGTTGGATCGATCGAAGAGCGGTGCTTCTTATGAAATTGCATGCTTGCTCGAGCTGTGACCTGAGCCCGAGGCAATCGCTGATAACATAAAAAAGCGGCACTTTGAAGTCGGTGCGGTTAAGCGTGTTACGTAATAGTTTCGCTCGTAAACATCTCTGATGGAATTCCATTCGACCATGAATCGACTAGTACAAATATTCCGAACGCGACTCGGGCCTTCGTGAAGTGGGACAGTTTGCGATCGCTACTTATATATGAGCCAATGGGGATTACGTACCGTGCGTAAAAGTGCGCAATATGGATCCACTCGTCTACTCTAATAGACCGGTCTGAATTCCCTTTAACAAGTTGGTAGCACGCATTCTGTCTACTAGGTCACGTTTCAAGCACATTATTTATCTACATACTTAAAGGGATCTATAAACTTTGTTGACACGTGCAACAAAATTATGAACGGTTGATAAAATGTGTATTGATGTGATCTGATATGTCCACTGAGTAATGAATGCCAACTTCATGTTAAATGGATGTTATATGGCCGAGTAATGATCACAAATGCATAACCATATTCACTAACTCATTTTACTGACATACATGGTTATAACTTTCCAGTGGATAATAAAAAATATGATTATTGCAATTGTATATTTCTGTTTAATTAAGAGAAATTCAAAAAATCTAAAAGTGTTCCATGCTTCTAATGGTAATACAAATACATCAAGGTATGAGAGAACCATTAGAGTTCTAAGTTAGTTTTGTGGATTTGGACAATGTTACTACAGTAGATCCCTTTAAATGATTTATTATCATTAGTGGTGTCATTGATTTATGCATATCTTCTAGATAGGTCAAGATCATTATTGTGCCATCCTGGTTCTCCCACTCAGAGAACTTAGCGTGTGGCCTTTAAATGGAATGTTGCTTCTGGACTCCATGGAAAACCAGGGGGTGTGTTACATAAAACGTTGAGTCAGGAACAATTACGCAACCCTGCAATTAAACGCAGCTTTGCAATTGAACAAAATTGTCTTGTATAAAGAGAAGTTGAGTTTGATTTCATATGTTACTCTGCACTAGCTATTATATCAAATAAATACAAATGAGCAAAGAAACACAGGGTTTTGCCTGTAATCGAACCAGAGACCTCCGGATTGCTAGACTGGTGCTCAACCATTGATCCACGAAAACCCTGGAATGGGGGGGGGGGGGTGCAAAGTGGCATTTGATTTTTTTTGTGTGCATTTAATGGCAACTCTTTATGCAATAGCCTTCAAGAGCGCCATGTTGGCATTCCCTGTTATGAGCCATTCAGCCATTGGTTAAAATTGTATTGTATTTGTATGTTTTTCTTGTTTTAAAATGAAAGATAAAAACCAAACCAAACCAAAAGACAACTTTCTTCTCCTTTTTTTCCTCAGAATATGTACTGATATGAAGACAGTAAAGGTCACCTTTAAAGCATCTGTTTGGTAAGTGTTTGATCATGGACCCTACTAGCATGTTTTATTGATTAATTGCCACCACATTTTGTCTCATTGATATGCATGCCTTCTGCAGGGGCAAAGATAGTTGTGCCAGCACGTGCTTCTCAGGTGGGGAGAATACCCTGGACACATGACCTTAACCCGTTCAGGACAGGTCCCAAATGTTTTGGCCTTGAATCTATGGAGAATACATGTTACAGCAAAATCAATCGGTCTTGAACGGGTTAAAGATGCTTGGTAACATTGCCAGTGGACAAATTGCAAATCTATTCTTCATTTTGGAGGGAATACATCAGTTGTTTATGTTTATATAATTATATACTGTATCTGATGACAGAAAATATTTGGCAAAAATTGTCAATAACATTTGAGATAATGTATGAAAGCTCCTCCCAACCATGCCATCTTTTTGTTTTCTTTGGTTTGTTTTTTTGCTCATGTCTTGGCCATGAAATTTCCACAGACTATTTTGAAAGCTTAGACAATTATTCTTGTGTATTTATGCAAACAACTAATATTTTTGTACATGACAACGAAGCTACCTTTAATATGATTAAATCTGAAATTATCATCTGGATACTTTTGGTTGTTGAATACTGAGCTTTCACACATCATCCACTGGACCTAGCATCTCACAGATATGTTGTATCAACTGTACATCACTCTAGGCAAGAAGGGGCCAAGTTTCCAATACTCTTTAAAAGCATTTGATTGATTGTTACCAGCGTTGTCCCATTGACCTATATGTCTGCTGCCTGTAAACTAATGTCTCATTTATTTTAGATAATACATAATACATATGATTTATTTCTCTAATTATTGTATATAATATATTAAGGTTTCTTTATACCTCGTGAGTTCATTAATGTTATTTCCATGTTTGTAAATATTGTTGCAAATGACACTGCAATTCAGCTTGTAGCTGTGAATGTGACATTTTGTTGAATAAAATACCATTATTATTATTATTATTATAGATACACATTATGATAGCGCTTTCAAAGATATCATTTTAAATACCGTTAGATGAACACTGTCTCAAATTAACCTGTTGCTTACAGGAACCAGGTGGGCTATGTATAAAGTCTATGGGGATTTCAGAATCTCAAAGTGGTGGTTAATGGTCATGTTAAATAATTTAGATTTAGGTTAGACTGGTAGTTGCTCTAATAATTTGAAATACCTTTCGATGTACAATGTCTTCAATTTGATGTTCATGATAAATCATCTAGATTTACATTTTAGTTGCTATCTAACAAATCATATAAAAGGGAACCCCCCCCCCCCCCCCTAAAAAAATGAAATGTTTTTAGTTTTAGTAGTCCATTCCACCAACAAGTTCAGAAAAAGTTCTGGTTTCCAGACAAATAATATAAATTCAAACCCCATCATGATACTATAATAATTGTTCATGGGTCTGCAGATGAAGACTAGTCCATTGGTTTGAGGACGTACACATCTACCGTGCTTCTATTGTCTCCAAATGTACGTGGATATAGATTGGTGCACTCGCAAATGTGTAGCGCTTACAGAACCATGGGCCCTGTTGGTTCCGTGAGTTTTGGTGATTAATTGCATTGTTATGAATAACCAAGGAGGTGGAATAACACAACCCTTTGCAAAGTGTTGGACATATTTAATATCAATCAATGGTACCAAAACATATACATGTAAGCCTGTGTTGTTCTTTGCAAACTGGTACCCTTTAAATAACACGTAAGTTATGTAATGTCTTTAATTCAAGGTCATGATCAAAGCATCAATTTCACTTGTTAATGATTTATTATCACCAGTTGGGTCTGTCCCTTTAAATAACATGTACGTCCTGTAATGTCTTTAATTCAAGGTCATGATCAAAGCATCAATTTCACAAGCTAATGATTTATTATCACCAGTTGGGTCTGTGCATGTCTAGTGCAGGGGCCAAGATTTCATTTCGGCATCACGTGCTCCTCACATGAGAATACATACCTGTACCTGATTCAGAGAACTGGACATGTGACCTTCAAATGGCTCGTATTTCTTTGTTAACACCACTTGGTGGCATGTATTGTATCATTTAGAGACCCCCCCTCTCTTCAAGAATGAAATAATACAAGTTCTATTGCTATCCACAATATGTGAAAAAGTTTTCATTATAAGTTCTACACATTCAGGACTGGTCCTGATATTACTCTGGCTGGGGCCTGTTAAATACCAATATCATATATAGGCTTAAATGGGTTAAACCTACATGATGAAAAGTGGCTACCTTCAAAGCGTAAAGTGTTGATTTTATTTTAGCAATGAAAATGACTAAAGAAAATAGGGCTTTGCCGTGAATCAAAACCAAGACCTCCTGACTGCTCGCCCTGTGCTCTAACCATCGAGCCACGAAAGACCTTTGTTTAGTTTCTTTTATTGAAATGAATGTGAAGTGCAGGGGCAAAGATTTAATGGCGCCATCACATGCTTCTCACATGAGGATACTTTATTCAGATAAGTGGATATGTGACCTCCAAATGGCTCGTATTTCTTTGTTAACACGTCTTCGTGGTATGTATTGTATCATTTTCAGAGAAGCGTTGATTTGCAAGTAATCTAAAGACCCTTTTTTATTTATTTTTTATTTAGAGCCAGTGTTAATATTTAATCCATTCACTGCAGGAACCTGGTTACCATTTATTATCTTCATGGGAAATTCAAAATCCGTAGGCAATTCAAAATCTGGTAGGCAAGGGGTTAATCGCTCCTAAGTACTTCACTGTTGTCTACTACTGTTGATTAATAGTCACAGTATCTTATGGAGGGGCCTATAGAGGTCTGGTAGCACACATGCATATCACGAGGGAATTCAAATTCAGAGAGGTGAGATTCATATGTCATAACAGTCGCAAATTATCCTTGCCTATAACACATCAATTGACAAGTGTTGATAAGTCATATAATTTTAATAGCTCTATCTATGACAGTTAATCATGAAGAAAGAATTTATTAATTGAAGGTAACATATTGCAAAATCACCTTAGATGTATACTATAGTGAGTCTTAAATGGTAACTTAAGAATGGAACATGAAAATATATACAATTTAAGTTGCTGGAATTGATAAAATTGTGACTAGAATCGGTGAAGAAATGTAGCTACAATTAATTAAATGACCAAAAGAAATAATGATAATAAAAATAATAATGTTTCGATTTATATTTATATGAAATTACAATGTCTAATTTCTACCAGTGTAGTCTTGTGTGTATGTTAGATTGGTGAGAAACACCTACCTCATGCTGGTACTCATTGATTGATTGTCTCAAGTGTGTTCTGGATCCAGGGGCCGTGGTCTAGTGGCTTCACATGGCTCTCATACAGAGATTGAGACATATACCTTCATGCATGTATTCATATAATAGTATATTGTGCTCATAGAGATATTTTGATCATTCATGCAGTAGGAACACATTTTTACTTGCCCCGGGCAATAGGGCAAGTGCTAGTGTCAAGCTCTATTGTATGCATCAGGGTTTGTTGTTGGCTTGTTCCCATCAAGGACGAGAGCTGTTTTAAGGCAAAATTTATCATTGTTTTCCTCACTCCTAATTTTTAAAACCTTTTAAAATAGGTGGAAAGTATTTAGTAATTACAATTTAAGACAATTGTGTAGTGACTTTGCCGCAAAGTTGCCAATTTGAGCGCCGGAGTCTGTTTGAAAAATATCACAAAGTGTTGCCAATTTAAGGATTTTCCTAAATTATAGCGATCTATGCAATAATAAAAAATCATTAAAAAATAACTAAAGCAGGTAGAGTAACAAAATAGGGCTCTAAAAATAGAGAAATTTATGCTCTTTCTCCTTGTATACATCATATAACTTTTTATCTTCTTGCTGAAGTGTAGGACTACCAACCCACAAATATGTGGGACATTGGGTGATTTCAAGTATGGTGTTTGGAGCTGGTGTTAGTGTTTATTAAACCTTAACACCGGCCTTAGGCATGCATATTTGAGATGACTTCGTGTTAGGATGGTGTACAGTGACATTGGGGGATTTCAAATATGGTGCTTAAGGCTGGTGTTAGTGTTTAATAAACACTAACATAACACCAGCCCCAACCACCATACTTGAAATCACCCATTGTCCATGATGGGTTAAAGAGAGAGACATCTTCAGTAGATATAAACATAGTCTAGGATCAGTTCACTGTTTTGGCTTCCAACTTGTGCTCTTATTCTGTCTGCTCTTAATTTTTACTAAGAAATGCCAAAGAAAGATCTCATATAATTCTATATATAGTCTTCTTTTTTTTTTATAAAGGCTTCATTCTTGTACTAATTGATTGATTGTCTCAAGTGTGTTCTGGATTCGAGGGGCCATGGTCTAGTGGCTACACAGTGGTTCTCATATGGGAAATCTGATCCAGAGATTGAGACATGTGACCTTCATGTAAAGTAGCATAGAGTGATCAGACTGATGGGGGGGGGGGGGGGGGGGGGGGAGGGGAACACCCCAATGATTGCGGGCACATCTTACTTATTTATTTTGTGTACACGATTTTCCCCTAATGTATGTTTACGCCACCATTCATGTACCTACTTAACCTGTTGCTTACGGGAACCAGGTGGGATATGTACACAGTCTGTGGGTTTTTCTGAATCTCAAAGGGAACGGGTTAAGTCATGTATCCATCTGATAGTAGTTTGTGCACATAAAGGTGTTCTTATAAATGTCATACATACATGTAATTCACGCTTTATGTAGGAACACATTTGCTGAACAGATTTACATTAAATCCGAGATGTATTATACCCCTCTCTTAATCCCTACTTACCACAATTTTCTCCAAGATTCTATTTTTGTGTTGTTTGTGTCTCATGTATGCTTCAGGGTTATTGTTATTGTTTTTGTTTTTTTTTAGAGAGAGAGAGGGATCTTTAGTAGATGTAAACATAGTCTAACTAATACTGTTCTGGTTCCAACCTCTCCATAATTTTGACAAGAAATGCAACAGAAAATTCTCGTATAATTTTAAGAGATTTAAAGGGATCTGCTAACTTTGTTGACAAGCTCAAAAAGTGATGAGTGATAAATATTGGTGTGATCTGATATGTCCACAAAGTAATGTGTGAAAATGTCATATTAGTTGGATGTTTTTTAGCTGAGATATGAGCGAAAATGCAAAGTGATATTTACTAACTCAGGTAATGAAAAACTGAGTGTAAAATTTGAAAGAGCATAATATACTCCGCAAAAAAAGAAACTGGACACTTGTATAAGACAAAATATTTCATATTCATTTACGATAAAATATATGATATTGTATATCAAATTAAAGATAAAACGACCCTCTTCAATATTAGCATGAACTCAAGATGAAATCATTCATGCATGACTTGTCACGGTCAATTAACCACAGCAAGGTCTGTTTTCAAAAATAGCAAAAGTGGAACATCCACTCAACCATATAAATGTTGATAAGCATAATATAAAACGCTATGTTCATGACATGACATAATTTTTCAATACAAATGTGACCTTTTCTATCTTCATCTCAATAAAAAGTATAAATGAAGACAAATTGTGAACATTATAGGTTTTATTTTCATCCAAAAGTAACAAAATGGGGAATTCCATGGCAAAGGTTTTATTAGTCGAAACCACAGTTTGTGCCCTTATTTCAGCATGAAAAATGGTATAAATTCTTCTCAAGAATTTTACCGCAGTCCAAAGATCTTCAAAACCTGATGTCACCATTGGTCAAACAGTTGGGCAGACATTTCTCTATAGGTAAATATGGTTACAATTGCAGGGGACACACTCAAACAGACAAGCTTCATGCCTCTATAATACTGACCAGTATGATGATGCTCTCATAACCTGGTCCTGTTTTATTGACAAATTTGTATTTTCAGAGTTTGTTCATAACAATAAAGTTAAATAATGTCATAATTTACTTGCCCCGCACATCTTGTTTTAAGTGAAACGCTTACTATCATCCTGATCATTTCAGTCGAATGGTGTGGTCCTCCATTGTTTTGCTATTTTTGAAAACAGACTTGCTATTGTTAATTGACCATGGCATTTCATGCATGAACGATTACACCTTTAATTTATAACCCTGCCTGCAGAGGACTAAATTCCCTTTAATTTGATATATGATAATCTACACTTTATCGTACATTAATATGAAATATTTCAACTTATACAAGTGTCCAGTTTCTTTTTTTGCGGAGTATATTTAAATAATAAAATCATCTTTGTTTGATCAAAATAGGTTCAGAGACGGCTGAAATATCCATAAATATAACAATTTGTAATAAAGCTGGGGCCCCAGGTTTATTAGAGAATTTTGAACCAGCCGTTAAAAATTCAAAAAAATGCTTCCTCTTTTCAAAAACTTACAAAATAGGTATTTAAATAGTTGTTGGTTATTTCTCTATCTAATCACTATTTCAACAAAACATCACATGCACAATATTTTATTCAAAATGGTTGAAACCGATGAGTGTTTAGAGAGCGCCCTCTTACGTTTTAACGGCTCTTTTTGAATGATAACATGATCTTTACTACGTCATTTGTAATTTGTGTTCCTTTCTAGTTATAACTATTAGTTTGTAATGTAATGATGCAGGTTTTGGTTACTAAAATTCAGTTTCACCAAAACTGTACTCTCACCAGAACTCAACTATCCCTTTAAAGGGACAGATCCACTTTTACAAAACGTCTGAACAGCTTTCAGTTGACGGATGGGGATCAATGTAACACGCAAAAAAAAAATCAGAGCGAACAGCCCTCTAATTTGGATTCTACGAATGAAAAACGAATGCGTCCCTCCATTTAAACTATATATCCGTCAATAAAGGAGTTCAACTGATTTAGCATAATATTACAACAATATAGTACTAATTCTCGTAAAGGTATTGTGAAGCCGACATTTGTTAACGTATGTCACGGAAAAAGATCTCAAAAGAAAGAATATATAATTACATGTAGTCAGTTTAAGCGAAGTTTGGGTATTTTGCTTGGTAAACGCTCACACATTACTACTTATGCGCGGCTCATGTAGCTAGCGGGGGTCACGTAGGGGTCATGCATACCGATCTGGCACTCCGTGAAATCTATGTACGAACTTACTCACCGGCCAAAAATACGTATGTACATAATTAACCGACGTCCCTCAGTTTATTCAGTTTTAGGTCTATAACTCCACGAAAAAGAGATTTCAAGCCTTAATTTTTTCAGGCATGCTATTAAATGACATTTCCTTTCATATAAGACAATAACCTCGCAACTTTTGAATTTTGGCTTGCAAAAGTGGATCTCTCCCTTTAACATCTGAACACTTCAATCGTAAATATCTTTTGAACGAAATGGCAATTGACAAAACCGAAACCTATCCCATGCTTTTATTGTTAATATGAATATGATAGGTATTAGAGACCACTAGAGTTCCATGTAAGTTTTAGGATTTGGACAATGTTACTAAGTCCCTTTATATTGTCATACTCCTTACCAAGCATGAAGATCTTTGAAACGTATAATATTGAATAATTTTGATTTTGTATTTATCAAAGCACCATCTCTGAGTGATTATGATCATATCTGTTTTATATTAGGGTAGTGATCTTTGTCCAATTTGTCCTTGTATGAACTCTCATTTAACTAAATAATAAGTACAACTTTATTTTTTTAGCATTAAATGTTAGCTTCAGGCTGCTAAAATTACATTAATACTTATTCCACCATACTCATCCCTTGCAATATTCCATACCTGAATACCAGTCATGAATAGGTTAAAGAAAACATTCTCACATATTGTGGATAGCAACTGAACTTTTATTGTTTACTTTTTAGGGGGCGGGGGCAGGGGACTACCTAGTTATTACAAATTCATCACAAGATGAAAACATCGGACATACATTGTTACGTTTTTTTTCAATGTAATTACTGCAGTACGATTTTTAAAGTTTAATTTCGTTTTTCTAAAATAAAATAAAAATCTTAAGAGACAATGATCAAACACTGTAATATGTAATATGCACGTTATGAGCACCAGTGCTGACCCTGTTCAAATACAATTTCAAATTGATCATCCAATTTTGTGTGCGAACTTCAGTATGTAGTAAGCTATGCAGAATTGCTCCACTCCCTATGTGCGATTTCTGTGCTTTTCTGGTAATAAGGCCAAACATTTTTTGTTGCTGCATTGGAGTAACGGGCAACCAAAAATTAGGGTAGGTAGGTAGGGTTTTTATTTATTTTTTCTTCGCAGGATTCGCACAAATACACACAAACACACGCGCAGGCACTGAAACACACAAACATACATACACACACATAACACACACATATAAACTCACTTAACTGAACACTGTAAAACTCTTCAAAAGGTGCATGGGGGGGGGGGGGGCAATTCACAGATTTATTTTTCAGAACTCTGATGACTTTGACAACTACGTATGAATATCCAGGTCCACAATTGTCAGCTAGTTCTTGAGAGATTTCTCTGATAACTGCATTTATATCAAATCTTCTTAGTACACAGAAGAGAGGTTTACTTTTCCCCTTGATCTTTCCCGTGACCTTCACGCTATACGCCGCCATGTTTCCGTGCACTA
Organism: Echinarachnius parma; assembly: GCA_037951105.1. NCBI lineage: Eukaryota > Metazoa > Echinodermata > Echinoidea > Clypeasteroida > Echinarachniidae > Echinarachnius > Echinarachnius parma. The sequence goes on along the minus strand of JBAMJV010000925.1, from coordinate 129,184 downwards.
AATGAAACGGTGAAACAGTGCATGGCTATGGCTTTGCAAGTTTACACGCAGGATATCCCCCAAACAGTACAGTTTTGGCGTGCCCGCAAGAAAAAAGGAAAACTCTCTGACACAGTGGTGCTGGCCAAAACCGCTCGAAACGCATACTATTTTAACAGGAAAAAAGCCATTCTGTCCGCAACACTTCCCAGTTTTCAGCGCAGCAAATATGGATTGCGAATGTAGCGCGATACTCACGCGATAGCGATTTTTTGGCCTTGATATACATCAAGATATTGATCGCAATCGCAATTGCAATCGCAAAAAAATAAAATAAAAAAATAATAAACAATAAATAAATAGATAAATAAATATAAAAATTGTTAAAAATAAAACAAATTTAGGGTTGCCATTATTTTTAGGGTCGGGCGGGTTACGCCAATACAACAAATTTTTTGTCATAGCCTAAGGTTAATTTTAATGATAATTCTGATCAAATTCTGTTTTTTCTCTGATAATTCTGTTTTGGGGCCATTCCTTTTCTTCTTTTTTGTTGTTGATGAAGGTTGGCAGCTCTCAGTAACAGTGTGGGGATATTCTAACATTAAACTGACCTTTCATGGGGTCATACAAAGTTACAGGGTACCAGCACCCACCCCTTAATACCTTAATTTGACTACATTTCAAATAATGTCTGCGCCCTTGTTTGACCCTTTGTAGGGTTAGTCAAAGTCACAATGAAACACATTTTCTCAATTTTTATTGTGTGGAAGCTGTCTAGACTACTGACCACTTGACCATTATTTGACCATTATTTGACCTCCCCTCCCATTTAATTGTCAAAGTATATCAAGGTGTTTCCAGGTCAACCCCCCTTCCCTACCACCACTAATAAATCATGGTCCTCTATTTCCTTTCTCTATCCATATTAATAATTGAGATGTGTCATTTAAGTGTGAGAATAGAATGCTAATCAGGCCACTGTGGCCTTGGGTGGGGTCATTCTGAACTGAAGGATAAGAGAAAGAGAGGAGGGAGGAGAGAGAGAGAGAGAGGGGGGGGGGGGGGGGTAGGGAAAGAGCAGGGGGAAAGAGAGAGATGGGAGTGGCATGTGGAACATTTGATTCCAAAGTGTATCAAGGTATTCCCTGGTCAACCTCCTACTTCCCTCCATCCAAACATTTACAATGAATGGTCCTTCAACGCCTTTCCTGTTGATTAAATAATTGCTATGTTTTAAACTGAAATCATAGAAAAGAATTTTAATCCAGCCTTAGTGGCCATGAATGGGGTCATCTGTAATTGATGGAGGTAGAGAGAGAAAGAGAGACAAAAAGGAAGTATCAAAGTATAGAGAAATATTAATAAAAGGGGATAAAGATTGGGAGGAAGAGGGGAGAAGAAGGGAGGGAGGGGTGAAGAATAAGAGTTGTGGAAATTACAATTAGACCCCCAATTAGGCTAGGAATTTGCAAAGTATGCTTTCTATAAAATTTAAAAAAGTGGATCACAATATTTTATTAACCCATTAAGAGGCAAACTCCAGACATATCAAGCTGAGATCCCTTGAAATAGTGTGATATACATTTACCAAAATTAAATTATTTGTAAGGGTTACCCCCCCCCCCCCCCCCCCCCCCCCTCCCTCTGCATCTCAGGGTCTTCAGTCTGGAATGCTTGCCCCAGGATATTTGCTGTCTGGACCAGGTCTAGGTTCTCCCACCTCTCTGGTCCAACCAGACTCTTTGTCATGATCGATGCCCATGGACCTTACTGAGAATACAAACCCCAAAGTTTAGACCAAAATGGTCACAAAGAGTGGACTCACTAGTTAAGAGGTGATCTGGTCAAGTGGTCAGAGCTCTGCTCTTTGCACTTTTATCAGCCCCGGTTCGAGCCTCGGCTGCATCTCTAGGATGATGACAATTCAATTCAGGGCAGTCCAGTATTCTCCATAGACTCTAGCTGGAGTATATTGGCGACCAGTCATGAAGGGGTAAGGAGCACATTCATTACCCCCCCCTCCCCCCTCCCCTCCTCTCCATCTCAGGGTCTTCTGTCTGGAATGCATGCCCAGGATATTTGCTGTCTGGACCAGGTCTAGGTTCTCCCACCTCTCTGGTCCAACCAGACTCTTTGATTGATGGTCATGGACCTTACTGAGAATGCCAACCCCAAAGTTTAGACAAAAATGGTCACAAAGAGTGGACTCAATCATGAAGAGGTGATCTGGTCAAGTGGTCAGAGATCTGCATTAATTTCAATTCTCAAAGATACAATTATTTGTACTACTGTACTTGGCTGTACCAATCTCTCAAATTAGTTTAAATGGCTTCACCGCTTTTCCATGAATTCAATAATTGATTAATGCTCAATTAGTTAATTACTTGGTTAATCAGTTGGATCGTATTTATGTCCTTTCCTTTATTGATTGGTAAATTTCCCACGTCACATTCATTTAAACAATTATTTAATGTACCAATTGGTTGGAAAATTATAATGGTTTCACCAATTTTCTGTGAATTCATTAATTTATCAATTTTCCAGTGATTTAATCCTTTGAAAAGATGTTTGGAGTATGCATCAGTCTCGAATGTTGAATGTTTCACAATCAAATCACCACCAATTACCCTATATTAAAGGTACTTCAGATTCGTCAAATCAGATGCGCGGCGCCATCTTAAGTACACGTTGCGCACGGTGCGTGATGCACGTTAGCTCAGTGTCATGCGGTGCGCGCAAACTGGCCCAGTTCAAAATGGCGACCCGCTGTGTAGCATCCCCATGCTTGATGCCCTTTAATGGTGCACTGGGGACCAGTCGCTTGACAAGCCTTCAACCTAGTTTAAATTGTTTCAAACACTTTTCCTTGAAACGATCCTATATAAGCTGTTCTAGGAGGTCAGTGGCTAATTTGAATGGTTTCTCCACTTTTCCTTGGATTTGTCTTTAAAATTTACCAAAATGGCAATAGATGTACGAACATGTAATGCTTCTTGAAATTAATCATTAATTTTATATTGAAACAATCATTTCAGCTGGACTAAGAGGTCGTAAGCTATAGAGACCTACAGTTTTATTTTTAACCTGTACTAACTAGCAACTAGCAAAAGGTAGTAAATGTGACTTTATGAAGCTGATAAGCTTGTTGGTTGAAGCAAGACTAGAGGGTCACTGGCTGTCCACGGAACAACCTGTTTGATACAAGTTTAAATGATTTTACCAGTACTCCCTGAAACTGATACCTTTAAGCTGGACAGCGGCTGGGGAGATGGTTTTACAGACATATTATTTAAGCTAAACTGGAGATCAATTGCTGTATATCTGTTTGAATGATTTCTTAAACTTTGCCATGGCAATGAGATCTTTAAGCTAGACTGAGCGTCATATTTGTTGTAGATACGTGTTTGAATGGTTAAGCCATTTTCTTTGAAATATATAACTTTAAGCTAGACTGGGGAGCAATTTTGCTGTAGATATCTGTTTGAAGGGTTTCTCAAACTGTTCCATGAAACCAAGATGTTTAAGCTAGACAGATGGTCAAGATGGCTATTTGAATGGTTAAAGGGGTAGTTTAGTTTTGGTAGAGAGGGCGCTGCACATCACAATTTTTTTGTGAGGTAATGAAAAACTGAGTGTCGAATTTGAGAGAACATGCAATTTTAATGGCAGAATAAACTTTATTTGGTCAAAATCGACCCAGAAACGGCTGAAATATCAATAAATATATCTGATCTTATAATTATTTGGGGCCCAAATAATTAGAAGATTTTTTAAAAAAATTTTAAAAATGCTTGCACTTTTTCAAAAATGTTCAAAAGTGTTTTAAAAATACATGTAGTTGTTGATGATCTCTCTATTTAATCATTATTTCAATAAAACATCACATGCATAATTTTGTATGAAAATGGTTGAAACCAATGCCTTTTTAGAAAGCGCCCTCTTGTGTTTTAATGGCTCTTTTTAGATAGCGCCCCCTTGTGTTTTAATGGCTCTTTTTTAACGATAACAGGCTCTTTACTTAGTCGTTTGTAATTTTGTATACCTTTCGAGCATGGTGGAGTTATAACTATTAGTTTATAATGTTACTGTCCAGGTTTGGTTACTAAAGTTCAGCCTTACCAAAACTGTACTACCCCTTTAAGCCATTTTTGTTTGAAATCTATCACTTTAAGCTGGACTGGGGGTCATTATATAGCTCCAGATACATGTTTATTTTGAATGGTTTCACCACTTGGAATTGATCTTTAAGCTATATTGAGGGTCAGTTTCGTCTCCATATACCTGATTGAATGATTTGGCCACCTTTCCATGGTAGTGATCTTTAAGCTAAACTGATCAATTTTGCTGCACAAACCTGTTAAAGTGGTTTCTCAAACTTTGCCATGGATTTGAGATCTTTAAGCCTGGCTGATCGATTTTGCTGAAGATACCTGTTTGAATGGCTTTGCCACTTTCCATGGATCTGATCTTTACCGAGGGTCAATGGCCATACAAGCCAGTTTGTATGGTTTCCTAGGTTTACCTGCTTTCTCTTTCATTAAATTGTGTGTATGTCCACCTCTCATATATACCCTCTTTCTCTGTATTATATCAATCTTCTCTTTCTTCATTAAAATCCTTTCTCTCATTCTTGAAGAATCGAAATAGGGTTAATAGATGTACCAATCATGGAATGATTTGAATGGTTTCATCCCTTTCAGGGTGTTTGACCCCACTGACCTCAGATGACCCTTGTGGGTACCTGATCCACTCTTCTTTTCTTTATTTGCTGCCTCTCTCTCTGACTTTCTCTTCCCCCCTCACATGTTCCTCTCTATAATTACCTGTAAAAGAAATGTCCTACCAGACTTTTACCTCTTGAGTTAGTTCGCAATGTGTAGTTATGCAATATGTTTTTAGTTTAATCTTTAGAATTGTGCACCTTCTAAAATTCATTTTGATTGTTTTACATTATTTATGTTGTAACTTTTTCTTTCTAGAGCTACTGTAGTGATGTGTATTGGAGCAATAGCCCATATTATTGTAAGTTTAGGCAATGATTTTGTAACACATTGATTTTCAGAAGAAAAATACACTTTCCACCAATATATTTATTTCTTCTACAAGTAGAACCAAAACAATTTTAGTAGGAATCATCAATTGCATAGTTGATAATCAGTTGGTTTAATTACTTAGTTTTGTTTTTTTAATTAAAGATTCATATTGCTATTGGTGTGTGATAATAATTCCATTTCAAATATTCAATGATGGTCTGTAATTATGGAGCTAGCAATAAATAATTATAGATATCAACAAATGGACAAAATATCTTTCTCGTTGAACTATTTTGTCACTGTTGTGCAATAGCCATTCCACAATGACTTTAAATGGATGGCAGTGATGTTATAACTCTTCTGAATATCCAACGTACCCCACCCACCTATATAGCCGAGGTGACCTCTCCCCAAAACAAAAACAGACCGTTTCCTCTTCGGCTTAAACGAAAAACTTCCTAAACAGATACGTGACAAATATTCCATGGGCCCTGTTGTAAACAAAACAAAAATGACCTCGAGGACGATATAATTACATTCAATGCATTCAGTTTGCCTCGTCCTTGGCAAATCCAATTAACGGAAAAATAGGCCGGTTCCTTTTGACCTCTGTATCATCCCCAAAACATCTCTTTTTCTTTTCGTCATATTTGTTGGCGGCTACGTAATCTGCACTTTGTAACCAAGTATACAAGTTCCTGTCCCCCTTTCCATATTCCATCACAGTTTTGTTGCGCTGCGTTATGGCCTAGTCCCACCGCACCATATCTCCTTACGTTTCCTATTCGTTTGACATCCAGAAGGTACTAGCAGGAAACAAAATGATGGGGACCAATTTCAGAATGGACTAGTAGGATACTTTTAATTCAGCTCCGTTTCGTGTGAATCAAAACGTCATGGAACTTTCAACATTTGGTAGATACTGACCGTTTCGCCACACTTTGGTCGGAAAGGAAATGGAAAGAGAAACAGTGCAGTGGGACTAGGCCCATGAGAGATCACCTAATTAGATTTGAAAGCCAAGGTCTGAAGGGTATTATCATCCAAGGTTCAGGACTAGTTCGTCCTTCCCCCCCTTCCTTCGTGTAAGCCATCGTTAAGATTGTTTTAATTAGATCGATCTTCTTATGAATCAGCAGCAGTGTGTGTGTGTGTGTTTACTATCGACCTGCTTTTCATTCAATACTGCTTGAAGCTTAAATATAAATTTTTTTTTTAAAGTATTCTACAAATCATCCAAAATAAGTTTCAAAATAATATTTCCAATATGTTGGATTTTATTTGTTTTTATTTTGAAAAATTCTGCATTTTCAAAAAAACAGTAAACAATAATATGGAGTAAACAATGTAGTTTGTTGTATCTTAAATATAGAAAACACAAACTATTTGAAAAACATGGATGTAGGATTTTTATATTTTATAACTCAATTTTTATTATGAATATGTAAATGAGCCTGTCTCGAAAGTAAAGCTGCAACAATAGACAGACAATTGAATATATGACAGGACAGCAAAAGAAATATTTATGTTTGAGGAAAAAAAAGTGTAGCAATAGTCATTTTTTTTCTTCAAACAAAAGGTGTTTGTATATGTACAAGGATCTTTTGATATAGTGAGACAAGTCATAATGGATAAATGGAAAGTGGAGGGAAATAGGGAGAAATGAAGAAATATGAAACACGAGAAAGAGACAAAAGTAGTTGAAAATGAGCAAGCTTCTAGCTTTTTCACAAAGATGTTTGAAAATAACCTGAAATAACCTTCCTCTTTTTCTCAGAAGAGCGAAGACTAGCGTGTCTGGTGTGATATACTATATCCAGTGCCTCTAGAAACAACTCAGAAGCAGACAACCGACCTTTGAATCTAGTCCGGCCTGATATACTTCTCAAGGAGCCCGCTGGCAAGGCTTTGGCCATCTATTAAAGCTGAAAAAAGATGGCTCATACCTTACATGCTTGCTTGTCAGGTCGCCATAATTGTGTTAGAAAGAAAGCGGCAGGAGAAAAAAGCCTCGATATCTAGACCACCAGAGCCCTTTCCAAGGTAGGGGTGGGGTGTGTGGTCAGTCTGACCTGAAGCAGGATTGGTCACTAGAGTGGTGGGCAGTTGGCCTCGCTGAGCTGTGAATTGAGGAAAGAGATTTTCGCTTTTTGTAACAATAAGGAGAAAAGGGCGTAGAGAGTTCGGGACTGATTTGTGTGTGATTGAGAATTGCTTTCATGAGCTGGGGACCGTTTTGTGTATGATGGATGGGTAATAGATGGGTCATTCAAGCTATCACTTATGAAGATAGCTCTAATTATTTGAAAAATAAGGTTTCTAGAGCAGTTTGATTCAGTTTTGGATGGGATGGATGTGGGGTGAGTGGATAGATCTAGACATCAGGAAAATGGAGACATTCAAATGAGAATAAGGGATATAAAATTTCTCTTTATGAGCAAAACAAAATATGTTATCCAATAAACAAAAGTTACCAATAATTTGGATATATTTATTCTTTTTAAACCTCAAAATAATGGGAGAGAAATGATGAGAGTAATTTGTAGCACATTGATTAGTTGAAACCTGTATACTGTGTAGCAAGTGTACAGGCATTGTAGCATTTAGAATGGAATAGGTTAAATGAAAAAAGTGTTAACCCGTTCACTACGAGATTCTAAAAATCCCCATAGACTTTGCACACAACTCACCCGGTTCCCGTAGTCAATGGGTTAAGTAACGAAAACAAAACCCCCAAACCTGTTTACTATGTGACAAGTGTACAGACATTTACATTTTTAGAATGGTATGGGTTAATTTTAAAAGTCTTAGTGTGAAGTAAAGAAAAACAAAACAAAACAAAGGAATATACATCTCTACATGCAATAATTTTTGTTTTATTTATTTTTTATTGAAAAAAACCCTGTATACTGTGTAGCAAGTCTACAGGGATTTACATTTTTAGAATGGGTTAAATTATAGAAAGTGTTAGTGTAAAGTAAAGAAAACAAAACAAAAGAATCCACTTTTCATGCAAGAATTCTTAGATATGTACATTAAGTGTGATAGATGGATGGATAAAATAGATCGCTCCATCCATACTGGCTATCACTTACAAGGCCAGGTCTAATTATTTCAGAAAGGGGGTTTCTAGAGCGGTGTGATTCAGTTCGATCACATTGGGCAGAGCACGTGGTAGACGAGGAAAAAAAAAAGAAGGATACAATTTTCTCATGTGCTCTTGAAGAACTCCAGAGCGGGAAAGAAAAGTAGTTCCGCCGCCCACTCCGTGGTTTCACACTGGATATCACTTATGAAGACACAAATAGTGGTAATTACTTGAGAAAGGAGGTATCTAGAGCAGGCTGATTCAGTTTTGGGCGGGGCATGTGGCGGGCAGGCAGTCTGACCTGCTTTACATAACGCGCTACGGAAATCCTACCAAAAGTGCAAAAAGAGTGCACCTTTTCAAAGGAATAATTGGTTGTTCAAAGTTTTCTGTTTTCCACCCAAAACAATATGTTTGTAAAGACTTGTTTACAGTTAAATTTTAATTTTTTTTTGTTGGCAAATCATAACTCAGTTACAATAATTTTTGTAGCGTTGTGATTCAATGAATCAGTGCTATAAACTGATTTGTTTATAAATAAAGTGAAAAAATACGTGGTTTATTTGTTTCAGATAACTGATTTTATCTCAAATTCCATTGAGTAGCAGCTTGTCCCCAATATTTTCCCCTTTATTGTCATATTTTTAAATAGATGGAACACAGACATATTATTTTTCCACCCATCCCAGTCGATCACATGTTCAGCTGACCAGTTACCTTCAATCTGTGCAGATAGATGAATAAGGTCAGACTATTAATTGAACTAGATAAGTGTGAACAAATCTCAATCTTGATTCTAATTTTGTTTATAAATCTTTGAGGGTAGCTGTCCCTAGCATCCTTCCATATTCATCCTCTGTCTTATTGCGCATCTGAAAATGAGGCGATATTTTTTTTTTTTTTCACTCATCCCAATCGATCACATGTTCAGCTGACCGGTTGCTCCCAATCTGTGCAGATAGATATATAAACCCTATGACTGGTCCCCCCAATAATTGGCCGTGGGTCAATGCAGAATACTAAAAGCAAAATCAATTGGTCCTGAATGGGTTAATTGAGCTGGATAAGTATAAAAATAAAAGCAAACATAAATTCTTCTTGTTAGAAATCTTTTAGGGTAGGTTTTCCAACCATTTTCTCGGTATCCATACCCTATCATTTGTCTTATTATACATTTGAATTGCAGACAGCATCATTTTTTCCCCCCAATCTGTGCAGATAGATGATCAATGTCAAGACTATCAATTGAGCTAGAGAAGTGTGAAAAGGGGGCAAACATGAATTCTGCTTTGTTATAAATAAATCTTTTAGGGTAACTGTCCATAGATTTAGTTTTTTCCCTTCATATTCATAGCCTTTCCTTTGTCTTATTTTGTGTGTGAATCGCAGACAGTGTAATTTTTCCCCCCTTCCGAATCGTTCACATAACCAGGAGACCAGTTGTCCCCATTCTCAACGCTTAAATGACCGTGGCCAGACTGTTAATTGAACAAGTGTGAAGAGGAGCAAGCAGATACCCTACTTTTGTTACATATATATTTCAGAATTGCGTCCTCTTCAGACCGTATCCTTTGTCTTTGGCGTGTGAAAACAGACAGTAGGTATCATTTTTCACGGTCCGAAATATTTCATATATTCGGCCAGCGAGGTCAGTCGACCGACCGACCGTGGGCAATCTGTGGGGATATATGACCAAGGTCGGACTGTTAATTGAACGGGATATGTGTGAAAAGGATCGGCAATGCCACCGCGGATATGATGGATGAATCCACGCATATTGGGTGTCGATGATGAGGAGGATGCATCTAATTATTTTTGAAGGAGTTGGGTTTTCTAGAGCGGCCTGATTTAGTTACGGGACAGTGCGGTGCTGTGCGCCTGTGTGTGTGTGTGGTCAAGTTGAAGGTGGGAGCCGGGGAGGCTTTATTTTCTCTTAATTGCAACGTGAGCTACTTAATTGTCCGAGATAAAATAGGACAAGTATCTGTGTGGTGTCTAGAGAAAACCAGATGATAATTTTGATGATGGTGAGATGGACGAGCTAATATCTTCCGCCGTGACTGAATTAATTACTTAAGGCCCAGTCCCATACTGACGATTTTCACGGCGAATCGCAACGATTTGACGTTCGTCGAGAAAATGGCTTAGGTCGTGTTGCATCGTATTACATCGTATCGGTTCTTTGATACCCATTGATACCCATTCAACTGGGGGGATGATCTATTCATTCATCCCCCCTGATGAATAGGTATTACGTAAGTCGCTACGCCCATGCCCAAAACTGTGGCTAAATCTAGTTGATTCGTTCTAGTAAATCGTGTCGTTCGTTCTAGTAAATCATTGCGAGTCGTTGCGAGTCGCCGTGAAAATCGTCAGTATGGGACTGGGCCTTTACTTTCTACCACGGTTGTCGAACTAAGGCAGTCTTGGGGCAAGAAACTTTCCAGTTATAATTTAAGTGCCATCATGATATTCTTCTTGGTAGCATTTTAGCCTGAAATATTGTATTAAACATCCTGGTAGTTTGGGTTTTAGTGAAAGGGGAAACGTAACACAGGTCAAGTAAACGGTGGGAGGAACGATGTTATTTGTTTGCTTCTTAATTGTAATATGAGCTAATTGTTGGGGGAAATTAGGACACATATCGTAATCCAAATAAAAAAACAGCATAAGGTTCTTGATACTTTAATGGTTGGCATGATAGTGAGAATGATGGGCTTATATATCCCTGCAGGTATCACCGGATCAATTACTTCCTACTAAGGTTGTCTAACTAGGGCAGTCGTGTCGACTTGATACATTGCTAGTGCAAGGCAGGAAGAAAACAGACCCAAAGTGATGAAATCATATTCTTACAGAAAAAAACAAAAACAATCTGTCAGAAATCGGGTACTGTCATAGTAAATTCTGTACTAGTTGTCAACGTTGACTTTGGAGAAATTACTAGTATATTGGATTAGGATTAGGAAAAGGATTGGAAAAGGTTTAGGAGTGAATGTTATGAAAGTGATGAAAGTGAAAGTTCCTACTAGAAATAAGATCCCATCTTGTTCGATTCTTGGTAATCTCCTAGCAACAAGCATTTTGTCATGTTAGTTTAATGCATACCTGGAAGTTGATTTTCAATGAAAATAAATATATAGTAGGAGAAATGTTTAAGATACTAGAGTATGCCTCGAAGGAACAAAAAAAAGAAACATGTTTCTGAGTAGACCCTGGTGCTCAGGGGGTTAAAAGTGCATAGCTTTGAGCATAGTGGGTCTGCTCGGGCGAATTCGCCCCGGAAATGACAAAAAAGAGCCCTGGAAAACCATTAAAAAAGCCCTGGAAAATTGCATAGAGTTCAATGCAAATCAAATTTTGGGGTGTTTTTTTTTCATGCAGGCAAGTTTGAAAAGTATATAGCCCCCGAAAAATAAAATAATTTTTTCCACCTGGTCTTCTTTATATTAATAATATAATAATATACCCGATTTATATAGCACCTAATATGATTGATAATCATCTCTAAGCGCTTTACAATGATATTATTACCCCCGGTCATAGGATACAATGCAAACCAGAACACATTGTGTGCACCATCTCCACTCTCTGGGGAGCATTCCTTCCAAGCGGCTCATGGGCATTGAGAAGATCCTTCACATATAGGCTTTCACCTCCTACCGGGTCCCCATTTATACACCTGGGCAGAGAGCAGCAATTGTGGATAAATTGTCTTGCTGAAGGACAAACGCAGTGAGTGGGCATGGTTCGAACTCGGGATCTCATGATCGGAAAGAGCGCGCTCTACCAGTCTTGCCACACCACATCCACTCTATACTATTAGTATGTTTTGATCCAAAATCCCACACAAAAAGCTGGTTCCTTCTTTGGTTTGAATGTTCTAATGTTCAATAATTGCCACATACCAATATTATCCCGCTCAGGACTGGTCCTGAAAATACTTGGTGTTTGGGTCTATGGGGAATGTATATGTTATATAGCTAAATCAAGATGTCCTGAATGGGTTAAGAGTTGATGTTAAAGGCCCAGTCACATATCACTGGATGGCGTAAACGGATGCCCGTTGAATATAAAGTTTGAGAAATTGTCTCCCTTGCTTGATGCAAAAAAACCTTCCGCCTGATAGAACAACGTACATCGCCTGACAAGTAATGGACAAGAAACACATACAAACGGAAACGAACGGTTTGATAATTTTTACTCTTCGTCGTCGGGGATCCGTTTTCGCTATCTGGTGAAATGTGACCAGACCTCAATGATGAAAAGGGGACTTTGACCATTTCTATGCAAAATATGATGTATGTGGAGCTCTTTAACCCGTTCAGGACGAATTGATTTTGGTATAACACGCATTCTCCATAGACTCAAGCCCGAAATATTTCGGGACCAGTCCTCAACGGGTTAATGCATGATTTAGTATTTGGAGGTGTGCGGATAGGGGAGTGGGATTCCGCTGAAAATGGTCAGATGAGTACAGAATATTACAACATTAATCATATTGGGGTAGGCTGTTGAAGAGGGGTGCTTTTAAGTGCTTCATTCATTATTTAGGATGGGATGTGTGCCCTTAAGAATTAAGATGAGATTAGAAACACAAAATGAAAGGCAATTCAAAAGAACGAAAACATTGGTGAACGTGTCGGGTTATTATTAGTTGCCAGTGACCTACCCAAGAGCTCTTTGTCTGTAGTAGGTGGGTAGTTGGATATCACCTTCCCTAGACAGTATGTAGATGATAACAAAAATGTTATATTCTATAATGAAAAATGCAGAGAAGAACAAAAAAAGGAGAAACAAAACTGCCATGTTCACATTTACGTGTACAAGGGGCAGATGGGTGGTATAAGAGCCTTTTCCTTGGTATCTACCACCTACGTAATTTATAGACGGAGTTCAGTGTCGAACACCAACATGGACAGGGCTAATTATAAACAGTATACCATTTCCCTGCACCCATAGTCCATAATTTTTTTTTTTTTTCTGAAAAATTAGGGTAGGACATGATAAATAGCTCTCTTATACATGAAATGCATGATTAATTTTTGGAGGTGTGAGGAAAGGGGATAGAGGAAGGGGGGGGGGGGGGGTGTACTGTTAGTGAGAATGGACAGACAAGTCAAGAATATTGTGATATTAATCATTTTGGGGTAAGTTGAAAGGGAGTACGTGCTTTAGAGTGTTTCATTAATTATTTGGGATGGGATGTGCATCCTTAAGATGAGATTATAATAAAAAATGAAAGGCAATTCAAAAGAAAAACAAATGAAGTGAAAGTATGTGGTTGTTGGTTGTATAATGACCTACCCAAGAGCTCTTTCCCTGTAGTATGTGGGTAGTTGGATATCACATTCCCTAGACAGTATTTGGATAACAAAAGTTTTACACTAAAATTAAACATTCAGGGAAGTTTCAGACAAAAAAAGAGGAAAAGTGAAACTGTCATGTACACCTGTGGGTGTACAAGAGTCAGATGCCTTTCCTTGGTATCTACCACCTACGTAATTTATAGACGGAGTTCAGTGTCGAACACCAACATGGACAGGGCTAATTATAAACAGTGTACCATTTCCCTGCACCCATAGTCCATAATTTATTTATTTATTTTTTCTCGAAAAACTAGGGTAGGACCAGAAATGCGAAACAGCTCTCTTATGCATGATTTGTATGATTCATTTGTTGGGAGGTGTGAGGAAAGGGGATAGAGGAAGGGGGGGGGGGGGGTGTGCTGTTGGTGAGAATGGACAGACAAGTCAAGAATATTGTGATATTAATCATTTTGGGGTAAGTTGAAAGGGAGTACATGCTTTTGAGTGTTTCATTAATTATTTTGGATGGGATGGGTGTCTTGAAAATGAGATTAGAAACAATAACAAAAGGCAATTCAAAAGAAGAAAACAAAATGTGGTGGACGTGTCTGGTTACTATAGTTGTATATATGTGACCTACCCAAGAGCTCTTTCTCTGTAGTATGTGGGTAGTTGGATATCACCTTACCTAGAGGCATTATGTGGAAGATGGAACTTGCTATTCTAAAAAATTCAAAATTCAGGGAAGTTTCCACAAAAAAAGAGGAGAAATGAAACTGCCATGTAAACATGTAGGTGTATATTAAAGTGGCAAATTGTTTTGGTTTAAGAGCCTTTTCCTGGTATCTACCACCTACATGATTTATAGATGGAGTTGGGTATCACCATGGTGGACAGGGCTGATTATGACAAGTATACCATTTCCCTGTACCATAGTCCATAATGTATTATTTTGTTCTCGAAAAATGAAGGTAGGTCCAGAATTGCTAATTGTACTCATTTAATATTTTGGTTTAATTTTTTTCTTCTTTTGTTTTCAAAGGTTGATTATAACAAGTTAACCATTTCCCTGAACCATATATAGTCCATAATTTATATTTTTTTTGAAAAATTAGGGTAGATCCAGAATTGCTAATTGTACTCATTTAATATTTTGGTTTAATTTTGTGTTTTTTTTTTTAAAGCTGGCTTGATTTATATTGAAGATGTAGTTTGATTGTATGATGTAGATATAGCTTTGATCAAACAAATTTCTGCATCGTGGGTGCTTAAATGTAATTGCGTGTTTGCTGATGTGTTTTTGTTGGGTTGTAATATTCCATTTTCATTAAATATACTGTACTGAGTCACACCGAGCATAGTGGCTTAGCGGTTAGAGTGTCCGCCTCATGCGCGGGAGGTCCCGGGTTTGAACCCAGACCGGGTCATACCAAAGACTTTAAAAATGGTACCTTCTGCCTTCTAGCCAGGCGCTCGGCATTTATAGAATGGAGAAGGGAAAGTTATCACACAAGTTACCAGAGGACTGGCCCCCTTCTGTAGCTTTCGCTACATTTAGTAGACGTGTGGACTAGGGCTAATGAATCAGAGATAGGCACCGCTTTAACACCGCTGTGTTTCCATTAGAGCGAATTTCCGCCGCGAACATTCGCACGGACCAAATCGGTGTTATTCATATATTATTCATATTACATGGCGAATATTCGCAAGTTAATTTTTTTAATCGCTCCTCAGAGCGATTTTTTCAATAATTCGCTGCCAAAAAACATATTCGCCGCAGAAATACGCTCTAATGGAAACGCAGCTTTATGTGCAACAAATTGGCACGGGAAGTACTTTAACTGTAAATTAACTTAAGTCACACCTGATCTAATTCAGAAAATCTTTAAATAACAAGATAATTCAAAAGGGGAAAAAATGGGGTTGCAAGTTGTTTAGCCAGTCAGCATGGTTATGCATCAATAATGAATCCATTAAACAAAAATTATTTAACTCTGTTCATTACTATATCTGGATTATTTTGTTGTACTATGTTCAAGTAATGTGTCTTGTGGAGGAACATAACAGCAAGGGGGAAGCTCGAAATAAGAAAACAACAATGCACCCCCACACAGAATATCATCTCATCAACATGCTCTGAAAATAAATGTTTCATTATCTGAATTTGTGTCCTACTTTTAGGCAATGTGTCTTACAAATGTATGCGATGGAAAATGGATGTTTGTAAATAAGAAAACAACAACACGCCTCTCAAATAGGGCCTCATCTTATCAATATGCTTATGCAAATAAGCAAAACTGTATCTGGATGTGTTGTTCTACTTGTAAGTGGTGTATATTATCTTAGAGAGGCATACAGGGGCATAAAGGATACTTGTAAATAAGAAAACAAGAACACACCTCAAAAATAGGGTATCCTCTCATCAATTTGCTTATTTAAATAAGCATGGATTTACTATTCTACTTTTAAGTAATGTATCTTAGAAATGTGTATATAAAGGAAAAGGGGATACTTGTAAATAAGAAAAACAACAAAATACATGTCCTAAATTGAGCAGCATCTCATCAATATCCTTGTGAAAATAAAATTGTGTCAGGTTTGTTTGTCCTCAGTACTTTTAGGTGACATGTATGAATAGACGTTTTGGCTAGAGGAAAAGGGAAAAAAGAGATGCTGGTAAATAAGATAACAGTATCCCATCTCTCAATGTGAGCACCATCTCATCAATTTCCTTATGAAACTGTAACTGTGTCAGGTTTGTTGTCCTTCTTCTAGGTGACATGTATCGCATCTAGACGTTGGCTTGAGGAATAGGCAAAAAAGGGATGTTGGTAATCAAGAAAACAAGATCATGTCTTTCCATTTGAACATCGTCTCATCAGCTTGCAAGCTAAATAATACCAAATACAGATGGTGGTAGAGCTAGACAACATGGGCTGCGCATTACTTGATGAAATTAATAGAGTGAGATGAACCGAGTGGATTCGTAAATGGGGTCCCCAGACCCGGGGAAGCCTGAGCGCCGTGGATTTGCCGGTTTATCCAGATGTAGCTTCGGAAGGAAAAGACCTTTTGGGGGATTTTTTTCGGAAGGAAGATATCGATATCAGCTGTGATGTGATGCTTCCTACACCACTAAAATGCATCACAGAATTTGCAGCAACCCCTACCCCACTTTTGTAAAGCTACCAGAATTCATGTTGAAACCTCTGATAGAGGTTTGCCATCGTATCAAGCTGTTATTAGATGGATTTGGTTCACTAATACTTTAGTTATTGTATAAAGTCTTCTTGTATTTTAAAGTAAGACAATCACGGTATCACACACACACCTATGAGATCTACCTAACTATAAAATTAGACATTGAATCTTCTGCTAAAAATGTAAAGTTTCCTATGGTTTTATACTTGTCATCATTTTATTGAATTTTTAAATTCTTTCTTTATTAGATTGGTATCTATCTTTACAAATATTCATTAATACTAAGTCTACAGACCTGAGAAATCCTACAAAATATTATTAGTTCTAATTAGAAATAAAGAGCTTTGGACTAATTGAGACAATATTAGCCATGTTTACCAGGAAAGAACCACCTACACACAGTGTTTATATTTTTATTTTCAGATAAGGTTTCAATAAGCTGTTTGTTATGCTTCATTATGAATTCTACCCACACTGCTGGAAATTATTTTAGTCAGACAAACACAAAAAGAAAATGTTGGTTTGTTTGTTAGAAATTAGACTCACATGTATTTGGAAGTTTTTCAATGCATTTTGTTTTTCTTTCAACATTTTACTGGAGCCACTCCCAGTGTGTTTTAGAACAGTCATGTTAGGAACTTCCCTAATGTGTATGGATCCATAGTCAGTGAGAGAAATCCCCTGGAAATATGCAAGACATTCTTGATGTTTTGAATTTTGAAATTTGCATGTTTGGTTTGTAGGACAGAAAAGGTGCTTTTTAGCTCATCCGGCCCGAAGGGCCCGATGAGCTTATGCCATGGCGTTGCGTCCGTCGTCCGTCCGTCGTCCGTCCGTCCGTCCGTCCGTCGTCCGTCCGTCCGTCCGTCCGTCCGTCCGTCCACAGTTTTCAAAATGCTTCTTCTTCGTTATTTTTCAACCGATTTTGATTCTGATTGTTTCATAAGATAGGGCTAGGAGGGGGATTTAAAACTTCTACACAGAATCGTGAAATTCATTATCTATGCTAATTTATGCAAATTTATTCAAAATCACAAAAAATGCTTCTTCTTCATTTCTTGACCGATTTGATTTGGTTTGCTTTATCTGGTAGAGCTAACTTTGGTACACTAAACTTCTACACAGAATTTTGACATTTTTCTCCATTAATTAATTATGGTAATTTATGCAAATTTATTCAAAAAATCACAAAAAATGCTTCTTCTCCTTCATTTCTCAACCGATTTTGATTTGGTTTGCTTTATCTGGTAGAGCTAACTTTGGTACACTAAACTTCTACACAGAATTGTGAAATTTTTCTCCATTAATTAATTATGGTAATTTATGCAAATTTATTCCAAAAATCACAAAAAATGCTTCTTCTCCTTCATTTCTCGACCGATTTTGATTTGGTTTGCTTTATCTGGTAGAGCTAACTTTGGTACACTAAACTTCTACACAGAATTTTGACATTTTTCTCCTTTAATTAATTATGGTAATTTATGCAAATTTATTCCAAAAATCACAAAAAATGCTTCTTCTTCATTTCTCGACCGATTTTGATTTGGTTTGCTTTATCTGGTAGAGCTAACTTTGGTACACTAAACTTCTACATAGAATTTTGAAATTTTTCTCCATTAATTAATTATGGTAATTTTGTATTTATTTATTTATTTTTTTATTTTTTTAAATTTATTTATTTATTTTATTTATTTTTTATTTTTTTTATTTTATTAAAAAAAAAAAAAAAAATTGGGGGTTATTTTTTTTTACATAATTTTTTTATTTATTTATTTATTTATTATTATTATTATTATTATTATTATTTTATTTATTTTTTTTTTCCCATGTCCCTTGGGGCATCAAATTTATATATTTTTTGCTCTAATTTAAAAAAAAAAAAAATGTTATGTCCCTTCCAGGGCATCAAATTTTTATTTTTTGACCAGTTGAAAAGTGTACCACATGAAATTTGCGATATTTGATGTTGCGAGATGCCGGATGAGCGCTACGTCATTGACGTTCTGGTCTTTAATCCCTGGTCAGATCTTGACCCATAGCCATTTCAAATATTTTTGTTAACAATTTTCATATGTTTGTCTTTTGTGACAAAATTCAGACCTGAGCTATATTCCGACCATTACTCCTTTTGATACAAATATGAACTTTGGACTAATTAAAAAATAGTTGCGGTAGTTAGAACATTCTTAATGGACCTGAAAAACCCTACAAATGTTTTAATTGCTTTTTTATATTAAAAACACAAAGCTTTGTACTAATACATAATATTTGCAGGGTATTAAACATTTTTAATGGTCCTGACAACCCTACACATTTGTTCATTGCTTTTTTTTTTTAGATATTAAAAACACAAAGCCTTGCCTTTATACAAAATACTTGCAGTAGTTAAAACATTCTTAATGTACCTGAAGTAGAGCTGAGTCAAACCGGATATTTTGCATTTCGAATATGAGTCGTGTAAAAACGGTCGGATATCGAATATTCGAAAAAAAAAAAAAAAAAAAAAAAAAAATATATCAATTTTTTTTTTTTTTTTTTTTTTTTTTTTTTTTTTTTTTTTTTTTTCATAATTTTTAAAATAAATATTCTGTCCGTTTTTTTTTCAATTAGAATCGGCAGTACAGTGTGATGTTAGTGTACAAACTGCTGTCAAGATGAAATACTTTGATATCTCATCATAGATTCTTCTAAATTTGGCACTCACTATACAATCCTCTTACCAAGGCTTTGGTTTATTATTTGTTTTGTTTATTTGTAATTTATGTTAAAATACCTTAACTTTTAACTTTAGCAATAGATAAGCAGGGTTCAATGTGCCATTTTCTGATCGAATCTATCGAATGGGGATTACAAAATTAAACAGGGAAAAAAATCCGACCTTCACGGTCGGATATCGAATAGCCATTCGATTTGACTCAGCTCTAACCTGAAGAACCCTCAACTTCTTAAATTACTTGTTTGATTAAAAACACAAAGCTTTTGACAAATTAAAAGACATATTTGCAGTCATTCAAACAGTCATTTATAGAGACCTGAGAAATCATTAAAAATGCTTAAATATGAAACCTTTGATAGAAAATGCTGAGCTTTAGAGTAATGAAAGAAGATTGCAGTAGTTTCAAGGGGGAACCTCCACATTATGTTATTATATTTCTAATTTCCTTTTTGATTGCTTTAAATTCTTGCATGACTTCTAATTAAAAAATACAAAGCATGGACTAATCAAAACATATATTTACAGTATACTTTCCAAGGAGGAACCTCCTCCACATAATCTTCATTTCTTGTTTGAATTCATCATTAGAGGGCTTAACATTCTTGTATTACTTCTTATTACAATAACAAAACTTTGGACTAATTAAATGAGATATTTTTAGTTGTTTTCAAGGATGAGCCTCCTCCACAGTGCATTCATAATTTCATATCTATTTTCTTAGTATGTAGAGGGCTTAACATTCTTGTATTACTTCTTATTACAATAACAAAACTTTGGACTAATTAAAGAAGTAATCTTCAGTAGTTTTCTAGAAGCAACCTCCTCTGCACTCTGTATTTATGTTTTTATAGATGGCTCAACATTCTTGTATTTCTTCTTTTTAAAAATACAAAGAATGGACTAATCAAAACAGATATTTGCAGTACTTTTCAAGGAGGAACTCCCCCCCCCCCCCCCCCCCCCCCCACACACACACACTCAGTATATGTATTTTTTATTTTACTTTTATATGGCTTATCGTTTTTGTATTTCTTTTGATTAAAAATAATTTTAAAATGCAAAGCTTTGGAATAATTTCAAAAGGGTATTTGGAGGAGGAACTGCCCACACACTCAGTATATCAATTTCTATTTAACTTTTAGATTGTTTAACATTCTTGTATTACATGTACTTCTAATTAACCATACAAAGCTTTGGACTAATAAAAAAATACAAAGAATGGACTAATCAAAACAGATATTTGCAGTACTTTTCAAGAAGGAACTCCCCCCCCCCCCCCCCCACACACACACACACACTCAGTATATGTATTTTTTATTTTACTTTTATATGGCTTATCGTTTTTGTATTTCTTTTGATTAAAAATAATTTTAAAATGCAAAGCTTTGGAATAATTTCAAAAGGGTATTTGGAGGAGGAACTGCCCACACACTCAGTATATCAATTTCTATTTAACTTTTAGATTGTTTAACATTCTTGTATTACATGTACTTCTAATTAACCATACAAAGCTTTGGACTAATAAAATAAGTAATTTTCAGTTGTTTCCAAGGATTTACAATATTGTATTTTTCTCTGTTCAGTAAGAAAAACAAAATATATCTTTCATCTTTGATTAGATCTTTTCTCTAAGGCAGCCTAAAAATCTTTGTTTAGGTTCTTGCATATATACCCACCATCAATGACACAAAGGTAATTTGGATTTAGCTCAAATACCATTTGTCCAGCTGAAATTCTATGCAAGTTGAACAAAAAAAAAATATTAATTTTCCCCCTGGTCAAATCTTATCCCCTCTGGTCAGATCTGATCCCATAGGCATCCCAAAATGCCTTTGTTTACTTTCTGTTGTGCCAGGACTTTGCAAGCATCAATAATTAAAAAAAACACGCTGGGGAAATACACACCGTAATCTAGATTCTGTCCACATATACTCCCAATACCCTGGATTCTGCCCCCCTAGAAAAAATAAGATTTGTCCATTGATACCAGCGGTGGGAATGGGGACCTTGCTTCCATTGTATGTACCCATCGGCAGACAGACGACCTATCACCATCCATCCTTCCCCCCACGCGTCGTTCTGTCTGGCACGCGCCATTATGATAATGAGGACAAGCGCCCTACTTTCAGGCGGGATCTTCAGGGAGCATTTGTGCTTTGCATTTTTGTTATTGTCGAATGTTTTGTTATCTTGTTTTACTTGAACTCATTTGTTGCCATGAGTGCACATTTGCTCAGTCTTACATGTTTATGCAAGTTTTAGGGAGCATTTGTGTTGGTATTTGTTGTTTGTGTCAAAGTTGTGTTATCTAGTTTTACTTTAACCCATTTTTTTCTGCCATGAGTGCATCTTTGCTCAGTTTTGAATATGCCTATAAACACTTTGTTTTCCCTTCTTATTTGAATTGTTCTTATTTTGCGTGTTGGTTGTCATAGAGAGAGAAATACATTTATCTTGAAAATGTGTATTATGTGTATGTTGGTGCATATTTACCCACGCCGATGAAATCGGCAGGGGGTTATGTAAAGGGTTCCGTATGTTTGTTTGTTTGTTTGTTTGTCTGTTTTTTTTTTTTTTTTTGTTTTTTTTTTTGTTTGTTTGTGTACAAGATAACTAGAGAACGGGTGAACGGATTTGCACCAAATTTTCAGGGAATGTTTGGATAGTGACATGGAAGAATCGATTAGATTTTGGTGATGATTGGTTGACCCCTGCAAATTCTGTGGAACCTTGAAGTTTGAGTATGTATTTATTGGTACGGAAATTGACAACAATTACGGGAGTACGGAATGGCGCTGAAATGTTACGGATTTTGGGAAATCCGATAATGCACTACCGTCTATGCATTTCTATTTGTGCTCCGTGCGATCGCGATGGCACACACGCACTAATGTACTTATCACACACACACAGTCTCTCTTCTCCTCTCCCTTCTCACACTAGTCTCTCCTCGTCTCTCCCGTCTCAAATCATTTCAAGAAACAACGTGGCGCACACGCCATGCCAATAGATGTACTTACACATAGTACACACCCGCATGTAATGTGTTGTGCATATTGCAATGCATAAATATTAGGCATATCTATACTACACAGGCAGCTAGTAAAAACACGTGCGAATCGGCAGATAGCTGTCATGAAAAGATCTAAAATCATATTTATGCAAGAGAAATGGACATAAAAGTTTGCAGAATCAGGAAGATAAGGTATCTGTTATTGTTTGTAATAGTTTATTTTGTTTGAATTCATGATTTATGTTACATTTATCGCAATAAATTGGACAGATGTCGGCATTTTCAAGCCCTCCCTGCAGGCATACCCAGTCAGCATAGTTTACTATGCCTGGAGTTGTGGGGGATTCTGTTCAACGGTTGATCACTATGTTTTTAGGATGCATCGGTAAGCAAAACAGGGTTGAGGCCGACGAAGGGGTAGAACAGGGCTAATGGGAGGCGTGGGTATGCTGACTTTGTCGGCCTTCTAGTTGTATATGTTTGTTTGTTTATATGTATGTATGTATGTAGAAAAACAAAACGTTAATAAAAAAAAACACTGTATGAAAACATAGTTTCTGGGGGGGGGGGGGGCATGGGGTAGTTATTTTTAAGATGTGGTATTGACAATATAGAAATATAAACTAGATAGAGAAGCCTGTACTCATGTATGTATGTATATAGTTTGTCAATGCATTTATGCCTGTGTAAATAATTTGATTTCATCTGTTTACTCTTACCTCAAATTCTGTTCAAACGTTGTTACAGAAATGTTGAGTACATCTGATATAGATGTGAAAACACTGAAACTTGTTGGGCTCTAAATGAAACCTATTATTATTTAACTCTTGTATTGCCTGATTAATGTTGGTTGTCTAGATAAAATGAGCATCATACAAAACTATGTTTCTTTGGCATTTGCTTTGTTGACAATTAATAGATTAACCAACTAAGCACACACACAAAAACTTATCCTGATCCTGTACATAATCCGCCCAATCCGAATACTTATTGTAAGATTTAAGCTGACCCTAAAAATAACTTCCAAATGTGTCAACAAGGCTAAATTTAATCCATTCAGCCCAATTAGGACCGGAACAAAATAATGCTGTGCCAAGTCTGCACCTTCAGCATTTAAAGAGTTAACGGAACATTGGATTTTTTGCCAATTTTATATTTTTGTTCATCTATGATATTAATTAAACCCAATCCTAAGGGGAATCTGCGTAACCATATAATGTTCCATCATAGATATATGTTTCCCCTGTAGTCTTATGGTATACCACGTTCCCCTAAACTTGCTAAATAATGGTTCAGAGATTTGGCAATGCCCAAGCTCAATCTGCCACTGAGGAATATTTTGATGGGAAAAAAGTTCAAGTTCACCTTATTTCTTGGAATTCATGCATCTAGAATATTATTGTGACATCAATCATGCGAGATCAGTTTGCTACATTTATAGATAGGGACTGTCAAGTTGGCAATAGACAGGCTATTGCTTTTTCAAATGGTTTTGCAAAAAAAAAACAGAAGGAAAAAATGGCAGGAAAGTGAAATTGATTACCCATAATCCTCAGAATGTTAGCTGCATAGTCCTTCACTTCAAACAGAAACCCAATTTCAGTCAAGCAAATCCATTCTTTTTTAAAAATTGTAAATGAATGTTTGTCCTACTGCCATTCATACTCATTGCAGTTGGCAGGGTATTAAATGATATGGGAAATCCCTCTTGTATGTACCACTTCCGACTGGATTTGAGATGGGAGGGATCTGAGATAAATTGGAAAATGTATTTATGTTTTTTTATCAGATGTACTATAATAGTTTGGCAAAATAATTGCATCTAGGAAACATGTACTTTATATCAGGAAATATCCAGCAAACCCTTATCTTATTATATTTCACTCATAGTGAGAGAACAAAAATCACAGGGGCTGAGGAGATTTAGCCCCTGAGCCCCTGAATATAACAAAAGAGCCTTCATAAATTGGCATATAGAGTTAAATGTAAAACTTTTTAAAATTCCCTGTTTTATGCTAGCAGGCACTAAAAGAGAAAATATACTTATTCCTACCCCTACCCTATTTCTCTCATTCTATGCCCCCCTTCCCCATTACAAGCTTTAGCGATAAACTCTTGCTTGGTCCACATGTTTTATCTTGTCTCCTATCGGTTGCATTTTACTATTTTATTCTCTTCATTTTTCATTAAAAGAAACTACAAGCAGAAGACATGGCTTTTGATAATTGTTTGATGAACATGCCCAGAGAATATCATATAGATCATAATTGTTACTAGTTCACTTTTAGTTGTTTTGAAGAGTGTATTTTACATTAAAGTCATAATTGCAATATATTAATGGTGATTGTATTAATTTTACAAACTTGTATTGTTCATTTAAAAAAACTAGTAATATATTGACAAAATCTCAGCTAAAAATCAAACAAATGAGCTGTGCTGAAACCAGATTAATTCTGCATTTTTGTCACACCAGCTATTATCTATGCAAACTTTGCGGCGGTGGTGGACAAAGCTTCATGCGACACTTACTCAATCATCATGAGGGGTAATAGAACAACGTTACAATTGCTAAGTCAACAGCGTCCACCCGCCCAAAGCCCGCCCACTTCTTACATTCTCCGCCAAAATCCCCGGCTACAAGATCCTCGTTACAATCATTGCCGCTTTGCGCAACACAATACGATGTTTGCACAAGCGTTACCCATGATCGTGCCCCACTTCTTCCTTTCTTTCCCCCTGCCACGCGGCCCGGTCTATCGGGTTACTCTCGATGAAACGCATGACCGTTATGCGACCTGAAAGCGACCTGAAAACGACCCACTTAGGTGTGCTGCTGTCTCTGTATGTTTGTGTGTGTGTGTGTCTGTTTGTGTGTTTGTATTTCTGTATGTTTTCAATATTTTTGACATTTCATGTGTGTGGATGTGTGTGTGCATTTTTGTTGCATATATGTCTGTATGTCTGTGCATTTTGTGTTCCAGTACGATTGTTTGTTTGTATGCATCTGTCTCTCCCTGTATGTATGTTTGTTTGTTGTGAGTATATTTGTGAACTTGTGCCTTTTCATGCTCTATGTATAGTTTGTATGTATGTATGTCTTGTCTTGGAGTCTGTGTATGGGTGTGTATGTACAGAACTTTATATTTTTGCATGGGCTTTGGTTTGTGATGGATTTCTTTTGTTCGGTTGGGGGGGGGGGGGGGGAGTTTAGTGTCTCTTTCCACCTTCTGAAAGAAATTCCTGTAAATCAACACCCTTGAATGTACGTGTATGTATGTATGTGCCTGTGCATGTGCTTGATAACTCTTTATTTGGATCTGAGTAAATGTATTGTAAGCTCCATCTCAAGGAAGGCAAGGTTAAACTGCCAGTTTGTTGCTCAAAAGCAACAACTTTGTCCCCCGTCTGACCTTCCTACAAACTCTTTCCTAATTGGGACACGATTTTGAATTATTTGATAAGGCCAATGGCCCTTGCCACTGTGATGTATGAATTGAGGAAATAATTTTTGCAAAAGAGAGATAAATGCATGCAAGAGGGGAGAAAGAAAAGGGAAGGGGGAAAGAAATAGCAAGTAGGGGTCATGAAAGGGGTACAGAAATAGCAAAAAAGAAATCTTAGAGGAATTAAGAAGAAATAGCGCACATTTTTTTTGGAGCAAGGGGAATAGAAATGATCAGTAAAAAGGGGTGACGAGTGCAGTAGACAAAAGGATAAAGGGTTTGGAGAATGTGGGGAGAAAATATGAGTAGATTTGGGGAAAGGGAGAACCCAAAAAGTGAGACTGGGTAGAGAAAGTGTCGAAAGAGAGGTGTCACCGACACCCTGTTTCCCCCCAGGCTCCTATATGACCCCCCATTCACCTCACGCCCTGCCCTGCCTGCCTTGCTGGGGATAAGGCGCGCAGAAGATGGAAAAGAAAAGAGTGCACACCTTTCATCGCGGGTTTATTCGAAGTTCAAAATCAAACATGGCTTTGTTCCAGCCCCCAGTCCGTTAATTGTTGGTTTTCTTAAAATGGGGACGCGCGAGCGCGATATTTCCTTGGTGCTGTGAGTGACACACATGTTGATCCCTCTGGCTCCATCTGACCCTGGTTCAACTCGGCGTTAATTTCTTCTTCGTCATCCTTTAACACTTTCACTTTTCTCTTTGTTGTTTCTTGATGAGCCCCTCGGCTCTCTTCGATCTGTGCCCCCTACGTTGCCGCCCTGGTTTGTGATTCTTGCGACCTACTTCCCCTGAAGAAATGAACTTGTCTGAGACAAATTCATTTTAACTTTTTAAAGACACGATACGAACTTGATTCTTGTAATGCTAAACATTGTTTTTTAAATATTTTAGCACATCCGATATTATTTGTACATGTATTTTAATAGGTGTGAGTTCCACCATAGGCAACACTTTTATTAATGAAAACTTTCACTTAATACTATATCTCTTTGGACAAAAATTACTCTGTAGTTATATAGCTGCTCTCGGGATGGAATAATTGCAATGTTAGCTCCCTATATACTCTCAGTAATGTTTTCTTGTTCTGTATGTTCATTAAGGATCGCAAGGTGATTGAGCCCCAAAATACCAAAAAGAGACACAGATATCATTAAAGACACCCCTTTTAATAATTTGTTGTAGAATTATATTGTAAATATTTTCATAGGTATGTAAACAATAAAGTTCTCATAGTCATATATGCTCCAACTAGGTTTCTAACAGGCCAAATAGAATGAGAGTGATGGGTATATATAACCTCCATTTATGCTTTTGAATGACTACTAGACTAAAAGCGCATCCAGTGGAGTAGTGAACTGCACATTATGTGATTAGTTACATCGTGTATCTCTGATGACATAGGCTAGAATGATCATACATGTAGATGGAGATGGTTATGCTATTTAAATCAAGTACATGTATATCTATGACAATATGAAATGTATGCCTCTCCCATTAATAGCACAATGTATTTTGCTAGTAGGTGGCCCGCTCGTCTGGTATTACGCACATGTATCTCATCTATCCATCATTTCTTTCATCATTTTGCATATTATATGAACGATGGAATAATAATGGATGGTTTTCTGAACTAAATTTAAACTGGTAATGTAAGATGGAATAATGATGGATGGTTTTCTGAACGAAATTTAAACTGGTAGGCATTTATTTGATGATCAGTAGTATAGTATGCATCTTGTGAATGACATGTGAAGAGCGCATAGTTTGGATAGCTCCTGTGAGTCTGTGACGGAGGGAGGCGAGTGCGAGTTGACTTTTATGCATGTGCCAGCGCCAGACCCATCCATGGTGGTCTAATGAGATAGCGTGTCACATACTCCACATCCTCCACGCATCACCGCTACCTCAACCCTGTCTCCTATTATAGTAACGCCCAGGCCCCCAGCCATTTCACTCATTCCCAGACCCCTTGGCTATATGAATCTCTCTAAGCCCAAGCAATGTGAATCTCCCTACCCCATTGCAATACAGGATGCTCCCACCCCCCTCCCCCCAAAATAAATAAATAAATAATACAAATGTAAAAACATTCTTTTTCAGTAAAACATTCCCCATCCAGCAAAACTAGTCGTGTGTCAGTATGTTATTAGATTATAAGAATGCAATGTTTTATTGTTTTTTGGTTGTTGTTTTTTTTTTTGGGGGTGGATGGGAGAACGATAAAACATTTCTGCCCGATGCCCAATACCATGAATTTGATGGAACTAATTATTTTACCCCAATTCCCTAGCAATATGACACTTTTTCCACAATCCCCTGTAAAATAACTCTCTCTCCTCTCTCCAACCCTCTAACAATGCAACTCCCCCCTCCTCCAAACTCAACCTCAGCAATTGTAATGTTCCTCCAAGCTCCAAGTGATTTGCATCTTCCCCACCCCCTATAGCAACTTCATTCTCTTCCTAAAACATCAGCAATACGACTCTACCCCAAACCTCCAAACATTTTGACTGTTCCCTCAACCCTCTATCATTTTAAATCTTCCCCACCCCCTATAGCAACTTCATTCTCTTCCTAAAACATCAGCAATACGACTCTACCCCAAACCTCCAAACATTTTGACTGTTCCCTCAACCCTCTATCATTTTAAATCTTCCCCACCCCCTATAGCAACTTCATTCTCTTCCTAAAACATCAGCAATACGACTCTACCCCAAACCTCCAAGCATTTTGACTGTTCCCTCAACCCTCTAGCATTTCAAATCTTCCCCACCCCCTATAGCAACTTCATTCTCTTCCCAAAACACCAATCTTTCAAGCAAATTGACCGTTCCCTCAACTCTCTAGCGATTTGAATGTTCATCCAGGCCCCCAGCAATTTTCGTTGACCCCATTTTAGCAACTTCAGTCTTTTTATAAACCCTAGGCAATTTGGCTGTTCCCCAGTCTAGAACGATTTGAATGTTTCTGTAAGTCCCCAGTAAATGTGAATTTTCTTCAGCCTCTAGTCTAGTCTCTCTATAGAACCCAAGGCAATTTGAATTATCTCTAAACCCTTTAGTAACTTTAATGTTCCGCCAAGCCACCAGCAATTGGAATTGTCTTTACTGCTTCTGCAACTTCAGTCTCTCTATAGAACCCCAGTCAATTTGAATTCTCCCCAACCCTCTCTAACAATTTGAATTCTCCCCAACCCTCTCTAACAATTTGAATTCTCCCCAACCCTCTCTAACAATTTGAATGTTCCTCCAAGCCCCCAGTAAATTTGGATTTTCTTGAACCTTTTAGCAATTGCAGTCCTTCCATAGAACCCTAGGCAACTTGAATTCCCCCTACCCTCTCTAGCAATTTGACTCGCGCCCACCACCTAAAGTGGCGTTGCGGTTTTCACAGACCCATCACTTATGCCAAATATTCCATCGCGCACACACCAACACGGCCCACACTCCTTTCATCTCTGGCCATCATTGATGAATGCCCTGGCCTCCAATTCTTGCCCAGTTTGTTTGCTAAATGAACTATACATATGATTAATTTGATTGACAAGAGAGCACTGGGCTGTAAAATGTTTCCATTTTCTCTGCCCGCTGGCTGGTCGACCGACTGAAAGAAATGAAATGAATTTGTCTCCTGGCCATTCAAGCAATCCTTTCATGAACATGATTTATTGATTTGACTTGTTTTATTCATGAAATGTTGTGCTATAATTAATGATGCTTGATACTCTAACTGGTGGGTTGCCTGGTTGTAAGGCAATATGTTCAAATTCAACCTTATCAAGGGAAAAACCCTGATATGGGAGCGTGAATGAGTTGTGCACAAAAATGTATACATCTTTTGTTTCTGACCAGTAACTCAGTAAATAATAACATGAAAGATGTTTATTTACACAGAAATAATGTATGTATTCATGATCTGGTGTAAACATTTAATTATGCTTATTCTAACTGATGGGTAGTAATTGTGGGCATAAGGTAATTATAATTTTCACAAGCAACCTTAGAAAGGGGAAATACCTGAGATTGGAGAAGGGCCCGATGAGCTTATGCCATGGCGTGGCGTCCGTCCGTCCGTCCTTCCGTCCTTCCGTCCGTCCACAGTTTTCAAAATGCTTCTTCTTCGTTATTTTTCAACCGATTTTGATTCTGATTGTTTCATAAGATAGGGCTAGGAGGGGGATTTAAAACTTCTACACAGAATCGTGAAATTCATTATCTATGGTAATTTATGCAAATTTATTCGAAATCACAAAAAATGCTTCTTCTCCTTCATTTCTCGACCGATTTTGATTTGGTTTGCTTTATCTGGTAGAGCTAACTTTGGTACACTAAATTTCTACACAGAATTTTGAAATTTTTCTCCATTCATTAATTTTGGTAATTTTTAATTTTTTAATTTTTAAATTTTTTAAATTTTTTTTAATTTAATTTTTTATTTATTTATTTATTTATTTATTTATTTATTTTCTATTTATTTTTTTTAATTTTTTTTATATATATTTATTTATTTATTATTTTATTTTTTATTTTTTGTTTGTTTTTTGGTTTTTTTATTTCCATGTCCCTTCCGGGGCTTCAAATTTATATTTTTTTCACTCTAATTTTTAAAATTTTTTTTTTATGTCCCTTCCAGGGCATCAAATTTTGATTTTTTGACCAGTTGAAAAGTGTACCACATGATGTTGCGAGATGGCGGATGAGCGCTACGTCATTGACGTTCTGGTTTCAATTTGAAACGTGACTTCTTAAACTAGTATAATTCTGTTGGTGTCTAATGAGCTTGATATCCTTGATATGCAGTATACATTTAACCAAGAGGAGCATGCAACAACAAACTTAGCCTTGTGAGGTCCTTAATTTTGTACAGCTTCGATACTAATTACAAAGTTGATCCCTCTTGGCATCTTGTGCATAATTTATTAATGATCATCTGACATCAAGTAACAGGAAATAAGTAGGTGAAGCCACATATATTCCTGTTTACATAAACCATATTTATATACATATTTGGCAGGAGATCACCAAGTTAAAAAGACGGAGATATAAATGTTTTGATGGCAAGTGAGCTGTTAGAAAGTCGTGATACGTTAATCAAAGAAAGTTATGATTTGAAAGTTTGTATTTGTTTCTTGGTAGAATATTTAATGGTATTCTTTATTTCTTAATGTGGATTAATAGCTTGGAATTTTTATATTATTTCAATTTTTTAATTTTTTTTAAAAAGATAATTTACCGGCAGGAAAAATCTTACAGCACCGATACCGAGTATATTTGCATGATACTAATTGTGTAATATCCTTGAAGCTGCTATATCTCTACTAATCTCTACTAAGTTAGTAGCTACGAACCATACTGCATCTTCTTAACACACACACAAAGGTACAAAGAGATTTAATATAAAGTAGTTCTGGTCATAACAAAAAACATTTAAAGCTAGACCACAGGTGAAGTCCTAGACAAGGGACACAAAAGATTCACTTGAGAGCGCACGCACATGTGCACACAAGCATGCAAACACAAACCCAAGCACACGCACACAATCACACACACACACACACACACACACTCAAACAAAGAAATATATGCAGGCACACACACACAATCAAAAATAAAGAAATATATGCAGGCACAAACACACAATCACAAACAAAGAAATATATGCAGGCACACACACACAATCACAAACAAAGAAATATATGCAGGCACACACACACACAATCACAAACAAAGAAATATATGCAGGCACACACATATTTTTTAAAGAAATAAATATCCATGTACACACACACACATGTACACACAAGCATGCAATCAAACCTAAGCACAAACAAAGTAATACACACACAGACAAACACAAATATACATGCATGCACATGTGCACACAATAATGCAATGAAACACAAACATACAAAAACATACATACACATGCAAAGAAATAAAGACATACAAAGAGGTACACATACACATAGACACTGTAAAGAACCTCACATTGAATGAGCTCACATTTAAACATGTGCACACATCAACACATGCACAAACACACACACACACACACAGACACACAAACAAACACACACACTCGCACTCTCTATGAATAATATATACATTTATTTCTATAGTTATCTTCTTTTTTTTAGATCTGTCTCTTTCTCTATACCTATCCATATATGTACAATTTATCCATTGTCTATCTAAATTTATTGTCCCCCTCTCTCTCTCTCTCTCTCCCTCTTTCCACCTGTCTCTCGAACATAAACCTTAGAATATCTCCTCTCCTCTCCTCACAAAAATAAATAAATAACTTGACCCTCAGCAGACAGCATCTGGTACCTCACATTCTTCTTCCCTGCAGGACCTCCTCCCAATGCACCTGTCTCCCCGGACCAGGCACGCGCCCCTCAAGTGATACCCATTCCTCAACATAATAGGCCAGAGAGGGCACACCGACGCCCCCCTTTGTGCACCCTTTGTTGTCTTACCGAATCTTACCTGCACTGATGGGCTCAACAAAGCTAAGGGGATCGATGCATGCACAAAGGAGAAAACTAAAATACTGATTTTGATGGGAGGCATGTGCCTTCGCGTGGACAAAGGGGGTGCAAATAGACCTAAAAATAAATAGTACAAAACTTTTTTTAGGACAAAGAATTATTGATAGTTTTTGTAATAATTGGTAGACATTGTACTTCACTTGACATTGAGAGGCAGAAGTAGAGATTCTGATAGAGGGAGGTATGGACAAAGTGCAGGAGACTTGTCTAAGAAGGAATGATCCACATTGGGGGATCTACAATCTACCATTTTTTGCTTTTTACTAGGGGAAATCTCCATTTCCACAAACATTACTTGTATGATTTCATTTTGTTCTCATTGTTTTCCATTAGCTTGCTTTTACGTCCAATATATATTCCTACAAATATCCACAAACATGAGTTATTGTATGATTTCATTTTGTTCTCATTGTGCTCCATTAGCTTTATTTTACAAATGTGAATTTTATTAGAAATTATGTCCAATATATATTAATCCAAATTTCCACAAACATTAGTTATTGTTTGTTTTCACTTGGTTCTCATTGTTCCCATTAACTTGCTTTTACAAATGTAACTATGTCCAATTCCTAAAAATTTAAGTCGGAAATGAAAATGAACTGATTTGTTTTGAAACAAATAAGTGATATGGATCAGTCCCTATTGATAACTTCACTTCCCCACTTTGTATAGTGCAGTATGCACCTTTATTGGACAAGAGAGGATATGTTTTTGAAATATTTGGTAAATATTGAAATGTATGACTGGTATTGGTATACATGTATGCTCAAAAGAAAATAAAGATTCTGATTTTAAATGAGGTCAACAGAGATTTCAAAAGGGTGCATGTTTGATCAGAATATATAAAATGTATGCAACTTTGTTGGACAAGATATAAAAGCTCATAACAATAATATATTTGTTTTAATGATGAAAGTTAATTGGGCTTTGCTAGGAATTGCACTGGGGACCTGCAGATTGTTAGGCTGGTGCTCTAACCATAGAGCCAAAAGGCCCTATTGCTGGTGGTACTTTTTAACAAGCATCTTTATTTTGTTAAAGGGACTTGTAACATTGTCCAAATCCTCAAAATAACATTTTAAATCTAGCGGTTCCCTTATACCTTGTTGTATTTGTATTAACAATAAAATCATGGGACAGGTTTCGGTTTTTCAAATTTCCCTTTCGTTACAAAGATATGTATGATTGAAGTATTCAGATAAGAAAAACTCCGGGCGAGTTTTTCTTCCGTATACAAAGTGAGTGCAGTGAGTTACTGATTATCACTTTGCATTTTCGCTCATTACTTGGCCATACAATGTCCATTTGACTTGACATTTTCACACAATACCCTGTGGACATATAAGATAACAACAATATACATTGCATCAACCATTCATCACTTTTTGCACATGTCAACAAAGTTACTAGATCCCTTTAAAATTTGATAACGTTTGTGGTACACTTTCAAAAATATATCTACCTTTATAGTTTATTGAGGTAGTATTGGGGGCTCTTTGTTAGATGGGGTTGATAAAGACATGAATTGATGTTAAGAAATAACAATTTGTTTGCAGGACATACAATTTTGTTGGACAAACATGTCATGCTTATGAAACAATAAGGCATAATGGACAATATCTGAATTTTAGGGGGTCATAGTATAAAGGAGTAAAATCTTGTTGGACCATGGTTGGACAAGCAAGGATGATATAATACAATGAATGTTTGAAAACATTTATAGCCCTATTTGAATACACCTGTTCCCCCTGCACCCTTCGTCACACCCATACCTTCACACAAAGGGCACATAAAGGGGTACACTGGTGCCCCCCTTTGTGTAGCAACTATTGTGTTCCTGTATAACACATTTCTTGCATATGGCGAAAATAGAGCATGAAAATATGTGTTTAAGATAGGGAAGGATCTGATTTGTATTGATTATTTATCAATATTTCATTTTAAGGACCTCTTCCTTCACGAATGCACCTGCCCTCCTGTGCACCCTTCGTCACACCCAAACCTCTACACAAAGAAGGGCACAGAAAGGGTACACCGGTGCCCCCCCCCCCCCCTTTGTGCAGCGACTATTGTGTTCCTAGACAACGAATTTCTTTCTTATTGCCAAAATAGAGCATAAAAAAACATTAAAAAAAAATATAGGAGGCTCTGATTTGTGTTGATTATTTATCAGTATTATTTAATTTTAAGGACCTCTACCTCCATGCACCTGCTCTCCCCTACACCCTTCATCACACAGCGCACAGAAAGGGTACACTGGTGCCCCTGTTTGTATAGCCATTTAAAATAGTGTTCCAAGATACCACACTTCTTTGTGGATGGCCAAAAGGGAGCATGACGATGTCCTAGAGAACAGATTTCTTGCAGATGCCATGGGCCAAAATAGATCATGGAATTATGAAGAGGCTCTGATTTGTGTTGATTATTTATCAATATTATTTACTTTTTAACGAAGGACCTCTACCTTCATGCACCTGCTTTCCCTTGCACCCTTTGTCACACCCATACCTCCACACAAAGGGCACATAAAGGGTACACTGGTGCCCCCCTTTGTGTAGGCTGTGTAGCCACTATTGTGTTCCGAGATAACAAAATAATGTCTTGTATATGGCCAAAATAGCCTGAGCATTTCAATTTTTCAATTTCAAA
Organism: Echinarachnius parma; assembly: GCA_037951105.1. Taxonomy (NCBI): domain Eukaryota; kingdom Metazoa; phylum Echinodermata; class Echinoidea; order Clypeasteroida; family Echinarachniidae; genus Echinarachnius; species Echinarachnius parma. The sequence continues at coordinate 94,190 of JBAMJV010000925.1, read as the reverse complement.
TTTTACATGTTAAAAATAGTGGAGGTTTGATTTGTATTGACTATTTATCAATATTGTAATTATTTAGTTTTATGCACCCATAAAAAGTGCTTTAAAAGCATACATCCCCCCCCCCCCTTAAATGCAGATGACCATGACAGAGATAGAAGTAATATAGATTCAATATGGATCGAAGCTCTTATTTGGTTTATGAATTCATTGCATGTACAAATGATAAGTAGGAATAAATGAAATCTAGATCATCATATAGTTACGCTTGCATTTCCATACAAAAACTAGATATGTGGGAATGAATAAAAATCAGGTCATATGTCATATAGTTTAGGTTACATTTCCATACCAAAATGTGATATACATTTACAATGGTTGTCATTGTACAGGAATGTCCCTCTTATCAGGTGTGATGAGACAATTGGCTGTCCCCCGCTAAACAATAGAAAAGAATTGCAGGCTTCACAAATCAACGACCTTGACATAATACTAAACGATATATTGAATTTCATATTGCAGTAGATATTGTGATTTGTTGCGCTAAATGTAAGCCCCGTGGCTACTCAGACAAAGGCGATTCTGCAACACAAAATATACTTTTATGACAAATTTGTGTTTTATATTACTGTACATTGCCTACCTCTTATCCTATCATCATAACTGCCGGATATGCAAGAAATTGTTATAGTACCAATTTTTTTTCCTTATGCAGTGTGTGTTGTAGAACAAAGAACAAAGTGGACATAATGAAAGTAAAATAGGAATAAGAAAAATGTGTCATTTACAAGAAATAATGTTACACTATTTTATTTATATTTGTTTCTTTAGGATTATAGTGAATAAGTACAAAGTGATTATGCTGCAAGGTCAAGCTAACAGTAGACAAACGGTAATGCTACAGTAAGGAACAAAGACATATTTGTGTATTGCAGCTCATACGAACAACACATGTACTGTTGCTTTCGTTTTGAAGAAGAGCTGTACCAGTTAGAGAAAAAAGAATATGATTGATTGTAACATGAGTCAAGAAAGTGCCATTTATTTTACACGGGCACCAAATGAAATTCTTGATTAGATTTTTAAAATCTGGTTTATTCAATAAAAAAAAAAACATATTGGAACAATAGGAGCTGCTGAATACCATGCTTATGCAAATATATATATACTTACAAAATATAAATAATTATGAAGGGACAGGGTACATGTAAAATCATGAAATATTTATAAGTGAATATCATTCATGTACTGTTTTTGCACACATAACATAATTCACTTTATAAAGAATGAAACAAATTTATTTTTAACTGTAATACAAAATAGTATCACAATGTTAAACTATGGCAGTTATGTAATAACAAACTGGTAGAAAGTATAAATTGGCTCCATTACTTTAAAAAAATGATATAAACACTTTTTCAACAATTAAATCAAACAATATAATTGATCACCAACTTGGTATTAACAAAGAATAAGCTAAAGCTAAAAACAGTTGGCCTATGTAAAGTACCTGTCTATGGGACCAGGCTCGGACACACCCTTCCATATTTTACACTTGTATGTTGGAACAAAGCCATTATCTGGTGAGTTACAGCTCAAATTACTAAGAAAATCTGCACTGTAAGAGCCAATTGCTCATACATGTTTCGTTAACTGTAACGGCAAACAGTTTTGTACCTAGTAAGGATAAAACAAATAATGTGCAATGGTTTTGATTAAGATGACAAAAGTGATAGCCGATAGGACCTGGAAAGATTCATCATTATTATCATTATCCCTTCCTTGTAATGTCTTCAGAAGTAGGCTTCATTTCACAATAAAAAAATCACTTGATGTTGTCCGCGCAATCAGTGTCAAAAACCTTTCCAAGACAAAGACAATTCATTCATTCTTTATTAACCCATTCAGCCCCGTGTTCACACACAAAAATCAGCAGCTGACTATAGAATCAGCTGCTGATTAGCTATACGATGAAATTTGTGTGTCTGAATGCTGACTAACGAAACAACGGTTTTATCGTCGTTTCGTACGAGAGCTGACTATAGAATCACACTCTTTTTGTGTGTGAACAACGGTCGCTCGCTTAATCATGATTAGCTATATGACTCGTAACTAACTGGGCATGGCTTAACGTGAACGTTCGCGCGCCCACAGAAGACAGCAGACAGAAAAATGACAACACACTGCGCAGTAGCAAACTGCGCACTTATACGATGTTCGGTGCACCTGGAAGCCAGCTGTTGTGGAATCTTGGCTTTGTGTGTGTGAACGTAAGAGGTCGTTTGGTTTAATCATGACTAAGGATACGTTGTATCGTTAGTCATGATTAAGGGATGAAAATGTTTGTGTGTGAACACGCTGAAAGGCTGATTGATTTTACTGTAGTATTCTCCTTGGACCCCTGCCCAAGCATTTTCGAGACCAGTCCTGAACTTGAAGGAGTTAAACGGAAATTACATATGTCACTATTGATTTTCTGCCATAATCTGATAACTATGTTTTTGATGCATGGGAAGAAATATTGACATATTGCACTTCAAAGCAAACAATCACAGAATCCTTTGTTTGCAAGCCTGTCTGGGTAAGCTCCTATTACATTAAACAATGAAATAAAAAGTGATTTTTGTATTTGTCATTCGAACCATAATTAAGCTGGAATGGCATCGATCCAACTTCAGCGACTCCAACTGCAGTGACCGATATATGTTGTCTTTTATGCAAGAATCATCATCTTTATGCTGAAATTGCATTAAAATACAGCTTGTTTTTCAGTCAAAAAGTCACTAAAAGGGGTTCTAACCTGTCTGTAAATATCGCCTTACAGTTAATTTATCAAACGAAGGCATGTTTTCTTTGTAATTAGATCTGCAACTCACAAGATATGACTTTGTTCCAAATGTTTTTATGTCAATTCATAAGGGCGTGTCAAAGGCAGGTATGAGGGCAGGTCTGCTGGCACCCATAGACTGATAGTTTATACAGGCATGTATACTGTCTTGATAGCTTGATAATTTGCTTATGGGAAAGTGGTTACTTTGCACAGTGTGCACTTAACATGCGACTGGCTGGAATACTCCCTAGGGAGTGGAAAATGTGTACTTTGGGTGCATGCAGGAATGATCGCAGTTTGTATCCGTTGTCGAGGGTAATCATGATAATGTAATTTTGTACTTGAATGTACTTTTTGTAAAGTAATGGAGCTGATTTTAGAAAATGTGTTCACCATTTGTCCATCTGCACCACCACTATTTTACAACACTTAATAGCAATATATACATTTGTATAAAGAAGAAATATGAGATTTGATTATATAACGCTTAATATCAACATTTACAAAGTCATATATTATATATGCTTAATAGAGTGATATATATATATTTTTTAAGATTATGAATTGCAAAGTGAATAGGTATCTCATCTTGGTGAAAAACTATGAAGAACTATGATTTGAATAAAAACAAGTATTGTTAGGCAGCTTATATTCTGCAATGAATAATGAATTAAATCATAAATAAATTGGCATCTATGATAGACAGTTGTGCAATTAGATGCAACATTCTATTAAATATGAGGCTACCATGTTGATTTTGGCCATCATACTTGATTTTTAGGAGAATATGAATGAGTGACACAGACAATATACCAATGAAGTATGCAAGTTTTATGAGGTTATGAAACTAATAAGTAATTCAAGTAGTAAACCGTTGTTAACCCCTTGACTAGGGGAACCGGTGGGCTGTGTACAGAGTCTATGGGGATTTCAAAATCTCAAAGGGATTGGTTAATGAATGGTGTTGTGAGACATGGGTATAGAGATACAGACAATAGTACAGTTAGATAATACATTGGTATGAGACAAGGTTAATAAAAGAAAACTATTTACACTAATGAGATATCATAGGTGCCCTTTCCCCCTTCCTCTGGAACTAATCAAATAAAAGAAAAGTAAATATTGATATAATATTTGACATCCTTCCCAAATGTAAAGAATATGATTATTTTGAACATTGAAAAACTACATCTAAATTTAGAATTTAATTATAATGAAGGTTCTGTATATACCATGCTACTGAGTATTATATAGATTACTTCCATTTTATTACAGTGAATCAGTATTTTGTTCCCAAATTAAACAAGTTGTTGTCATATTGAACATCGATACCACCTATTTCAGAACATTTATCAAAGGGTTTATATATATTCTGTCACCCAAATGTTACATCATTCATAATGATTTCAAATAAATGAAATGAGCAAAGAAGATTGGGCTTTACTGGGAATGGAACAACAAATTAATCATGACACTTCCCATGAAAAGGGTTTCATTGTAATTACCACCATTCAAAATATTTGTGGCTTAAAGGTGCACAGGTCTGTAAAGTGTCAGATATTGCCCAAAATTACATTTGAGACTTTCCTATACCCAAATCATTGTAAGATATGTCCGAATGATGTGTGAAAGGTTCATTGAAAAAGAACTCTGCTTTCCTGGTTAAAAAAGCGAAAATTTGCGTCAGCTTTTACAACAAATTACTGTATGACGTGTATAAAATCTATGACCGTTCATTAACGTTTTTGAGCTGAATGATCATTATCAATGATAGATATCGTCATACAAAAGGGGCAATTGAAAAAATCTAACCCTATTTTATTCTTCTCTTATCGTAAGCCAAACAACGCAGTAGAAGAGAAATGTGGAAGCTCAAATTAATTTTTGTGGAGTTAGACACTTTACAGGTGCACCTTTAATTAATAGATGGAGGAGCATGGATCCAGAGGTCCTGGTTTTGATTCCTGGCAAAGCCATATTTACTTCAATTATTTCATGTATTCAATGTATTTCTAGCCAGCTTCCGCTGTGGTTGAATTCATTATAAACTAATCAATTATCAAATCAATATTCTAAATGAAAAATGAGCGAAGAAAATATTTCTGGTCTGTTCCCTGAAAATCAATATTTTGTTAAATTGTACTAGAACTTTGGGAATGTATGCTGCATATATTGAACTTTCGTTTTCTCCCTCCCTACAAGAAACCACATTGAACAAAGCAAAATGATGGCAGGTCGAGCGTACTAGTAGTACACTGGCATTTCACACATTAGTATTATGGATAACGGCTGAACTGTATTACATTGCTGTATGTTTGAAATTATTTAAACAGGAACATCTGTATATATTTTCATTTTCAGTTTGCCTTAAATTCTTGAACATTATCACAATCAAATAATGTACAGCTGTGTTTTGTTTGTCTTCCTTCTTATTCTGTTTCTTTGTTCCCATCTTTCTCTATGTGACTCAAGACAAGACCCCCCCCCCCCCCAAAAAAAAAAAAAAGAAAGAAAGAAGGTTTGGTGCTTATTTGTGTTTTTGTTATCGTAATACTGTACACAAGCCTGCATATGTCTGCATGTGTGGTCAAAAACCCAAACAACTCCAGCAATCATTAACAAAACAGTGTCCAGTTATGCTTGGACAAAGGATTGGTCATTCACTCCCCCCCCCCCCCTAACCTGTGGTCAAAACCTCTGGACATTCTTTCAGACCAGAGTTACTTCAGGACTAAGTCTTGATAGTAATAGTTGGGTTGGTTGGTCCAGCAATCATTTACAAAACAGTGACCAGTTATGCGTGGACAAAGGATTTGTCATTCACTCCCCCTCACCTGTGGTCAAGACCACTGGACATTCTTTTAGACCAGAGTCACTGGACCAGGCACTGTCTTGGATCGGTTCATTTTAAAACCCTTTCAAGACTATTCTAGATAATGATACTTGATATATTGATGATATAAATTCAGTTAAAGTAATCCTACATCTAGACATATGAAATAAACTTATCAAATACATAAATTAATCTCAATTTCAATACATTGTTTCATTAATGTATATTCTTTGTTTAAGTTATACTATTTTGCTGGCAATCTTGAAAACTCAGCTCTCCTGTTAATAACCCATTGCTTATGCGGGCTATGTAGAAGTCCTTGAGCCATGGGCGTCGATACTTACGTAATACCTATTCATCAGGGGGGGATGGATGAATATATCATCCCCCCCCTGATGAATGGGTATCAATGACAAATCGACGCCCATGCCTTGAGCATTTCAGAATCTTGAAGGGAACAGGCGATCCATTCAGGATTCAGGACTAGGTAATTCAATACTTGGGCTTGGGTCTATTGGGAAAGGCATGCATATTATACCAAAATCAAAACAAACTTGAATGGGTTAAATGTATTCTTCTTCTTCTTCAAGAATTATTCATGGTGTATAAAACCATGAATGATAATCCTTAAAACCTAAACAGAGAGGAATGGTAAAACCCTTTGTGTATGTGTTGTATGTGTTAACTGTTGAAGCATATAAGGTTTGAAGACATGGTTCAAGAGGGATGGAGTCAACATGCAGAAATGTCTTTTGTACTTGCAGGACTGAAGTCATTGTCAGGATTACATAAGCTAAAAGTCTTAACCCATCAACTACTATCATCTGGTATATCATCTATTTACTATAACAGAAATGTAATATCCGATAAGCAAGGGGTTATACCATTCTTTTATTTTCATAAGAGCTTTAATACTTGAGTTTGGTTTGATTATCAGAGCTCCAACAAATAAATTAGACAGATCAAGGGGCTATTTTAAGTGCACAAGCTGTATGTTCAAAGCCTTTATGGGTGAGGCATCTTTTGAGTTTTGTGGGATTTAAGTCATTGTCAAACAAAAGTTTATTTAAGCTGAACAACTATAGTATGTCTTGAGGGATCCTATTTTCATTAAAGATTACACACTGACCAGTCAAGTTAGACTTGATTTTGTGGTTCTGGGGAACACAAAAGAAATTAGGCCCAGGGTCCAAGGTTTTGCTAGTGCACAAGGAAGCCTAGCTCTACTATGCTATATGCGCATAACTATTAAAGAAATTTAGCAGAGGGTCCATTTTTGGTGCTCATTGAAGGTTGGTATTTGTGGTAAGGCTTCTTTGGTGGGGGCAATTGTCAAGATTACATAAACAAACAGTTTTCTGTGTGTCCTAAACCATCGATCTCTAGTTTTATAATCTGAGCATTGATACTGTACAGTTAAATTAAGCTGATTTCAAGGGCTCCACAAAAAGACAATCTAGCGCGAGTGTGCTTAATCAGATATACACAATAAACAACAAAATATTATTTTTAGCATGTATTTCAAAGACAAAATAAACTTTGTTTGATCAAAATATGTTAAAAAAGAGCTGAAATACCCATAAATATACTTGATTTGAATAAATACTGGTCCCCAACATGTCGTCTGTACGGCTTATGCCGAAAGGGTGGGTAGCGTCGCGTCGCGTCGCTTTGAATGGAACGCGACCATTCGTCCAAAGCCCCCCCGGTTTTGCCGAAAGGGTGTGTTGGGGGCGTTAAGGCGCGTCAGTTCAGATAACGCTACCAAATGGCACATACGGGGGGGCTTATTCCGAATGTACGCGTTTAGAATATATATGCATACAATGATGTGTACATCAAAGACGCGTCCGTAAATTGCGCCATTTCAATCTCGAGTTTTCGTTTCGCCACCGCGACGAAACACGTGTTATCCTATGAGGGACCGACTTTTCCAGAAGATGGGATTTGATAGCGCATGGTTGATTGATTGAACCGATGAATAAGGAATTTGATTTTAACTGTTTTCTCTCCCCCAGCATTTGTGCCCAGTGTGAGTGCAGCACCACGCCCATTTTAATCTAAAGTCCCCATATATTTTGTACATAGTCCATGCATCGAAATCCAGTATGCAAGGGTTCAATCGTCCAGCCATTCATGGCAATAAAGGGGTCTAGTAAAATTGTCAAATCCTCAAAACTTACTTGGAACTCATAGTGGTTCTCATATACCTTATTGTATTTGTAATACCAAAAGAAGCATGAAACCGTGACTGGTTTTCCAAATTTCTCTTCAGCTATAAAGTTATGTATGATTGAAGTTGGGTGTTCAATAATTTATGATTATCTACTGGATAATTAATTGTGTACACAGTCAGTGAAATGAGTTAGTGAATATCACTATGCACTTTCGCTCATTACTCGGGTCATATGACATTAATTTTCCATGGAATTCTCACACAATCTGAATTTTGTGTGTGCATACATGAATGATTAGAGAAATAAAAACAATACCTTAGTTCACCCTTTGTTTAGATTAAAGGTACACTTGCGTATTGGTACTTCCCGAGAAATGCCCCTTGACACTTAATTGGTTGGTTTTAATTCCATTTGAAAGTTCATTGAATAAAACATGTGAAATGAGAATCATTCCTTTTGGAATGCTGTTCAGTTGTAAAATTTGATTTCAAAATATTTTATTTATATATCGTCTGGCCAGGCAATATCCTTAATTTAAAAAAAAATACATAAAATGCTTATACACTTCTTTCAAAAAATTTCAAAAAGAGGTTTTTAAATAGTTATTGATGATATCTCTATTTAATCATTATTTTAACGAAACATCACATATTGATCACCTGCAGAATTTTGTATGAAAAATGGTTGAACCAATGAGTTTTTAGAGAGCACCCTCTTGAGTTGTAACAGCTCTTTTTGAATGATAATCGGGGTTTTACTTGGTAGTCCTTTGTAATTGTGTATACATTTCGAGCATGGTGGAAATATACCTATTAGTTTGTACTGTAATGGTGCACGTTTTGGTTACTAAAATTGAGTTTGACCAAAACTCAAACTATCCCTTTAAGGCAGAGAGCATTAAATTAACACAAATGAACATTAATTAAGATAAATTATGTTTTTGTGGGGGAAATAAATCATGAAATATGAGCGTATGTTTGTTTATTAACCACATATTTAAATGTGAAAGTGTTCAAGTTGCATTAACTCTCTCCTCCCCATGGTAACACTGTGTATGTTATGACTACAAGGTCTTGTAACAATTGTAGTATAGAAAGGGTTATCTACAATGCATACAGTGTGCATGACAGATGGTGGAGTGTGATATCCTATAAGTTAATATCTCCAGCCCGCTACTACCTCTACATTATTGTAATCATTCATCCAAATAGATAACTATTGTTTTGTTTACTCACATGTTTACTAGCAACATTATGCATTTGTATATCTCTGCAAATGGATACTGTTTTTGTTTACTCGCCATTTTGCTGGCAACAATCTGAGTGATTCAGCTCAGATAATAAGGACCTTAACCCCATCCGTCCTAGATGTTGTGATCCACATAGAATCAACATGGGGGCCCACCAGTCTCCAGGCTTTATTAATCCATTCGGGACTGATTGCCTTTGCTATAACATGTATTATCTATAGAACCCAGCCTGGAATGGGTTAACAAACACTGCATGCATGGGAAGGGGTTTATGTGGGCATGAGTCATGTTTCTATGTCAATTCCGTGATTTATTTCAACAGTCGGTGTCATTTTTTTGACAGACTGATTTATCATCACAGACACAGAGGCACATGAAAGCATATTACATTAATGCATGTTTCCATAAGATTATTCACCAACAAATTCATTCTCTCATATAATATACAAGGATGAAGATGGGGACAGATGATGGAGGAGGAGGAGGAGGAGGAGGAGGAGGAGGAGGAGGAGGAGGAGGAGGAGGAGGAGGAGGAGGAGGAGGAGGAGGAGGAGGAGGAGGAGGAGGAGGAGGAGGAGGAGGAGGAGGAGGAGGAGGAGGAGGAGGAGGAGGAGGAGGAGGAGGAGGAGGAGGAGGAGGAGGAGGAGGAGGAGGAGGAGGAGGAGGAGGAGGAGGAGGAGGAGGAGGAGGAGGAGGAGGAGGAGGAGGAGGAGGAGGAGGGAGGAGGAGGAGGAGGAGGAGGAGGAGGAGGAGGAGGAGGAGGAGGAGGAGGAGGAGGAGGAGGAGGAGGAGGAGGAGAGGAGGAGAGGAGGAGGAGGAGGAGGAGGAGGAGGAGGAGGAGGAGGAGGAGGAGGAGGAGGAGGAGGAGGAGGAGGAGGAGGAGGAGGAGGAGGAGGAGGAGGAGGAGGAGGAGGAGGAGGAGGAGGAGGAGGAGGAGGAGGAGGAGGAGGAGGAGGAGGAGGAGGAGGAGGAGGAGGAGGAGGATTTTAATAAAGGGATAAATAACATCAGAAATGTGGAATTTTGAAACTAGATCTGATAAATATGTTATTGACAAATTATACTGTTATTGAGCTTTTGAGACAAAATGCTTGTTGTTTTGTATCATGTCAGCAGTTACATATGAGATTCGTCTAGAGGTCTATTCATTTTTTAAAAATCAAATGAAGGTCCCATCTTAACAAATAAAGTCACACATTGCTTCCTATATGCGTGATTACATTCAGGATTGGTAGCCACATAGTCAAGCAGAATCATGATTATGTTTATATGATTTATGACTGTTATGTTTGTCCATCATGATTTGCGTTGACAGGAAGAGAGACTCCTAGTGAGGGGCCCCTGGATCAGCATCAGGATCCTTGTGTGGAAACATAGTTGACAGAGGCGAATATGCTGTTCTTGAATCTAGGTTAGTACTTATAAAAGGTTCGTCTGGGCCCTGTTTCATAAAACTGTTCATATTGTTGTAAATGCCTAATAATTGCAACTTACCGAGAGACAGTGAATCAGCATGGAGTATTATACAGAGTGTCCCAGAAAAAACGAAACCGGATTTCATGCAGAAATTTTCTGTCATAATGAATAATTTCTTTTATAAGATATACATGTATAAAAAGCTGTGTTTCTCTCCTTTCATTTGATGTACAACTTATGGCACATAATTCAGAATTGATGCATGAGTGAATTTACACAAACATGGGGATCAGGGAAAACATGGGAAACATGCTAGATCAGGAAAGTTACTCATTTGGGCTGAAATCAAGCATGTTTCTATTGTACTCATTCTCTGGCATAAATCATTTATTTTTTAATCATGCGGTGTCATATAAAAGATAAAAATATGAATTTTTATGCGGGGTTTGTCCTTTTTCAAAATAAGTACGTTTACTACCCTAAAAACTCACCCAAACCTGCAATTTCTGCGTGCAAATGGAATTTTGGTAACACCAATTTCCATTGTTCTAATTCAGTCATGCGTGAATTATGTGCCATAAGTTGTACATCAAATGAAAGAAGAGAAACAGAGCTTTTCATTCATGTATATCTCATCAAAGAAATGATTCATTATGACAGAAAATTTCTGCCATGAAATCCGGTTTCGTTTTATCTGGGACACACTGTATATGCTCCTAGTAGTTACTATAAATTAATACATTTACAACAATTGGAAAGTGATATGATGGTCAGTGTATGCTCAATCCAAGTAGGATATGTATTTATATACAATGCATTACATTTCATGAATTAGTTGGTGAAAATGATATCCCTTGATGCGATAATAGATAATATACTATTTCATCTCTTCTTTAAGAAGCCCCCTTGATCATTATTGGCTTCAAGCTGAAGGATGCTGGGGGATATCATGAAGATATTCTTGAATCTAGGTTATTACTTAACAAGGGGTCAATTGGTCAGCGTACACCCAAAGTATACTACACAGTTACGATGTATTCAGTATACATATCATGAATTAGCTGATGAAAATGATATGATATCCGACTATTTAACTCTTCTTTAAGAGTCCCCTTGATCATAATTGGCACCCAGCTGAAAGACGTTGGGGGTGTCATGAAGATGCTCTTGAATCTGGGTTAGCACTGAATGGGTCATCAGACAGTGGACACTATAACACCACACAGTATGAGATGTATTGATATGTGCAATACATTTAGCTGATGAAAATTATATCCCTTTATATGATATCCGACTATTTAACTCTTCTTTTTAGAGTCCCCTTGATCATGATTGGCACCCAGCTGAAAGATGCTGGGGGTGTCATAAAGATGCTCTTGAATCTGGGTTGATTCTCCATGGGTCATCTGGTCAGCTTACATGGCAAAGTAAACTACACAGTAACAATAAAGATACGTATCATGAATTAGCTGATAAAAAATGATATCCCTTTATATGATAACCTGCTATTTAAACTCCCCTTGATCATGATTGGCTTCAAGATGAAAGATGTTGGAGAGTATGATGAAGATGCGCTGGAATCTAGGTTAGTACTCAATGTGTCATCGGTCAGTGGACACTAACACCACGCAGGATGAAATCTGTTAACCGGTTCCTTACTAGATATTTGCAATTCCCATAGAGTTAATGCATAGTATGGCAGGGTCCTGTATAGGCAATGGTTTAATGTATATGACATGTCATATCCAACTGGTCAGGATGGGTTAGCTGGTGTTAATAACTTTGGATGGTCAAATCTGAATTAGTACAATGTACTTCAGGGTTAAACTAGACACTGAACACAGGGAACTGAACTCCTGAACGGTCACCAGACACTTGGACACTTACACCGCTTGGTCCGTGATGTATCTATATAGGTATGGTATTAAACATGCCAACTGATCAGGAAAGATTAGCTGGTGCTCATTATCGATGTCCATTTATCTGATGGCACCTGCTGAACTCTTCTTTATGAGCCCCCTATATCGTGATTGCAGTCCAGCTGATAGAGTAGGAATCGGTTACAAATATATTATATCATAACACGGCTTTTGAATCTAGGTTATTATTCTAGGGTTGAACTGGACGCGCTGGACACCCACACTATCTGAGATGGATCTAGATATATTGTAGGAGTGACATTCTCATATCAAAATAAGGATCGAATTGCTAGTGCAGATGATATATGAGATTGATAACATATCTAAACAGTTATAGGTTAGTACAAGATATTGGACCTGGGTTAGTAGTCTAGGGTTAAACTAGACGCTGGACACCCACACTATCTGAGATAGTTCTAGATATAGATCATAGGTGTGACATTCCCCATCAAAATTTAGATCAAATAGCTGGTCCTTATGATATATGAAGTTGATGACATATATTTAAAGAGCTATTAACAGGTTATTGGATGTAGGTTAGGACAGGACACTGGATACTGGTCAGTCGGACACCCACACTATGTAATGGTCTGAGTTAATGAGTATAAGTATAATAAGTATGGTGTCTTGTATCCCACTGGGTAGGACGGTGCTAATGATATCAATGTATCTGATAGCACCTGCTAAACTCCTCTTTATGAGCCCTATATCTTGATTGGTGTCCAGCTGATAGAGGAGTAGAAATAGGTTACAAATATATTATATCATAACACTGCTTTTGAATCTGGGTTAGTATTCTAGGGTTGAACTGGACGCTGGACACCCACACTATTGGAGATGGATCTAAATAGATTATAGGTGTGACATTCTTATGGCAAACATGGGATGAAATAGCTCATAATGATAAATGAAGTTGATAACATATTAACAGGTTATTGGATCTAGGTTAGTGCAGGACACTGGATACTGGTTATTCGGACACCCACTGACCCACACCGTGTAATGGTCGAGTTGTATATATATATATAGGTATGGTGTCTCATATCCAACTGAGTAGGATGGTGCTAATGATATCAATGTATATGATAGCACCTGCTAAACTCCTCTTTATGAGCCCCCTATATCTTGATTGGTGTCCAGCTGATAAAGGAGTAGGAATAGGTTACAAATACATTATATCATAACACGGCACTTGAATCTGGGTTAGTATTTTAGGGTTAAACTGGACGCTGGACGCTGGACACCCACACTATTGGAGATGGATCTAAATAGATTATAGGTGTGACATTCTTAGATCAAACTTGGGATCAAATAGCTAGTCCTTATGATATATGAAAATGATATTAACAGGTTATTGGGTCTAGGTTAGTGCAGGACAATGGATACTGGTCATTCGGACAACCACTGACCCACATCTAACTGAGTAGGATGGTGTTTATGATATCAATTTATGTGATTAATAAATAGCACCTGCTAAACTCTTCTTTATTATGGAGGAGTAGGAACATTAAAAAAAAAAGATATGTACATCAGGACACAGCTCTTGAATCTGGGTTAGTATTCTAGGGGTAAACTGGATGATGGACACCCACACTATGCCCGGAGATGGATCTAGATCATAGGTGTGACATTTCATACAAAAATTGAGGGTTAATGATATGAAGTTGATAACATATTTAAAAGGCTATTAACAGGTTACTGGATCTAGGTTAGTGCAGGACACTGGATACTGGACATTTGGACACTCACACGATGGTCAGAAGTGTATTTATGTATGGTGTCTCTGTATAATATCCAACTGAGTAATAGGATGGTGCTAATGATATCCCTGTATTATGATGTATCATGGGAGCTAATGCCCGCTAACGCTGCTAAGTCTGGATTACTTGAAGCAGGTCAACTTTAAGAGTGTGAGAAATGGGTCAGGTTCAGTTGCATAGACTGTGAAGGGGGCATGGGGGAGGAATTAGGGGGCGGGTCGAGAGCCTGAAAACTGTGTCATGAATCCTGGTTGCCATGGAAAATTCTTAGAATTCATCTGTATTGCCCCCTTCCTTTTTCTGTGATCCCTCAATATGTGCTACCATGTGTCCCCAGCCCCCTCCACCCCCACCCCCCCCCCCCCCCCCCAAAAAAAAATGGTAAAGAAAGAAAGGAAGAATGATACATTATGCCATACTTAATTTAGTTTATTTAACCCCCTTCTCTTCCCCCCCCCCCCCCCCCCATGAGAAATCATGTCTCCCTTCTTACCCCGAATCTTGGTAAAGAGTTAGCGAGATGAAGATTAAGGGTGATGATAGATAAGGAGGGGAGAGTGTGAAGTGTGACCGAGTGTGCAGATCTGAGGTACAGATCTGAGGTACCGACAGGACAGGTAGTGATATAATAACTGTTGAGATTATCGAAAGTAATCTTCAAAAAGTAGGTTAGATGAGCAAAAGAGAAAAGTAATTATGGTTATAAAGTGTTCCGGGGGGGGGGGGGGGGGGGGGGGGGAGAAAGAGAGAGTGGGGTTGAGGAAGAGTGTATTTTGTAAATGGATATAGATTAACCCATTCCCTTTGAGATTCTGGAATCTCTAATGACACTATACATACCCCACCAGGGGGGTGTTTCACAAAGATCCTAAGTTGATCTTAGCACTAAGATGGTCTTAAATATTATGGAAAGCCATTAGTGTCTTGAAACATTTTTGTAAAAGTTATGTTGAAATGCATAAAATGTTGATTCAAATCATATATATTTTCTAATTATCAAAGAGATGTCATGAATTGTATGTGAAGATTATGAATCTCTTTGATAATTAGAAAATATATATGATTTGAATCAACATTTTATGCATTTCAACATAACTTTTATAAAACTGTTTCAAGACACTAATGGCTTTCCATAATATTTAAGACCATCTTAGTGCTAAGATCAACTTAGGATCTTTGTGAAACACCCTCCTGGTTCATGTAAGGAAAGGGTTCAATGGAAAGGGAGAATGAACTTGAATCTAGGGCAGTTGTACTTTGCAGTATGATAACCTTTTTTTTACAGTGAATATAACCTGGTCATAAAGATAGTAGTAAACAGATTAAAATAACAGTAATGTGCTCTTCACAACCTAATGACCACTAAAATAGAAATGACAATGTTATCCGATACCGGTAAACGATGATAGTAATTAATGATTACTTCTCAGCCCTGTAACTCGATACTTCATCTAGGCTCAACATGCATTCAAACTAATAGTTTAAAACATCCATATCTGAGCACTACTGATTTCAGCTGAAAATGAAAGAACGTTTCTTTGAATTGGGCGTGGAAACAAAATGTTCTAGTCATCAACAACTACTAGTTTCTATTCCTGTCATGAAACTTGGCGTAGACTTTCACTTTGACCACGCTATCTTTGCATTAAAAGTGAGAACATCCATGCTTCTACTCCTTTTTGCACGCCACAGGAACTCAGTACAAGCACTATTTGTAGCAAAATGAAAGAACTTCAATTTGATAGGGTTTGGAAACAATTTGTTTACATTTTATTCAAGCTGTCTAGGTACTTCAGTTGAAATCCCATTTAAGCTTTCATTCTAGTCCTCTTCAGAAGAAAACACACCCAAGCATAAGCAGTTTCAGTTTAAAATGAAAGACTTCAATTTTATATGTGTTTTGAACAAATATTGAATCATAAACAGTTATTAATTTCTATTCCTTATTGATTATGCATAGACTTTCACTTTTCCAAACTACCTTGAGAATTGAACTGAAATCATAGATTTCATTTCCTTTTTCATTTGAATCCACACCATAGCACTAGCACATTCAGCAGAATATGAAAACACACTTAATTTGTGCTTTGGAACACTATCAAATCGTACACAGTTATTAATTTATATTACTGCTACTTAATTGTGCCTAATACGTTCATGTTTTCCACTCTACCTAGGCAATCAAACTGAAAGTATAGACAGGGCTCGACACTCGCACTGGCCTGCTGGCCCGGGGCCAGTAAAATTGCACTTCGGGCCATCAAAAATGTAAAAAGTCATATTTTGGTGACCTGATTGGGCAAGCAAATTTTAAATCCGACATTGACAAAATTTGAAAATCTTGTTTTCTTCCATGTCATGCCTCATTTGTAATCAATGGTTTGATGAGATATTTTGAATAGTAACTAACCCTACTAAAAAGGTTATTCTTGAAATTAAATTTTCGGGCCACCAGAAAAGGGGAAGAATCATTTTCCTGGCCCGACCGGGCCACTGACAAAAAAATGTAAGTGTGGAGCCCTGGTATAGATATACATTTTTAAAATTGGGATCCACACCCAAGCACTAGCAATTTCAGCAAAAAATGAAAGACTTCAATTTTTGTTGTTTTTAAACAATATTAAATCATAAACAATTATTAATTTGTTATTCCTGTTGTTTAATTATGCCTAGACGTTCACTTTCCCCACTCTACTTACGCAACCAAACTAAAATCATAGATTTCATTCTCGTTTTCATTCGAATCCACACCCAATGACAAGCAGTTTCTGTAGAAAATGAAAGACTTCAATTCTATAATGTGTTCTGAACAAATATTGAATCATAAACAGTTATTAATTTATATTTGTGTTGTTATATTATGTATAGACTTTCACTTTCCCAATCTACCTTATAGATAATTAAACTGAAATCATAGGGTTATTTTGTTTTGTAATAAATCCACACCGACTGCAAGCATTATCAGTTTCAGCAGAATATGAAAGAACTTACATTACATTGGGGGTTAATTTGATTTGTGTTTTAAACATATTAACTCATGAACAGCCATTCATTTATATTCCTGTTGTTTGATTATTATACAGTTTGTCACTCGATCGATCCAAGGAATTACACTTAAATCACAAGTACTTTCATACTCGTTTCCCAGGAACCCACACCCAAGCAGAAGCGATTTCGGCAGAAAATGAAAGTGTTTATGGTTGGTTCAACAACAATTTGTTTTCAACAATGCTATATTTATATAGAGAAGACATCAATGAACAACAAGATGTTTTCCTTATTTAAATACGAGGGAAACCTTATTTGTCCACTTAGATGGGATTTAATTGGCTTCTAGCTATAAACATCATGTTCGTGGGTTAGTATCCTTCATAAATGAAAGATAAACTAATAGTAATTACAAAATAAAGATATAAATAATAAAGAATTTGTTTTTAGGAATCGTGACTTATTTTGTTTTTCAAACTAGAATTGAATCCTTCTTGTCCACGTTAATATGATTTAATTTGTCTTCTAAGCAGCATATTATGACTCTGGGTCAATATCCTTCAGACATATAAAAGATACACTAATATTATTCACAGATGAACATCAGATAAATAATAAAGAAACCAAAATCAAATATTTGTTTGTAAGGGATTGTGTCTTATTAAAAAAAATAAACAAATTGAATCCTTCTATTCCACTTTTATATGATTTAATTTGTCTTCTAAGCAGCATATCATGACTCTGGGTCAATATCCTTCGGACATAATTATAAAAGATACACTAATATTAATCACAGATGAACATCAGATAAATAATAAAGAAGAAAATAAGATTTTGTAAAGGGATTGTGACTTATTAAACAAAAATAGAATTGAATCCTTCTTTTCCACTTTACTATGATTTAATTGGCTTCTAAGCAGCATATAGCATGACTGTAAGGCGGTTTTCTTCAAAAATAAAAGACATACTTATATTGATTACAAATAAACAGCATATAAATACTACCCCCAAAAAAGAAGGAATTCTATTTTTAGGAATAATTTTTCTTTGCTGAAACTTTTCCTTCCAGAGGCTCGTTATGAAGTGGGTCAAATTCTTGTACATATGGGCAGCAACCTCGTGAAAAGATAACAAATACAAAGGTTCTATTGTAAGGAGTTCCATTAATTGTATACAAAATCCATTAAAGTGAGCCAAAGATCATTGTTACCTGATATAAACCCATGCCTTGTGACATGACAATGAAATAAATCCAAATTGGAAAAAAGAAGATCTTACAAATGACTTGAGAAGGACAGTGACTTACATTGTTAAATGCAAGAACAATCGGGTTATTTAATGTAGATAAGGTGATCCATTTTGTAACAGATAATCCCTTGAACTATGCTTCAATTTTCTTTCTATTTTTAATCCCCCATTTTCTTGGCAGGGAGACAGGGTAGGTGTGGTGGTCTGATAATCTGCACTGTGGCCAGCCTGAACTTATGCAAGCAGCGCAGAAGGTCACCATTCATGCATGGAGTCAAAGAGTTAGGCAGATTTTGGACACCATTGGTTTTTTGGCGAGCATGCATGGGATTGACCCAGGCTGCTGTACATGTAGTAAGTATACTGGTGCTGCATGCATGCTCAGTGTTTCCCTCTCTCCCTCTCTCTCTTTTCTCAGACAGGTCCCACATACACAGACAAAGTAGGTCCTTCTCTTCCCCTCTCTCTCTTTTCTGTTCTTTCTTTGTCTCTGTACAGTTATACACACTAAACAAACGCTGTAGCTGGCTGGGCATGTAATAAGGCACACCCTGTACACGCCCACGCACACACCACATGCATCAGGTACATACATACACTCATTGACATTGTGTAGTAATATAGTTAGGCCTTTGTTTGACTGTTAGCTGTGAATGGACTTATTTGTAATGGTTAACCTGGAGAAGGAAAAAAAAAGGGGAAAAGGGGTACATTATAGACACTAGTAACCTTTCATGACATGCTGAGGACTTGGAAACAAAGATATTTCTTTCAAACAAAGAAATGATAAAGAGACCTGTATATTCCTCCTTTGTAGGGCATAAATGAAAGATTTGTTAAACAGAATAATGACAAAATCACTGTTTTCAGGGAACTTCTTGCTGTTTCATATAAATACATTACAAAATAGACGTGCCATTTTTGGAATAAAGGTTTTCCTTACAAAGAACAATAACTAAATTGTTTAAGGGACATAAATGAAAGACTTGTTTTGTTTAACAGAATAAGGGAACAAGTACAGTATTATTCAATCAGAGTGCATATATACTTTTCACATCTTTCCTTGTTCCTCATATCATTCTTCTGTTTTGTATTTTGTATCCATAAAAGGATATTTGTTTGTTTTCATCGCAGCGACACATTCCATGTAAACAAAGCAAAGGTAGTAAAGAATGTTTAGTGTGGTTTCCTCAATTAGCATAGCAGGAACAGCATTGTATTGTTTTTTTGTATAGTTCCTCTTATATTAGCGACAGCGACTCATTCATTCAGACTGAAACTTTTAATTTCTTTGCGTTGGGAATAAATCAGGATACAATTTTAGGGTATGAATATGTTTTACGTCACAGCGACGCATTCCATGTAAACAAAGCACAGGTAGAAAAGAATGTTAGTCTGGTTTCCTCAATTAGCATAGCAGGAACAGCATTGTATTGTTTTTGTATAGTTCTTGTTAGATTAGCGACTCATTCGTTCATACTAAAACTTACTTTTTTGTTTTGCGTTGTGAACAATTTAGGATAAAATTTCAGTTCCTAATGTTTCTAGGAAAAAGAAAGAGAATGAGAAAGAATAAAAAAGCGTGTTTCATTACAATTATTTAGTTAACAATACCAATAACAGTAAATATAACTAGTTGTATTACTGAAATATAATCAGAAAAGTATTATTGTCCATTTACCTTCCTCATTCCTTGTATACACTCTGATATTGATAATAATCATAATAATAATAATATTATTTATATAGCGCTTTACACTATTATTATTACCCCGGTCAACGGATACACATTGCAATCGTTTCTGCAAATTAAGTGCACATTTTCCACTCCCTAGGGAGTATTAAGCCATGATAAATGGGTATGATTGAGTTTAACATCATAGGCTTGAGCACTACAAATTCCATGTCAAAAAAAATGTTGTTTAGGCTGGTTTCCTCAATCAGGAATTTTAATTACCATAATATTAGGAACATCAGGGTTATTGTTAGGTTTTGGTTCTATTTAGAATGGTGACTCTGTATTAGGAATCTAATTAACATACCAGGAACAACATTGTAATACACTGTATAGTTCCTTTTAGAGTAGGGACTCAAGCCGGCTAAAACCTTTCACTGTATGCATTGCGAGTCATTCATTTTTATTAAGATAAGCACTTGTTAGTTCCTACTATTTCTAGGAATGGGGAAACAGAATTGTCATGTTTATTGTTCGCAGTAATTTGTCAGCAAACTGACCAGGAACTTATAAACAGGTTTGCAGGTATGTTGTTCACCTAAACAGCAATAAAATGAAAAATAGGAGCAAATCAAGACAAACAAAGGGACAAAAGACATAAGAACTATACATACCAACTGTAGGGTGTATGATATATTTTACAAAAAATGTAATATGTTAAGTTCTTATCTACTCCTTTTCCCTTGTTTAAATAACATTCCAAAATATTCTTTGATCCCAGTAACTAATTAATTTATTACCTCAGTACACATATCCAGGGACTGGGTGGTGAGAGATATTACAATGATTTGTTTCTAAATAGTCTGTAATCGTTTTGGTCTTGCACTTTGATTGACTCTTCATGGTTTTGATTTCGCTAGAATTTCGCCATCATAACCAAGCATTAGACCTCTTATTGAGTCAGTTTAAAATTGATAGATATATATATAGCACATTCTGAACCAGGAAGTAGAGATATAGGCCTTCTCCCTACTTATCTCTATATTCAAACAATGCCCAGGTATGTTGCCCATAGATATATAGGCCTTCTCCCTACTTATCTCTATTATCAAACAATGCCCAGGTATGTTGCCCAACTGAAAGGTGTAGGTAAATTGGTTAAAGTGATCCATTTACTGTCAAATTTTACCAAAATCACTTGAAGCTTTACACTTCTCTTGTACCTTGATATTTTGCTTATGGTAACAGAATGAAATGAAATGGAGTTTGGTTTGTCAAATGTGTCCCTAGATAGTAGATATTGAAATAAATATTTATGATTGAATTGAAAAGCATTCCGGAACGCTTTTTGATTGTTGTCAAAGTCAATGAGCAGTAGGTGATAAAATCCCTTTTTTCTAGGTAAACAGTGTAAACTTCTATGCAAATTTCACACACTATTCAGAAGAATCTTCCAATGATTGAAGTGTTCAATTAATCTTTTTGGACAAAATCTTATGAAGTTTATGGATCACTTTAATATCTCTTCAATCAAAACTACTTAGTATCCCATGGTGATAAAATACCAAACGTTTCAGAGATATGTTGAGGAAGTTTACATTTTCTTTGAAAAGGTGGCACTTCCTTAAAACTTTCACCATAATCCTTTATAGTCAAACTGTGTTGAAGAAAGGGATTTTAAATATGATAGGGAAAATCCCAGTGGTTTGCTTTCCTTGTTTCTGGCTTTTAGGTATAAAACCAAAAACTTCCCTGTAAAAATCCATACAAAAATAGGAAGTTTGAACGAGTATAAGTAACATAACAGGAACTATGAGGACACTTCAAGATACACAAGTATTATGCATACAATTTGCTTTTACCTTCCTCGCTTTTTTGATACGGTAATATAAATTAAATTTTATGCAACAAACAAAAGAATAACAAAACTTGTGTCACAAAACCACTCATCATATCAACCTTCACGTCTATGTGTAATTCTAGTATATGTAATTATACTATTCTTCCGCCCTCGTATTTAGTATATCATTTCTACAGCAAATGCAATGGTACAAATATTAATTAATTCAGAGAAGTCCTACCCTCATTTGTGTGTGTCTGTGGCTGCCAAGCCCAATCTCGTGCCCTCGTAGTGCTTTTTTTCAAGGAAAAAAGTAGATACTGATCTACTTGTACTTAAAGTGGGTTGGCATGGGGAGTTGCTGGTTGTGATTGGCTGCGGACACAAGAAATGTAGTGGCTGAACAGTACACTGTGTACTCTTCAACATTAGTACAGTAAGGGGTCAATCCAGATTGAGGAGGGGGGGGGGGGTCGGAGGAGTGGGGCAACATTTCTCACAAGGGGGGGGGGGGCAGCTTGAGTAAAAAAAACATAATATATCTGTATTTTTTTTTTTTTTATGAACCAGATTTCGATATCCTAAGAAAAGGAGGCCAGTCTAGGGGGGTTAACCCTACGTGATGGGCAAGTGCCCGCCCCTTAGCTACCCCACTTAGCTACCCCACTGCTCTAATTGGCTGCGGAACAAACAAAATGCAGTAGCCATGTACTATGTGCTTTCTTAGTATAATAATAATAATAATATTAGTAATCAAAGTAGAGCATACAGTAGTCTAGACATTTGAAGGCTATCAAGGGAAAGGTAGGGTAATTGAATGGTATGTTCCAGTTAAATGCTAAATGATGGGATCTAGAGCATTAGGTCTGCCTTCACACCTGAGGGCCGGCCCTCTAGCTGAGCACCCCATCAGGCTACAATCAAATCATATCAGGTCATGGGGTGTTTCACAAAGATCCTAAGTTGAACTTAACTCTAAGTTGGACCTAACTATTATGGAAAGCCATCTGTAGCCTTTGATTAAAACATATTCAAAAGCGAAAAGGCACATATTTGAGAGTTTTTACAAATTTTACATCAAGAACATGAAATCTCCTTGATAATAGAAAAATATTAATGATTTGAATCAACATTTTATGCCTTTTTAAAGAACTTTTAAAATAAAAAATCAAAGAAACTAATGGCTTTCCATAATTTTTAAGTCCAACTTAGTGCTAAGTTTGACTTTAGATCTTTGTGAAACACCCCCTGGTCAGGTCAGTTCAGGTCAGGTGATCACTTTACTTTGATGTTGCTTAGACCTTTCAGAACCAAGCCTTGAAGTGTGCAGTTCAGATTGCACATAGCTGTACCGGTATAGCCACACAAATGAGAAGGCTTGACCAATCGGCAGTGATGGACTGCTTTCTTTCATAGTGTGTAACAAAAGACATTGCCTTGTCCTGTAATGAGCAGAAAATGTGCACTTTTGTCTGGATACTATCATGAGTGATTAACAAAGGAATGAGATCACTTGAAATTCACTGCTAAAATGGAAAATATGAATGCATGTTTCATGGGTCAACTAAAAACAATCCAAATGTGTAATATACAATTATTACACTATAATGTAACATAATACAGGATATTTATTTGGTTTCCATAGCTTGATAAATGAAAAGGGGGTAGTTATACACCCAAAACCCTCTTACAATAGTAATTGTATGAATTATTATTGCAAAGAGAATCTGATTCAAATATAGTGAAAGAATGACAAAATATATACATTTTGAAATCTCCAAGGAGGGTCATATCCATTCTTTAAAGATACAACAGTGTCAATGAGACGATACCCCCTCCATTGATTTGTTGTAAAAAAAAAAAGCTAGGGGGTACATAGGGGGTGGTGCCCCCCACAGACAGCCCCCCATAAATGTCTCTCCATTGAATCAAACAGATAGCTCAACTGACTTAATTACACACAATGGCAACGCAAAGAATTAGGAAAAAAAATAAACTCCTGTGACAGAGAGCATGATTTGATATCCTTTTATATCAGATTCTTTAATTCTTACAAAAGCAATGACTAGAGGCACTTTGTTATACCATTTATATTTCTTACTTGATGCATTAAAGTGTAGAGGAAATGGAGATTAGCCTTTTATGCTGGTTTTCGACTCAGTTGTAGTCATATTTGTTTAGAAAGAAATACTGGTAGTTTCTGAAGGCCAACGTATTCTTTATCATCTTTACACCTCAAATGAAAAATGACAGGAGATTGCTTGGTTTTTTACTTTTGTTATCAAGTGGGCACAAAGGTGTAGACAGGAAGTGAGAAACACATGTCATTCAAAAAAAATCTTAAGTTTTTTGTTCTGTTGGAAAAAATACTGGTATATTCTAAAGTATGTATGTGTACAGCTAATACTAGTACTGTATACCCCTAAACAGTGCTCGGCTTAGTTAGTAGTCAATGAATATATTATCTGCATTCATTTGGATGCTTCATTATTGTTTTGATTATTTTTGTTTCATAATTGTGTAATATTATCCTGTCTCTTCTCTCTCTTTCAGGAATCATATGCAATATCGCTACCAGCCACCAGGATCCAGTCTACACCACTCAAGTACCATGTGGCTATTTCATCCTGCATCCTGCATCAAAGCAGCGATTTGAAACCCACATGGTCCAGTGAGTGATACAGTACCTAGGGAGTACAGTCAAACCTGTCTTAGTGGCCACCTGTCTATAGCAGCCAACCTGCATATAGTGGCCACCAAAAGTAATCCATGCAATCAAACCTGTCTTAGCCACCTGTCTATAGCAGGCAACCTGCATATAGTGGCCATCTAAAGTGATCCATGCAGCCAACCTGCCTATAGTGGTCACCTGTCTATAGCAGCCAACCTGCATATAGTGGCCACCAAAAGTGATCCCTTGGAGAGAAAAGCAATGTTATGTAACCTGTCCATAGTGGTCACCTGTCTACAGTGGCCACTTTTCTTGTTTCCCTTGGTTGGTCACTGTAGACATGTTTGACTGTATTATAAAGTCTAATACCTCCTCAGACGGTGATGCCAGAATCTTGTGAATAACCCATGCTCAACAACCCTTTGAACAAGTACTTAAATTATTGGTATTCTTTTATTTTGAGATAGTCAAAGCATTGGTTTCAAACGCAAATGGTCCTGTGGGTGACGCTAGAATCGTACGACACATCTTTTTTGAGCTCTTGTACAAATTCATCATTAAGTGGCATATGTCCAATTCAATTTGTATGTCAAACCAAACAAATTTTAATTAGCTCACGCTAGTAATGTAAATATGTGGAGTTTTCATCAATAGGTTGCCAAATGTGCCTGAAAGTTGAAACCAGAGTAATCAATTTATCAAAATTCTTCATATGGCCTATGCTTGGCCATTTTTGGCCTAACAAGTACATTTATAGCCAATGCTTGTTTGACTGAACCACATGGTCATAGACATACCCTTGCCCCCGATATTACTTATCCATTTTTTTTAGACATGTAAACCTCATTGGATTTGTACAGTTATATATTTGATATTTTGTTGGATATTAATGAATTAAAATGAAACTGAAACTGAAATATTCTTGTAAAGCTTTTGTTATGTACAACACCACATGCTGTACTATTGAGCCAAAACTTTGCCCCTAAATTAATGTTTTACTCCACATGGTTTTAAAAGTAATTTCAAGCGGCATTTCTACAATTAATATTTCATAATCAACTCCTGCCCCTGTCTTGGTGGCCCTACCCTTATACCCTACCCTAATTGTCCCTCCATGCATTCTGTCTGCACTGCACCTCATGGTTACTACCTAGTGCTTTTGCCACCACGTGGTGATATACATCTATACATGTATATTTAATAACTCCTCGGTCCCTACCCAGCTTTTGTTATATGGGTGTGTGCGATCTGGTTATGTCACCGAAAAAGCCATGTGCGAGACCATGTGCGTTGGCTGGCCCTAGACTGAACCCATGACCGGGCGCTTAGCTCGCTGGTCCCGCCTTCTGGCCTTCTGTAACCACGTGTGTGTTCGGACCAACCGAAGCTGAAGGGCACTTACACCGACAGCCCAGACAAATGTACTGCAGGGGGTGAGGTCAGAAGAATAAAACTCAGACTACATTATTTCAGTTCCCCCTTGGAGTTTGGAAAGAGAGAATAAAGAGAAACGGGAGTCCCGTTGAAAAGGAGACAGAATTGAAAAGTAGGTCCCTGTCCCCTCTCTCTCTCTGTTGAATGCCTGACAAAGGCATACCTTGCATGCCTGTGGTGGGCCACAGTGCTTTGTGGCTGGCACCAAAAGAGTGCATTGCCTCTCTTTTCTACCCCCCAATAAGAGGGGCACAGAAATTTGCACCCCTTTGTGAGTCCCTTTTTGTCCTACTACTACCCCTTTTTGCCAACGTCCTTAGCTCTGGCACGCAATGCTGTAATGCGCTGGGTCAATAGTAAAGAGTGTGGATAATGCTATTCACGGTGCATTGTGTGTGTCTGTATGTGTGTGTGTGTGTGTGTGTTCAGGTAAGGTAAGGGCGGGAAAGAAAATAAAGCTGCCCAAAATCGGTTGAGTTCACGCCATTCCAGTGCTCTCTTTATTACTGCTGCTCCAAAAGGAAGTTTTGTTCTTGTTGTTGCGGCCTTTCCCAACAGTCTGTTCCCACTGTCTACAGTTCTACCTTTCTCCCCCCCCCCCCCCCCCCCCCCCTCTCTCTCTCTCTCTCTCTGTTTGTGTGTATCTCCTTTTCCCTATTTCTATTCCGTAAATGCCTGTTGGAATGTGGGGTGTGTTTGTCCTCCAAACTTTGTGCAAAGGTTGGTACCAGTCAGCGGGTTAGATTTTGGGGTTTTGAGCCGAATTTCGCAGAAGTGTTTGAAGAGCACTTCAATCACACAGATATGACGTGCCACTGACTGTACTCGTGAACCCACGCGTTTCCATTAATATTTGACTGGTATCGCTGAATCATACACATAACTTTGTATTTACTAGCGGGTTTAAATACTTAGAGTTTGTTCTGACAAAGCATAAATTCATTGACGCCAATGCTTTGCAAATTAAACGTTCTGAGAACTGTGCAAACATGCATACCAGTATTAATGTTGTGTGGGGGAGTCGGAAGTAGACATAAGTCTTTTTTCTCACTGAAAAGGGATTTAGTATCATTTGTTTCCCCTGCACAATTTCAAAACGGTATTAGGTTAATCTTTTTTCTTCTCTCTGTTTGACTATTGATGATTTCCTGTTGAATTCAAGGGAATCGCATATTAACCATGATGTTTGAATGAAAACATCCGTTTGAGAAATCAAAACAAAACAACACATTCCACTCTGACCTTTGAGCAAATAATTCATATTGCCATTAATCTACCAGATCTTATCTTTTTCTCCTACAAAGTACACGGATATGACTTTTATGTGGTAAACTTAAATTTATTCACCGACATTTATTTGTAATTTGTAAATAAAATTATAATCTTTTTCTTACAACGCTTTCTCGCTCTCTTCCATTCTTGAGTCTTCTGGTTTATGCATGATTTAAAAAGGCATGATTTTTTTTATCTTTTTTTATTTCTCTGTTTGACTTTTGATCATGGCCTGATGAATTCGGGGTAATTGCGTGTGAGCAAATTATATTTTTGTATAAAAACATCCGTTTCAGAAATCAAAACATCACATTCCAAGCATACCTGTGTGTAGATAACTTCGTGTTTCAATTAATCTACAAATCGCGTGTTAGCAAATCATATTTTAAAATAAAAACATCCATTTGAAAAGTCAAAACACGACATTCCAAGCATACCTGTGTGAAGATAAATTTATATTTCAATTTATCTACAAATTCTTTACATTCCTTCCACACGGATACAATGATGTTATGTGGTATATTCAGTTTATTGAATGAAATTGGCATTTAGTCACTCATGCGGAGGTATTAGAAAAACAAAATCTGATCCGCCATAATAACAATGCCTAAAGAGCACAATATACAATACAAATATAGGTATAAAGGATAATAAAAATGAGGTTGTCACGCATGTGTTTAGGTTCAACTTGATGTCCGCGCCAAAATGTTAACGTACAAAGCAGAAAATAAATGAAGATTGGGCAGAGGAATGTTCAATGTGGTTGTCATGCATGTTTTAAAATCAGTGTGTAAAGTTGGAATGAATATACAGTCAAACCTGTGTATAGTGACCACCAAGGGGAAGAAAGAAAAGTGGCCACTTTAGACAGGTGACCTCTATAGACAGGTTCATTACATTGTTTTTCTCTGCAGGGGATCATTTTGAGTGGCCACTAAAGGCAGGTTTGGCTGCTATAGACAGGTGGCCACTAAGACAGGTTTGACTGTACTTAACCTGATTCAGTGTGGTGTGATCTCTGAATAGGAAATATTTTAATTTATGATGTGATTGAGGAAGTCAAAATGAAGATTAAACGTAGAGAGAACATCACCTTCTAAAATGTGTTAGTGGAAGCAAAAAAATAGAAGGAAATGTTATTCTACAATTTATTGTCAAGGTGTTCAAAATGATCAGTTGAACAAAGTGTATATGGGATAAAACAACTATACTTATTTTGTGTTACTCTATAGCCATCTTTCTAACGATGTAATAGTGTTAATTTTGTCTGTATAGGAGAGAAATGTTGGTTTAAATAATAATAGAGATAAGTAACTTGTTTTGATGGTTCTCCCCATGCTTAACTACTACTTATTATCTGACAAACCTTGTTTTATTGATTTTCATTTCTTTTCTGACATCAATGTGAATACATGTTACTGTTGTCTGCGGCCTGGTCAGCTATCAATTGTTATTATTTTCGTCCATCCTTCTCATAAGTAACAAATATGTCTTTTTTGTTAACAGTGTATAAGATTGATGGCTTTGTTTGTGGACGGTTTGGTATGTCCATTACTGTACACTAATCCAACGGACCTTGTTATATTGATTTCCATTTTTCTTTTCTGCCCGTAAAAAAGTACACGTGTTGTTATTTGTGTCTGCCCACAGGTAACCACCATCAATAGTCGTTACATTCTTTAGTCACCCCGCACACATTCCGTTGCATTGTCTCATGACCCTCCCCCAAAGTATTCAACCCATTCAACAGCCCGTTTCGGCGGGAAATTTGGCATCATTTAATTTGTCCATATGGGTTTGCCCTGGGAGGTACAATATTTCATAGTTCATGTAATACTTGTGACAATGAATTAAGTGTAATTGATATCTCTACGTGGGGGGGGGGGGGGGGGGGGGGGGGGGTGGTTATCACACTATCGTTTTTATTGTTGTTTTTAGTTGATATTTCTACATTTTACTTTATTATCTACCATTAGGAGCCTGAATGTTATTATGCTGAATGTCATGTCAAATACTGTTCAATTGCTCAGTGTTATTATTGATTTTACTCATGTGTAATGTGTAATCACTAAATTTCTTGATATTTCTTAAATAATTTTACAAAATATTCAAGAGAAATAGAATGATAATAATTTATCAAACTCAAAATGTGTAAAAGTTTGGCTTTTTTTTTTTTATAAATTGACAAAAAAAAATGATTTAATTTTGGTAAACTCCTTGTTACAAAGGTACTGGGTAGTCTGTAATCTCGGCCTCTAAAGAACAATTATTTAATTATGGTTGGGTGTGTGTGAGTTTGTTTGCGCCCCTTTTCGGACCTTTTATCCCTTGTGTAACCCCATGCACACACTCACCAAACATTCAAAGATATAACGGCGTGTAATTGATCTTTGCATGCAAGAATGCCATCCTATCCAATTTTATGAAGGGCATAAGCTAATAGGGGTCATTATGGGAGCAAATACTAACAGTAGCATTAAAAGATACCGATAAGTTTATTGTGCCAATGTGAATTGTGAGCATACAATAGTGGTAGCTTCTCCCTGTTAATGGTTAAGTCCCCAAATGACCGCAAAAGTACAAAGTTACCGTCGGCTTTATTACAAAGTCAAATATTTCGTTAATCACATCTTTTTAAAGGATTACCACTAGTATTGCAAGTTACATAAATAAAATGCCGGATAGAGAGAAGTATGTTATGAACAATAATATTTTTGGGGACATACCTTCATGTATTTTACATACTTTTGATATTTGTGCTTTTATATCCTCCATTATCAAACCAAATTCCAATGTTTAAAATATACAGGATGTTGCTTGTTAATGGACAATAACTGTGAATGAATAATTCATATTATAGGTGATTTTTGTTTGTGTCTATAACAGTCGTCTTCGTCGTTCAATAGCAATTTTTGAACTACTATGCGAATTCAGAATAAAAATCTGAAATATGATTGAGTTGAAGAGACAACACACTTGTAAATGACTTTAAAACTTTAAAGCCGTTTATGATTGTCCAAAGTTAAAAGCTCCCTATCTTTTATTAGTACGCCGATTCTTGTACCTATTCTTAGATCAGTGTCTGTCTTAAAGGTGCACCTGTAAAGTGTCAGATATTGCTCAACATTACATTTGAGACTTCAATCCTATACCAAAATCATTGTAAGATATGTCCGAATGATGTGTGAAAGTTTCATTGAAAAAGAACACTGCTTTCCTGGTTAAAAAAACGAAAATTTGCATCAGCTTTTATAACGAATTACTGTATAACGTGTATGAGGTTTATGACCGTTCATTAACGCTCTTGAGCTGAATGATTATCAATGATAGATATCGTCATACTAAAGGGGCATTTACAAAAATCTAACCCTTTGTTTATTATTCTCTTACCATAAGTCAAACAACACGGTAGAAGAGAAATGTCGAAGCTCCAAGTAATTTTCGTGGAGTTAGACACTTTACTGGTTTCACTTTAATGTCAATAAATCGGAATTGCTATCTGTCTGTACACACATCGGTTCTTTTGTAACGTCGATACCATTCGACTCTTCTTAATTGGTGTAATGCAATTAATCTTAAAGGGATCCAGTAACTTTGTTGAGATGTGCAAAATTAAGAAGGGTTGATAAAATTTGTATTTTTGTAATATGATAATGTCCACCGAGTGATATGTGTGAAAAATCCATGAATGTCAATTGACCGAGTAATGAGCGCAAATGCAAAGTGATATTCTCTAACTCATTGCTCTGACTATATACACAGTTGACATTATCCAATGGATACTTTTTAAAATCCACACACTTCAATCGTAAATATCTTTCTAACGAAAGGGAAATTCGGATACCGAAACCTGTCACATGCTTCTATTGATAATAAGAATACAACAATGTATGAGAGAACCCCTAGATTTATTATAATCAGTTTTTATAGTGTTTTACAATGTTACTAGATCCGTTTAAGATTGCAATTCCCATTGACATTGGTGCTACAGAAGCATATTAATATGAGGATGGTTCACAAATTTAAAATTCTAAAGATTTTTTTTAAATTACAGGTGCAAATATCCTCCTTTGTTTTTGTTTTGATTCGGTCTTTCTAGTGTTTTCCCCTTTTTTCATTCAAAATAAATCACATTGTACCAGTTATGTAGTCTTAATTGACTAAGGGCATTCTATAACTTTAACGTCGGATGAATATCTCGTTATCACCGAATCTGCAGTCTGTTGTTCCACTGAGAAACAAATAATCAGACGTTATTTTCCGTCATGAAAATCTGGTTAATTTGTGGTTAGAGGCGGGGCTCTGTAAATTATCTCCTGATCATCCTACGCAGGATTTGTTTCGTTGAAGAATAAAAAACGAGTGATCGAAAAAGTAATTATTCAATACTTCTTTCTGTGCTGATTGGAACGTGACTCGAGTTTGGTTAAGATGATTGTATTTGTATTTTTTCGCTGTTTATCATTCGTGGTGCACTTTGATTGTGATAAGCCGCTAGAGTCAAATAACAAACCGCTACATATTATATTTATATATTATATTATAACAAAATATATTAAAGCAAGAACTAATTGATCAGATCTAAAATGTTATGATTGTATTTATTTGATTTGAAATTCGGGTTAATGTTTGTGGTTGCGTGGCAACTAATCATCTTACAATCAAATAATATGTACGCGTGGGATTACGTCAACCAAAGCTAGTGACGGT
This sequence comes from Echinarachnius parma, assembly GCA_037951105.1. Lineage (NCBI taxonomy): Eukaryota > Metazoa > Echinodermata > Echinoidea > Clypeasteroida > Echinarachniidae > Echinarachnius > Echinarachnius parma. The sequence goes on along the minus strand of JBAMJV010000925.1, from coordinate 62,180 downwards.
TTAACTTATTAGAAAATAATGTATAGCGATGAAATTAATACTAATTTTCAGTATTTTATTGTTTTACTAACTGGTACTTGATTCGAATTTGAGTGAGTTCATAGAGTTAAATCAATTTCTGTAATCATTATAATTGTGGGCAGATGGGTGAGGTATATGGGTATATTTCACTGTGGAAATCGAGAATCATCTTGTAGAATAAAATAACACACCACTTTACTTCACGTTGACTCTCTAACAATTACAAAACATAATCAGATCTCAAAGTTTAGGTTTTGTAATCAAAAGCAGGCTTATGCATGTGGTTATAAAGGCGGGGCTGTTAATCAATGTAGCATTAACTGCCTACGCGGCATCGTGTCAACAGAAGCTAGTGATTATATTATAGATCTAAGGACTTTTAACACGTTTAAAGACATATTCAGCTTTTCGCATTTTCCTTTGAATTTTTCAGTTAAAAAGATCAAGCCGAGTATAGTTCAAATAATACTGTTAAACATTCATAGATTGTCTCAAACATAATTACATGTCTTATTATTCTAAGTAGTAGTAGTATTAGTAGTAGTAGTAGTAGTAGTAGTAGCAGTAGCAGTAGCAGCAGCAGCAGCAGCAGTACTATGGGTTAAACAAAATGGTTGGGTTCTAATCAGAGATACTGCATTAATTGGTTGCATCTTAAAAGAACGTGACTAAAATTGTAGTTGTTGATATTTTTAGTTAATGAAGGACGCAGAGTTCATGTAAGTTTGTATTTTTATAATGAAGTCATACATTCTCATAAACAAATATTTGCTTCAGCCAAAATATTGATTTGTTATTTCTCTTTCATATCAAAATAAATCCTGCATTGGAAATATGATTGGACATTGGAGAATATGATGACGACTGGAGATTTCGTTTAAAAGTGTTTTATTGTTTATCGATGACGTCAAATTGTCCATGGTCGAAGATTTGTGTAAGCTGAAATATTGTTTTTTGTTTACGCCTGAATATTGTCAAGATTATATCCTTCATTGGAATTACAATCGGGACATTTTTAGTACAGCATTACAATTGTGACGATTGTAGGATTGATATATTTCAGTGACGTCAATGTTTTTCGTCGTCAGCGATTTGTTTTAGGCTTTGAAAAAGTGCTTTCTGAGTAAGCTTGAATATTAAACTAAAATGTAATCGCTAGAACAGGAACATCATGGCCATAATTACGACGGCAAATGTTGTATTTTAGTATTATGTTTTTAGTGACGTCAGCGGCTACGCTATTCATGGCCAAGTAATTTATTTTTTGTTGTTGACATTGTCTAGTTTATTTTCTGACGCGTACACATTTTATAAATAAATCCTATACGTTCTGGAAAGGAATAAGAATTATTTTGTTGTTATGACTACCTTGATTATGCCGGGCTCAAAATAAAATCGAAATGCCCCCCTTGGCACATTATCAGAAATGTAAATCCCCTTTAGCCATAACAACGCATTATATCCTTGAATTTACTATCGTATATATACGGTAATCGAGACACTTGTAGCCATGACAACTGCAGCGTATCCAAAACAATTTCGAGATTCCTATAACGAAGAGTCCCCGTCAGTTTAATCACGATATTTGTTTTATTTGTGAATGTTTTGTTGTTTAATAAAAGTACAATGATGCAAATGAAATATCGTATTGGGCAAACGAATTGAAGTTGTGTGTATTTCGATTGTAGGTTTGTTTTTGGAATACTGTACTCGAAAATGATAACGTAATTTACATATTCGTTTTCGAATGTGCGTGGCTGTTGAAAGAATAATTACTTTATATACATATGTGACATGTAAATGGTCGATAATGCTTTTCATAAGGATGATTATCTCAATTTCTATACCGATGTGATTATTTGGGACGTTTTCTAACCCTTCATCTGTTCATGAACGTGATAAACCTCTGGATTAGGTCACAATATTGAATTAATATATCTCAAAAATATGTTATGTATAATAATTAACATATCAAAAAAGTGTATCTTTATCTGCTGTATGAATGAATGGATGGATTGCATAATATCATGAACCATGAAAATACAAACGATTTGTGAAGTGTGTAGATTTTAGAACGGAATAATGAACGAGTCTACATTTTCACAGGACCAGGATATAACATAAATCACGTCTAGCCTGATAATCTATAGGTTGACCTCTTCACCACCCCGTATCGTCCATTTCACAATGCAGACTAATCTTTAATTAAGACTTATCTTATGTAAAGTAGCATCCTACATTACATAACTTTCCATTCATCAACGATACAATTCGTAATAAAGTACAACCAATGCGCAATGTATGCATTTAAACAATTAATTATATAATAATATGTTAATTATGTCAGTGTATCTTTCTATATATGCTGTGTGAATGAATGGATGGATTGATAGCATAATATCATGCGCTATGGAAATACAAATAATTGTGTATGGAAATTACAGAAAGATCAGAATGCGTGAATAGACGGAATAATTACGATTGTATAACTTGTAACAAAACCATACAATTTAATTAAAACTACCCAGTGAATATTACAAAAGTATAGCATTCCTACATTCCGTATATAACTTTCCATTCAATCAAAATGAGATGTATATATAAGAAATAGAATTGTAATAAAGTACAAGCATAATTACGTAACAGATCATTGCATAACGCTGCATACTTGTCTGGCTTCTAGTAATTTACCTTGATGCGCCGACTCTTATCTGTCTCTAATCAAAAAACATAATAAAATCCATTGAAGTAATACCATCGCCGTTTGGCACGGATTGTATAATTATGCATACCAGACATTCCACAATGCTTTCAATTCGTTTGTCTGGTTTAGTATATTTTTGATACACATTCATTTTTTTTTTAAATCTTGTGTCGCATAAGATCAGAGCCATCAAAGGTATTAAAATCAGTCTAATACAACCGATACACCTCCGCATATTTTGCATACCTGAAATTCCACAAATAACTTCCCTTTATTTCGCTACTTTTACTTTCTTTGTCTGAGTATATCCTTTTCATCTTATATAATGTTATTGTATATGTGGCGCATTTAAAGAATTTCAAGAAGTTAGAATAATTCGAATAAAACCGGCATATAAACCGCTCTCACATAATGCATTCCAGAAATTCCACTCGTACTTCGTAGTTTTGATTCCTTTGTCTTGATTCGTTTACTGTAGGTTTATAGGTCCTAGTTTAGAGAATAATGGAGATGATTTTAACTCTGCAATTGCCATTTCTTAAACAATAATTATATAATTGAAAAAACGCATTCTTATATACTACGTCGCCAGTTATGAAAAAACATATCCAAGAAAACGACACATGACATGATGTATCTATTTCGTATTCTCTAGATAAAGACAGTAACCATTTGTATTTCTGGAGAAATTAAATTTGATGGGACGTTTATATTATAATTGTGTATGTTATGTGTTCCAGTGATTCAAGACAATAACCTGCATATATTTCAAAAGGTATACTTTTTGAAAATATGAAAGTTGATTGATAACATATATCATAGTTTTGTGAAGGTCAATATAGGGCCTACATTTTGTATCCTAGCATAACAGAACACAATATTTATATACTATGTTCAACAGTTCAAAATTTGTTTTTCATTATCAAATTCGTTCTGGGCCCAGTTGCAGAAAGAGATACAATCGATTGTAAGTTACGATTGATCGTAAGTCAGCAAATTTACGCGTTTCAACCAATCAGATTTGCGCATCTAGAACACGTGATCTGACTTACGATTAATTGCAACTTACAATCGATTATCTCTTTCTGCAACGGGACCTAGGGCTATACGGGGCCTAGAGATATACAACAACAAAAACAATAAAAGCAAAAGGCCGTAATGTCCAGGGACAAAGCAAAGCAGACATGACTGACTCCCCGTCATGTGAATCTATGTTAGAATCCTTTCTTTCATTACCGCAGTCCACAGAAATTGACTTTTCATAAAGAGAAACACAAATATGATTAATTTATAATGCCCCTGATGACATTGGGAGCTAAGCAAAACAAGACTGACATTTGACACCCCGCTATCACGCGCGTGGCCCAAGCGAAGCGGAGCTATCCTTTGTTATGAACATGTCAGTCGACTCGGCCCTTAGACAATATTAGTTTCGGACCCCTGTTGCTCTGTCCTTTGTTGTGGACCTGTCAGTTGGCTCTGCCCCTGTTAACTTATGACATACGTGTCATAAGTATTTACGCTCAAAAGGCGCTAAGCATATTGTGCTGTGCATTATATTACCGGCATAGAGACACCGAAAGAGTTAAGCCAATTTATGTTTGGACCCTGGGAGTCTTGTATGATGGTGTGTTCTTTGTTCTGTCCAGTAGCGGTGCTTTGTTCGTCCGTCAAGCTTGGTCAAGAGCGCACGGACGCGTGCCATCCAGGGGCGGCCTTGCATACTCGATTAAAGTGATCCATTAATAACTTGATACGATTTTTCCAAAAGTGATATTTGAGACTTCAATCATTACACCAATACCATTGTAAGATTCTTCTGAAAGATGTATGGACGTTTCATACTCAAAGAACACTGTTTTTAACCAAGTGAATAAAGTGAACATTTATGTTAGATTACGAATCACCTACTGCCCATTGATTTTGATTACAATCGAAAAGCGTTACGGAACGCTTTTCAATTTCAGTTCAATCAAAAAATATCTCCATAATAACGGCGACATTTGAAAACTCGAGACCCATTTCATTATTTTGAAACCACAAGCCAAACGAGGTACAATACGGATATGTGAATGCTACAAGTGATTTTGGATGAATTTGGCGCAAAGTTACTTGATCCCTTTAATTATGAATGAGATGGACATTTCACTTTCACTTCGACGCTGTCAATCCATCTGCTGTGTCTCCTTATACGGAATGGCTTTGTGCTCCCGCCACGTATACGTTACCCCTTGGACGCACCCCATGTACCCCGACCTCCTTTTGCTTTGTCAGTCTAGCTCGCTATGAAACTCTCTCTTTATGGACAAAAAACAGGGTAATTGTGTACCTGTTTGTAATTGGTTTCCATATTCGGTTCTTATTAACAAATTTGTACTTTTACTTTCACATTTTTAATAAGTCTCGTATACGTACCTGTTCGGAATGTCTTTGTGTTAACACGTATACACTACCCTCTTGGTCCTTTTTTACCCCTCTACCCGACCTACTTTGTTCTTTGTCTGACTCAGTATGTTATTTTGGCTGCTTGTACCTGATTGTGTGGGTCTTCATACTTGTTATTGGTTTCTTTTGTGTGTTCATTCACCTACAATTTTTGGGGTGATGGTAATGAAGATGATGATGATGATGACGACAACGTCGATGGCGATGATAAAGATTACGATTATGATGATGATGATGATGGTGATGATGATGATGATGATGATGAAGAGGTAGAAGGGGTCTCCATATTGACATCTTCACCAGATTTCCATCATTCTTAAAGATTTCTTCTTATGGAACAAAGAAATCAGGAGGAGCATGAGAGTACAGTTTTGGTCAAACTGAATGTTAGTAACCAAAACCTGCACCATTACATTACAAACTAATATAAATAACTCCACCATGCTCGAAAGGAATACAAAATTACAAATGACTAAGTAAAAAGCCTGTTATCATTCAAAAAGAGCCGTTAAAACTCGAGAGGGCGCTCTCTAAACACTCATCTGTTTGAACCATTTTAAATGAAATATTGTGCATGTGATTTTTTGTTAAAATAGTGATTAGATAGAAAGATAATCAACAACTACTTAAAAACCTCTCTTGTAAATTTTTGAAAAGAGGAAGCATTTAAAAAACATTTTTAACGGCTGGTTCAAAATTATCGAAAATTTGTGGGGTCCCACAAATTACAAATGGTTATGTTTATGGATATTTCAGCCATTTCTGAACCGATTTTGATCAAATAAAGTTTATTCTGCCATTAAAATGGTATGTTCTTTCGAATTTGACACTCAGTTTGTCATTATCCCACAACAAAATATTTTGTGTAGCGCCCTCTATACCAAAACTCAACTATCCCTTTAACATCTGACTACCAAAGATTATCGTGAACGAAGTGAACGTCGCGTACGAGTAAAATAAAACATGAATGAGATTATTGAATGTGTTCACCCTCTGTATAATAGACTAGTGCTATTTAAAGTGTGCTGAAGAAATGTTCATATCATATTGTGTAATTATATCGGTTCACACTCTCACAGGAACAATCATCCCCCAATGCCACCCCCCCCCCCCCCCCCCCCCCCCACCCCCAACACACACACAAACATCCACACTCAGTCACGCGACAAACCTAGCTAGCACACACATAATAGTAACTCCTTGTTTCAACTATCGATCTTCTGCTTCAATCTGAGTAAAATCCATGCCATACTGTTGGAATTATTTAAAATTAAAATTGACAAGAGTTTTATTTAACTCCCAGTCTTACACGAACTCACCCACACCTACAAAATATGTATATCCTCGCATCTACGACCTACATTCTACATGAACAAGAAGGAAATGAGACCTAGAAATACTATCAACTATAATTTCTTATCACGTGCAAAAAAGGTCTCTGTTCCATTTCTGTCAACCTTTTTTAACAAACTTTCTAAATGATGAGTTCCAACAAAGAGAGAGGACAAGGATGCCCATGCTAGGGCCGGGGTGTTGTGTGTGTGTGTGTGTGTGTGTGTGTGGGGGGGGGGGGGGGGGGGGGGGGGGTAGCTCTTGCCAAACTCGTTATTATAACTATGTTTTTCTAAAGAAGAGATGTGGGCCCCGTTCCAGAGATGCAACCGATTGTACAAAAGTCGCAATTAATTTATTGCAAGTCATTAAATATTCACAGAACCAATCAGATTTGCGCATTTAGACACATGAAACTATCAATTAATTGCAACTATACAATCGTTGCAACTCTTTCTGGAACTTGGCCCTCGCCTCATTTGGGGGGGGGGGGGGGAGGGGGGACGGTGGCAATGGAATGGACACGCAAATCTCCCCTATTACCTTCCCACGCCCTCACATATTTTTTGCCACGTAACTGATCGATAAATTCATCACTAGAATAATATGTGAAGTATCCCTCAGATGAACCAGAATCTCTGTCCAACGCCCATTATTTATCCGACAGCCACATTTGCTTGTTAGCGAACTAGATCATGGCCCCGTTAAGAAAGAGTTGCAATTAATTGTAAGTCATACAATATGCACCATTTAACCAATCAGATATCCGCATCTATAGTAACATGACCTGACTTGCAATTAATTGCAACTTTACAACGGGGCTCAGGGCCCCGTTGCAGAAAGAGATACAATCGATTGTAAGTCAGATCATGTGTTCTAAATGCACACATTTGATTGGGTGAAACGCGCAAATGTTCCGACTTACAATCAATTATAACTTACAATCGATTATTATCTCTTTCTGCAACGGGGCCCTGTGTGATGGGGGGTTAGGGATCGGACACGCAAATCTCCCCCACCCCTCCCCCGGCCCCCCTCCTTATCACATATTGCCACGTAACTGATCGATACATTCATCACGATAAAATTTGAACTAGTCTCTCAGATGTAGGAGTATCTCTGTCCACTACCCATTAACCATGTTAAATATCTGGCAGCCACACTTGCCTGTGAGCGAACTAGATCAAGTCTCTCTCAGCATGCTCAGGAGAAACAGAGAGAAAAGTGACGAGGACAAGGATTAATTCTTTAGATATACGTACTTGGCCTACTTGGAGCTTCGCATGAAACAAAAGCATTGTAAACAAATAATTGTTATGACTATGTTCTATGGTCCGTGTGTAAACGTTTTGTTTCTTTCATTTGAAAAAATTCTACTCCTAAGTCTCATCAAGTTAGTTCAGAGGATCTGAAATTAAAATGTATTTGATATAATGCAAGTCAGTGTCAGTGGTGTATAGCGTGGTCGGGTACGCAAAGTATGGCGGGGATTGAGGGGGGGGGGGGGGGTACTAGCAGCCTCTATATTTCTATTTTTGTATCTTCAAATTATTGGGGGGGGGGGCACAAATTAACACCCCCGCGCCCTCCGTAGCTACACCGACTCAATCGATCGTGTGTAAAAAAAAAAAACTGGAAACATGCAACATTTTGAATACGTCTAGAACTCAAAATATATAATGCGCTTCTAGAGGGGAGAATGGGAAGGTCGATTTTGATGGAACAATGGTCGATGGTCTGTCTTAATAAATTTCTGATATTTAGTATTTCACACTAGCTTTACATTACCACGCTACCGCCTCTGCTCTTGGCGAAGGAGAAGGTTGCTGCTCGTAATATACACCATAGATCTATAAATTGTTTAATATGCAACCTGGTAGTAGGGTCGTATTTTACAAAGAGCGTTCAATTATTTCTACAACCCCATCGTAGACATTAATAAAATAAAATAAAATGAATACCCTACCCCTCCCAGTAGACATGGTAGAGGTTGGCGCAATACAATTTACATTCTTCTGCGCATGGTAGACAAGGGATCATCGTTTATCGTCGCTGAAACAATTATTCGCTCGTTCAGACCCCTGTTGTCTAAGGCAAGTTCTGCTTTGAAGGGATTTAGTAAGATTGTCAAAATTCACAAAACCTACTTAGAACACAAGTGGTTCTCTTAATATAATACCTTGTATTCGTATTACCAATAGAAGCATCCAAATTTCCCTTTCGTTAGAAAGATATTTACGAATGAAGTGTTCGGATTCTTAATTCCAGGGGCGGATCTAGCTTTTTGCTAAGGGGGGGGGTTGACCCGAGCCGCGTAGCGGCGAGTGGGGGGAGAATCCGAGAGGGGGTTGTCCCCCCTCTCGGCGATTTTTGTTTTGCTATTTTGAACCCCCGTAAGTGATTTTTTCCACTTTTTTTTCACTTTTTTCACTGATACATTTTCACTTGGCAGGCCAAGGGGGGGGGGGGGGGGGGTGGGGGGGGGGGGGGGGGGTTAAACCCCCTAACCCCCCCCCCCCCCCCTGGATCCGCCACTGAATTATCAACTGGAAAGTTATAACTGTGTACAAATTAGTCAATGCATTGAGTAAGCAAATATCACTTTGCATTTTAGCTCATTACTTCGTCATATGACATTCATTTGCCCCTGAAATGTTCACATCACTCAGTAGACATATCATATCACAACAATACATATTTTACCAATCATTCGCCAGTTTTTGCAAGTTTATATTCTCTCGTAGATAATTATAAAACTGAACTCTTCAACAATACATATCTTTATAACAAAAGAGACATTTGGAAAAACGAAACATGTTCCATGCTTATTGGTAAAACGAATACATTGAGATATGTGAGAACCGTTTAAAGTTTGAAGTAAATTCTGCGGATTTTTACAATGTTACTAGAAGAGATGGTATACACCAATAACACCACTGTACACAACAGCAACAACTGAAACAACACTATACAACAAAACAACAACACTGTACTCTACAACTCCCACTTAACACAGTTTACGCCTCCTTTGCACTTTACATCCGGGATATTTAATAATTTTGCGGTTTTCGTATCTCGTTGAAGTTCTCGTTTCGAAACCTCGAATCCGGGTTTCGTAAGTGTGTAAGTGTGTAATTGGGCGCGTTGTTTATGATTAATTTGGCACGCTTCCAAATAAAAATTGATTATAAAGTGCATGAAGATGATACTATTAATAAACTGAAAGTCTGGAGATGAAATTGAATCGAAAGTAGGAACTATATTAATAAAACTCAAGAATCTAAAATAATTTTTTCGGGGAAAATCCCGGGCTGGCCTGGGACAATAGAAACAACTGTGGTGAACTAAAGTGAAACAGTCCATTTGTTTTACGAGTTTTATTCAATAACATTTGGTTTTAAATGTCCCTTGTAATTTTTTTACTGTTGTTTCATTTACGCCCTTTTTCTTCCATCTCCGTTTCTTTTGCCTGAATGCATAAAACTTTGTAATTTTCGTTTCTTTTCGACTCAGCAAATTTATGTCACGGGGCCCTAATAAAAAAAACATATACAAATTACAAACAATAAAACTACATAATACAGTAGTAAATTCATATTCGTTACCACGTGTTTTCAAACAAGGATTCAAATAAACATGTCCATGAAACAGTATGGCTTTAAATGTCACGTTCAATATGTCCCTATTGATAGCAAGAATACATTTGTAAATGAAAACAACCCACTAATGAATCTTGTTTCGAATATTTTTTTAAAAACTTATGATACAATATCCACAATTATACAACATAAAGGAAACTGTGATGAAGGAACTACAGTAATGTAAGTATAGTAAATCTGATGGAGAAGTTTATCAAATTCAGGTTTCTAAACTTTACTTATATCTCAGAGTCAGGCGCGCCGGAAGCAGTTTTGGATGGGGGGGGGGGGGGGGGGGGCAAAGACCTAAGGGGGCTCACGATTTTGTGTGTGTAGGGGCTCATGCCCAACCACACTCACAGGGTTGCCAACTCAACTTTGAGCCAGAGGTGAGAGTGAGACATTGCGAGGGAGCGAAGTGACTGAGCAGGGGGAGGGTGAGGGAGGGGGGTGTCCCCCTCCCACGGTATATAGGGAGCTTGTGCATTTTTAGACTTGATTGATGCATACCTAGATAGGAAATTCGACAACAAACTGAGATAATCTGTTTGCGTGCGAAGCGCGCAGCAAAAACTTAAAATGGATGTATAAATTAGTTGTTGAACGTTAGAATTAACAAGTCTTAGCTCATTCAGTTAATTTTTTCTGATGGAGAGAGTCATGAACTTTTTGTTACAATCACATTAAATTTGTTTCAACATGTTCTTCAACTTTAGTATCATGTTTAGATTAACTGTCTCCATTGTCAAACAATAATCCCATTGTTAAATCTGTTCTAGTATGTTCTTCAACTTGGTCTAAATGTCTAATGAACTGTCTCCATTGTCGAACATGGCTTGCATAATATGCTGCATCAGACTGATTTTCAACTGTTCCTTCTTGCGCCCTTCTTTGATCTTTGCAAGTTGGCTCGCAATCAGCTTCCCGAATATCATGTCGCTGGTTTCCATCTCGTTGAGCCGTGATCTCGACGTCGACGACGCTGACGACGATGTAGGTGGTGGTTGAACCGATCGCGGTGTGCGCTCTTTTGACTGACTGTGGACGTTCCGTATTTGTATCGATTGTGCCGCAACGCCTCGCTGCTGCTGCTGCTGCTGCTGTTGGTTCTGCTGCTGCTGCTGGGTGCTCGCTCTGTGATGCGTTTGTTGTTGCTGAAGCTGTTGTGGCGAAGATTGGGCTACTTGTGATTGCGGAACTGCATTCGACTGAACGTGTAGTCTGAGTGGACGCGCCATATTCGCAGGTGATACCTGGCTTGGCTGTCGCTCACGCTGTCGTTCCCGCGCTGACGCAGAGTCCAGAGTTGGCGCAGCAATGTGCGAGATGTTGATCAACGGTACGCTACTTGTGGATGCGACCGAAGGCATCGATGATGAATGGGAATGACTCGATGTATAGGCCGACGATGAGGTAGATGGTCTATCCATCGCATTGAGTCTGCTCAGGACACTGTTGGGTCTTGGTCTTATATTGTTGGAGGACCCAGACGGCAATTGTCGTCTCACCCGAAATCCGGTCGAAAGCTGGGTTCCACCATAGTTTGACGCCCTGTCGCTCGTATTTCTGTTTGAAAGCAGTCTTGTCTGAAAGATTGAACAAGTAGAAAATTGAGATGGTTAAACACGTTTAGATGTCTAATTTGGTAGTACATTCCATTTCATCTTTCTCCTCTTCTTCTTCTTCTTCTTCTTCTTCTTTCTTCTTTCTTCTACTTCTTTTCCTTCTATCCCCAAATCAGCAAATTTGTATTCATCTATGTTTCCGCATGTGTTCTGCTTCCAAACATGGACTATCTATGGCTATTCCAACTCACGAATTAAATAGAGCCTTAGAGGACGTGTTCCCTTTACTGCCTTAATTGGTATCCACCTCTTATACTTAATTTGTCTTACCCATTTGTGCTGTTGCCTGTGTTTCTGTTGTCTGATGTGGACGGTCTTCCGAAGGAACGCGTCGAGGTGTTCGAAGTAGGGCCACCTTGAGATGTAGTCGGAATTCCTCCTCGTCTTGATCAACTCCTTGGTGTAGTACGTCCTGAGATTGTTGTACTTCTTCAACACCTCTTCATCTGTTTAAAATAGAAGGAAACATTATGAAATCGTTTCCAGTCTTAACAGGAAACTAAAAGTACTGCCTTAAAAAAAACTGTTGTGATGACAAAGACGTTTGCATATAAATTACTCGAAAAAATAAGGAAATCACAAGGTAATTCAGGAACACCTCTACAAGTACACTTTCCCTGGTGAGACAACCTCCATTTAGGCTTTACAATTCTATATCGAACATGAAATTAAATAAATGGTCATAGATGCCTGATTTTTTATTGAAAAAAACGGCCAAACGACATAATATCTAGACGCAGTATATAGACATACAATTGTAATTACTAGAAATAAGGAGGTATAATAGAGAGTTGAACATACAAGACCAGCTCATCTGCTCGCCGATCTTGCGGAGGCTCCGTCTCCTCAGGATCTTCTCCCGGTAGGCGGCGCTGGTCAGGTCCCAGATCTCTGGGCAGGCTCTCACCAGCTCGATGAACCGGATCACGATCTCCTTCTCGTTTCTCTCGAACACGAACGGGCTCAGAAAGTTCGACGACGATGATGCCTTGTCCCCGACCCCATCTCCAGACGTAGACAACGTGTGCCAGGCAATATCCGGCTCACTACTCCCAAATTCGGCGTTCGTATTCGGCGGCGTAAGTTTAGCTGCCGATCCCTCCCTTTGTCCATCTGCATTCAAACTCGGTGCTTCTTCCTCTTCCGACAAAATTTCAACACACTCGACTTTGATTTCGTCGATGTTGGAATCCATGTTGTTGTTGTTAGTCGTCTTTGATGGTTTAAAGTCTACTAAGAGCTTCTACAGGATGGGAAGTATGGTATAGTTGCAATATGGGCGGGTTTTTATACCTTAATTGGTGAGTTTTTGAGGCATAAACAACAAAAACTGTGTAGCGTTTCGATATCTGTCGTGAATATGTCCCATGTGTGTGTCTTCGTATTAGTTGTCTGTACAACTTACAAAATCGTGCAGAACGGATACACACACTCTCCGCATGTTCACACACGCAAGCTTGCACGAGACTCAAACACATACAACACACGGGGACAAGGCGTGTGTGTTAGGGTTTCTATACACACGCGTTGCATACGGATTCTCTGCAGACAGTTTTTTTTTCCCGGAGACACGCAGCGACCGATATTGGAAAGCTGCATTTGTGTATCGGTTTGCTTTCGCAGATTGCGGGCTTTCGCTCTGTGTGTGTGAGTGTGTGATGTGTCATAACTGCATAGCAAGCTGAGGGAGATTGTGCAAGTCAAAATTATCAAGGACTTCCGTGCCAGCGGATCATGACTGAGTGTGTGTGTCTGTATGCGTCCGTCTGTTTGTATTATTGAGTGTGTGTGTGTGTCTGTCTGTCTGTATGTCTGTACGTATGTGCTTGATTTTAATGACTCGTATATTGTATGTTTTTCATCAAAACAATACTGTTACTGTTTTTTGGAGTACATTTACGGACCTAAATATACCCCATAATATTACGTATTCATATACAAGTAAGTTAAATTGATATATCCTTCCAACGATATTTCAACTTTGTACCTCATGGCTGCGCCCCCGTGATAAGACAATAAATAGACTTTTCCTCAGACAAAACGGGACCCCTCACCCCATAATGATGACCACCATCAACAGCCCAAACGTCTTTGTGGAGTCCCCACCATTAGCACCTCGATAGTGTCTGAGATGGGGGAGACGATGATAGAGATTGTCTGGTTGTTACGTAATGCTCGTCCAGGGTCACTTATTTAATTGAAAGAAAGACAAAATGTGATATAAATAGTGTTCATCTAACAATGTTAAGTTTTCGATATTAAAGAAAAATTTGAGTAGTGATGAAAATCATCACCACTAAATTTATGTTATCATTGCCTGATTTCCTAAAAAATAGCAATTAAGGAATATGTTTTTTGGGCCGTAAAACTACGTGTTTTTATCTATTTTGTATTACTAGAAATTATATTAAAATTGTTGCTCAAACGTTTTGACTGTTTTGTTAATTTCAAAATGTATAACTAAATAAAAAATACATGTTGCTTTGTAGACGTCATTAACCACATAATTATACCATGTAATTTTAATCCCCTCGCAATAACATGAAACACTACCGTATAATATCAATATTTAATATATGATCTTTTGAGCATTCACACGTTTCATAACCTTTAACTCGTACTTTTGACATGATAAACAGGCAAGAGATAAGATTAGTTATTGGGTGTATCTCTGGTTTGTTGAAAACTGGTTGCAGATGTATTATTTCAAGCGCCTATCAAACTTTCCTCTCATTAGACTAGATAAACAGCATGAGAAATGCAATAAACATTTAGTTATCGAATCTGTTTGGTTAGTTTAAAGTAAAATAATGCAGACGGTTATCTAACTTAACAAAATTTCCGCTCAATCGCAGTGTTGTAACTTGTCATGTAATAGATTTAGTTGATAACAATTTTATTCTTTATATCATTTGTTTTTTTCCAGCATTGACGGTGATTTCTTTTGCTTCAAGTATAGTCTACACTAATGGAAGGTGACGTTCATTTGTGATTAAATCTCTTTGTCTGAACAGAGTCATTAAGACAAGTCTAGCATGAAAAATATAAAAGAAATGTTGAACAAAGTTAAAACCATAATGTTGACTTTCGAGACTGAATGCGTGTATAGAAATAAAGAGGAGATGCATTGTACAGTTTATTTATATTTCTCTCCCTGGGAAAATGTCCTCGAATGGATTTGTCTTTTGTCTCCAGATCTTTTATGCCCTCGTCTAGACACATTAGATTTAATTGCAGCTAGAACCTAATCGGTGCAAGGTTGACAGAGGTTGTTTTAAAAATATCGACACCCCCCCCCCCCCCCCCCCCAAAAAAAAAAAAAAAAAAAAAAAAAAAAAAACACAAACAAACAAAAAAGCAATAATAATAATAATAATAAATAAATAACACAAAGAGACGCGATACGACAAAATTCACGGTACAAAATGTTTAAATGGTTTTTGCTTGTCTGGACGATCTGCGTACCTTTAAAATGTTGTCATGTCATGTTCATATTCCGAGATTTTTTATCATTTATGCAAAGTGAATGATTTGAACCCAGTCTTGTATACTCACATCCATGTATGATTACTTTCACAAATATCTGTCGACAGTACTTGAGTATTCACTAAATTAGAAATAATGGTGCAATAGATGTGAAATTTTCATTTTATCCCAGAAGATTGACATAGTTTTGACATAAAACAAGCATTACCTCGAAATATGTAATATATGATTAATTATCATCATATGGTATAAACAAATGTATTTAAAATGTTACCAGAATAGATTATCGGAATTTCGGAAAGATGGAATTCATAGATTGGAAGTTATTTCAGACGGTTTGCATCAAATCGTTTGTTTTGAATCGACGGAAGCAGTCAATGGAAAACATATTGTCACGCAGATTTGCCATGCATAACGTAACGTGAGAAAATGTTCAACCTGATGGTTCCTGATGGTAAAAACAAAACAAAGGCTTGAATTTTCACACGCACACACGTTAGCCTACATGTAGCCATACTTAGAATCAAAATGAATATAGTTCAATTAGCATTACCAGCTCCCATTTCCCTATAGTATTACATATCACAGTTAAATAAGTTCAAACAAAAAGAGAGATGGCTGCTATATGGGTGATCAATAATCAATGGTATAGTGGTTATGACGCCTGTCTAGTAATCAAGAGGTTGTGGGTTCGATCTCCACCCGAGACCGCTTGTGATGTTTCATACCTAGGTTGTTGCAAGGGGAAAATGTTTTGTGGGGGAAGCATGTGTCATTTTGGGGCCACTAATTTATCATAGAAAGAATAGTATACGGCGTGTTGTAGTATACTACATTCTTCTATAAAGTGAATGGATTTAAAATGTCACATGATTGTTGGGAGAAAGTTCGTTATTGGAAAATTTCCCACCCAAAGTTTGTTTTACAGGCCTATATTGTTTTATGTGAAAGCTGGTTTTAAAATGATAGACTGCTGAGGCATGAGCAAAAACAAAAGAAGGGTCACACTGCGTTCGCAAGGAAGTTCCCGTAATTATCAGCTTATCAAGGTCTATCAGTGTATACATTTAATTTTATTGAGGTTTTTAGTTTGACATCTTGCCAAGTGATCCAATGAGAGTTAAGCGAATTTCGAAATAACGTAGCCTGTAATAATAAGTTAGTCCATGATTATTGAACAAACATTACGTACATAAGATATAGTATCAACAGTTATATTAGTGTTTTGCGTAACATTGTATTTACAGTAATTTGTGGGGTCCACAAGACCACATTAAGGAGAAGAAAACAAATATTTGTATTAATTACAGTTGTCCGATCTACTATTTAAATAATGACCGTCAAAATGTTACGACTTAAGCAAGAAAATGGGCGCTTATAATCTAGGGATGCACAAAGAATGTAATAATCTAATCATATTATTATGGTTCCCGATAGATACAGGGCGCAGATAATGTTTCTATTGTCGGTATTGTGTTATTTGAAACAAATTGACACGAATCGAAAGAGATAATGGATTCCATGTCTCATGAAATACGACCAGGGGAATAAGTGTGAATGTGACTTTCATTCATTCATTGTCAAAATGGAAAGTTCTGTATAACTACCGGGCAGTTTGTCTAAAATCCCCGTATGTGGACCTTTATGCTGTGTTTTTATTTGCAATCAAGTCGCACAATCTGCCATGCGTTTCCTGCTGTACATAGCAGCCATCAATAACATCCACCCTGCTTCCGAAAAGGAATTGTTCCAAGGATTCTTAACCATCAGTGACTGAGCTTAAGACATCCAGACCTGGGATCTATGGAATCTAAGTGATATAACCACAGGGTTTAAACACGGGAAATATTCTGGTATTACACAATAATTGAACCCAACCGGGAAATCATCTGACCTGTGATCAAATACTAATGATAGCTATAGCATTTATATAGCGTTGCTTAATGCAGGGTTTAAGCGCAACTTTGCATGATTATCCATGGTGATCACGTACAGTTCAAACCCACTCAATGATATTGCATATTTTCTCAACTCCCTTGGGAGCATATTCGCCACATGCTGCTAATGGCGCTAAGCCTAATTAATACCCGACAATGGTACCCATTTATAAACCTGGGTATAGGGCGCAGCAATTGTGGGTTAATTGTCTTGCTGAAGGACAAACGCAGTGGGCATACACAGGTTTCGAACTCGGCAACTCACGATCGGAAAGCGCGCGCTCTACCAATCTTGGGCCACACCGTCAACGTCAACGTGGTAAACGAAGTGATACATTTACAACTTTTAGTTTGGATCTGTGAAGAGTTCTATTGTAGGACTAATGAAACTCGAAAGTAAAACCGTTTCTTTCTTAGAATCCGCAGGGTATTTTTCACTGATAACAATCGGACCACAAGACTCTTAGTATACAGTATACTTTACACCCAATAACGAAACACTGGTCCGGTCATAGTTATAATAATAAACATGATACATGGCAAAAAATACTTGTGAGGACATCTATAAGTAGAGCATTGATATATTTATTCTTATCATAACCATGGCAACCAAAAATACTACCCCCTCCTCTACCGAAACACATAGCGGGTTCTATGGTAGACTGCGGCGTGAGCAAAACCCAAGAGAAGGGTCACGTGACATTAGCCCCGGGAATGGTTTCAAGTGCAGACAACGTTTTGATTAATTATTACAAAGTGTCAGTCAGTTTTGTATATATATATGCGAGGAGTTCAATTGAAGGTTTGATTACTTGAAAGTAAAACCTCGTTCTGAGAACTCGCGCGGATTCTTAGTGATAATCGCTATCGAATCATGCAGCTCTTTAACATTTTAAATACAATGAAAATCATTTATAATTTGTACAATTTTTGTATTTTGATACTTTGCTCCTACCATGTGAACCCCTTGCAGATTATACATATTAACACAATTATTTAAAACTGTAAACTTTTAACACCTCTTGAATAATTCATGTGTACATTTCCTACATGAAGATGACCATAGCAACTTAAAAATGATATAATCTACCCTCCTTACGAAACATGAATATTCAAAATATTAATGCGGGAATTATTTGAATGCAGACATTGCTGGGAATAGTCGGACCAATAAACGTATAATAGTGATTAATTGACAAATTGTATCGTTTTAGCTTCGAGGAGTCACTATATTGAAGGATTGGGTAATTATACTCGAAAGTGAAATCTTGCCGCCGCTTGGAAAACCCGGAGGGTATTTTTTAACCAATCGGATCACATGAAGTGTACAATAATTTTGTTCTAATTCACATGATAACCTATTATCATGGAAACACTAAACTTTTCTGGTCACCATAGTGATATTGTCTCGTGATAATAGTTTGAAGCTATACTAATATCAAGTAATAACACTATGAGAACCATTGAGAACATCTCAATACAGCAGGGATACATTTCCTATGCAGATTACCATATCAACCAACAATAACATCCACCACCGTCCGCCCGAATTACAAAATGTTTCAATATGATCCTATTCATAAATCACATGTAAATTAGTGCAGGGTTATTGAAGGATTGGGTATAATACCCGAACGTAAAATCATGCCGTTTGGAGAATCCGGAGGGTATTGTTAAACCAGTTGTAATCGGATCACTTTAAATTTACAGTAATATTTTGATAATTTACATGATAACTCACATGATTACCTATCATTTGAATTTTGAACACTTTTCTGGTTATGATAGTGATATTTTCTTGTAAAATAGTTTGAAACTACTAACTAGAACATCTCAATACAGCAGGTATACATTTCCTATGCAGATTACCATATCAACCAACAATAACATCCACCACCGTCCGTCCGAATTACAAAATGTTTCAATATGATCCTATTTAACATCACATGGAAATTAGCGCGGGATATTGTTGCAAGGCCGGTGTGACAGGGATAAGTGTCCAAGTGTCCAGAGCAAATTAAATCAAGGGATATCTGCCCAAATCGCTCCAAGCAATGTTCTGTGGCATTTTATTTAATTAACACACAAAAACGTTACGGTTATCATTGTATTATTTCTCAGAATCTAACTATCGGATAACATAGCGTTTATCATTTCTCATAATCTAACTTTCGGATAACATAGCGTTTATCATTTCTCATAATCTAACTTTCGGATAACATAGCGTTTATCATTATTATTTTGAGACTATACATATCATGTTGAAACACCTTTTGCATCATAACGGTATTTGCAGTGGTTGCAGTTCACTTTTCACAAGTATGTGCGAATAATTATTAAATGAAACAAACAAAAACCCTCATTAACATGTTTACACATGAACAACCACACGTCATGTATACCGCAGTTTGTAACACAAGACAGTGTTCACTCACGCACAAACACACATACTTGCTGAAACAAAAGGTCCCCGTTATTTCCAGGCGAAACGATAACTTAAAATGCCAGCTATATGAATGGGACGATCGATTGTAGGTGAGCGTGATACGAAGAAGAAGAAAAAAACTACGCTGGGCCTACCATACGACCTTTTACGATGTATGTAAAAAGGCCTCTATAATATTCGCCGACAAGCGCCTCTATCTCATCCTCCCTCCTCCTTTACTCGTTTTACCACCAGACTCTTCTGATGATGCAATCAATTTCATATTATCTGGCGTATAATGGCGGCCACGGCAGGTTGGCGGATTAGTGGTCGACCCAAATTGGGACAGATTGTGGCCTTGACCACATATAGGTTCATCTCATGGTCAAGGGGTGTTGTTTATAGCTTGTAAATTGATCGGTTCGCCGCGGGAGCCTCTTTATTGTAGTAGCATGTAATACGAACCTAATTCGATAGATTGAAATTATCTTGTCGTCATTTTGGATTGCGGTAAATTTGCAATAACATTGGTATTTACTTCGCTCCGTGGACGTGGAGCCACGCGCCCCGACATGCAGAAACTGGTGGATGTCCTTTTTGTCGCAGTGAGCAAGCCTTTTTGCCATCTTTTGCCATGCATGCTCGGTGGAGTGATTGCAATAACAAGTAAATCTGATCGTCTGTTATGATATTACGGCGGTACCAGATGGCATGTTATTGTGACTGCATGTGTATGTAGAAAGACATTAGCGTCTTTTCGCTCGGCGACGGGACTATGGCTACAACGCTAATCTTAGCGGGGGGTCGCACTCAGAGCGAAAATGTCCCCGTAGCGGCCAAACCTAGGACGGTAGTTCGCCGAATTAACGTCGGGCGTAGAGCCGCTACGCGGGTACGTGATCAGCCAATCAGAGCGCTTGGACGGCGAGGCTCGCTGCCTCACGTGTTTCATGCACTGATTCGTACACACGCGCTGCATGCACAGTACAGTATGTTGTGATTTGTACTGCCTATACCGTATGCTTATAGTACAACATGCATGATAAATGGAACGAGTGAAACTCCCGCGTATTCAGAATTGCGAAACTGCAAATAGATCGCGACGGTAGCCAGAGTACGGGGACGATCAAAGCTAATTTAAATCCCCCGTAGCCGCACTCCCGTCGCACAGCGAAAAGACGCTAATAAGATATTTGGAGCGGGAAAATGAAAACTTGTTAAAAACTTGTTTGCATTTAGCATTGTTGTTTTACTAAATCTTTGTTAAAGTCAATATCGACTTGAAATATAATGTTCTAGCACTATTTATTAGACATAATAAATATTATTAATGAATGTTTTCCAAGCAACCTCTCCCGTAAGTACTTTGAAAATAAAGAAACTGATAAAATACCTTTCAAAAGTCAATTATAAATTGAACGTGATGAAGGAGTTTTACAGGTATTGAGTCAACATTGGCTTTGCTGTACTTATGATAATGAAACAGACAATAATACGTTAACCTGTTAATTGGATATACTTAATTATAGGGCTGTTATTACATACAAGGCAAAGGCCTCTATCTGAGACTTTCGTAACGTTCTTGTCACGCGAAGGTCTTAGCGAACTTGAATAAGAACACAACACTATGTTTTCTTGCCCTTACTTAAGCAGCGCCGCCAGACGTCCTAAAGACCGATTCGAGTTGATCAGTTTAATATTTCGTACACAGCTATAATTGTCGAAAGAGGGGATGTATCGTTTAATAAAAAATATAGGTTGCCAGACTACCTAAGGGTCGTGTAATTTGCACTCTTAAATGTGTCACTATTTTCACCGTTCTGTTTGCAGAATAATCAAATATCCGCCACAAATAGCCGATCAAACGGAAGGGTGATCACCTGAATAATTGAGCATGGCCTTGCATTTGTAGGTCACTTGTACTAGCGGATCGGTTGTCCAGTTTGACCTCTCCAGTTCGCTTTTGTTCGGTCAATTATTTGGGTCACTCTTATCTGCTGAACTGGAGATCCGATTTTGTTCTCTCTTTTTTTTTTTCAAGACATGGTGCTTACGTCATTAATCCTATCCCGCCAAAAAATAATAACACCAATAATAATACTAAATCGGGGCGAAGGGCATCCGGTCAGTTTTATAGGACAAAATTACGTCACGCCGTGGTCTCACCGACAATCGGACAGACCATCAGTAATTTGGCCGAAGGCCAAAACAGTTAGGAATTCACTAAACGGCGAAGCAGAGTCTCGAATCCATTAATTGTTCTATACAAGAAAGTTCTTAATATCAGTGGATGGGTAGGTGAGTTCTTTCTGATTCTACTCTATAAAATAATTTGTTAAATGGCTTAAATGCGATAATTGCAGCAAATATTAAGTCATTTACAAGGTAAATGGTATAGATTGCTGAACGCTAAAAGCATGAACGCTCAAAAGAAAGGAAAGATACAGAACGCTCAAAACATTACACAAACGATCAAATGAAGATAGATTACTGTACTTGAGAGTGGCCTTGCAATTGTAGGTCATTTGTTAAGGGATCAGTTGTCCGAATTGACCTCTCCTGCCTTTGTCCTCGCTTTTGTTCGGACAATAATGTCGGTCACTCGTTTTATCCTCAGATTGGTGTTTACGTCACGGTTGCTTTCCGTCATTTTGTATTATTACAATTTCAAACATGGAAAAGAGAGAAAAAGCAGGGCGGAGTCACTCGTTATGGGATCTGCACTGTTGTCCAGTTTCACCTCCCCTGCTTTGTTTGGCCGGTTATTTAGGTCACGGTATGATCCATATAGGATCGTGTTTACTTTATGGACGCTCTCCCGCCAAAAATATGAAATCAGGGCGGAGGGCATCCGGTCCGTTGCATTATGAAAGTCGTCACGCCGTGGCGTCACAGACATTAAGTTGCCAATATGTATATAGCTAAATATGTTACGGGATTAAACAACCACTAAAGGAGGTCAACAAAGTACAGAAGTAAGAAGATTGGGGTCAACAAGTTGGACTAAATAGCTAATTCATGCGTTTTTAAAATTGTTCTCATCGAACTAGAATTGTTTACCAAAGTGGGTGGGAATTTTGCCTCTTCTTTGCTACAGATACAACTACAGCGAGGTTAAATTATGATATAATATAAATAGTTTTGGGCAAATAACTCGTTCTACTCACATCTAACCACAACTTGCAATATTTTACTTCATAATTTAATCTTTGTATATAAATACCCTTTTGAAACCATTTACCTAGTTGAGTTAAACGACGTGAAGTCGCTCCGTAATGCCATCTAAACCAAGTCCCCTTACAGCACTGCTTCTAATTCTGTCATACGAACTGACCATGGACTATCCATGAACTGACCGTCCATTTTGGTCTAGTCAGTATGGATAATCGCGCATGCTCGGTTACTTCGTTCTAGATACTTTCACCTTACATGACCCTAAATGTGCAGCGCCCCAAATCGGAATGACCCCGCATTCTTGACCCCAAGATTCCCGCCACACACACACTTACAATTAGGTAAACCTCTGAGTGACCCTATTACCGTCCAGTCCGGAGTGGGGTACAGAAGGGCAAAGGAGGTATTTGATCGAAGGTCAGATATTCCAACCTATTAACTAAACTGTGTCCAAAACACAATGACACGTGCACAAACACACACAAACACACACCAACACACACACACACACACACACACACACACACACACACACACACACACACACACACACACACACACACACACACACACACACACACACACACACACACACACACACACACACACACACACACACACACACACACACACACACACGCACACACGCACACACGCACACACACACACACACACGCAGACGCACGCAGACACACACACACACACGCACACGCACACACATACACACAAACATACACTCACACACACGCAAACGCACACACCCACGCAAACGCACGCATACAAAAACACAGACACGCACGCATACAAAACACACACACACACACACACACACACACACACCATTGCTTTGTTCCAAAAATAGCCCTCGGGGGATAGTCCCCATTCCATCTTGAAGGCCAAAGGCGTCACATCGTACCCTACATTTAGAACTGGTGGTCACGTACTTCTGTTGACCATTTTGTACCCATACGATAGAGGATGGTCCTAGTTTGCGTTTAGTTACTTCTGACGAATCATCGTCCAGTATTTTGAATTTCGCATTAAATCAATGACGTTTTTCATTAGATTGACAATGAAATAGTTATGTACCAACAATAGGCAATTCAGGCATAAGAAACCTTGTTCCAGTAATACTGCCTAGTATATATAATTGTCATCCTAAATAGTTTGGAATGAGTCCATGAAAGGATTATAATTATACTAAAACACTATTGTAAGAATCATAATGGGGAATATTGTGGGATGGGCCTTGAATGTTCTGTAATTGTAACGATTTTCTCATAAACCGTATAATATCAATACATTCAGATATCATTTGATGTTTTTTTTTTGCTTCCACAGTCTTTAACTTGACATCAATATTTTGACAAGATGTCTTAAGGCGTTCGTATTTTGAGAGGGAACCGATATCTCTTCCTTGAAAAGGTATAATTAAATAGGTCGTGTAAATATTAAAAATCATCAAGCGTCGGGATGCTACACTGCGGGTCGCCATTTTGAACTACTAGGCTAGTTTGCGCGCACCGCACAACACGGATTCACTGTGCAGTACGCCCCGCGCGCAAGATGGCGCCGTGCGTCTGATATACGAATCCGAACTACCTTTAAATGTCGATCGTAGTACTTATGAGAAGAATGAACATCCTCACTTTAATACATTGATCTACTATGAAGGATAAATCAGTGTATAGTAGGTATTCCGTCGTATTAAAGAGATCAATGGACATCTGTACCAAGGAGTTATGTCCCAGTCACACCAAGGAGGGTCACACATCTGTAAAAGCCTTCCCGTGAAAGCCACGTATAAGCATTCTTGTGAAATGCAATAAAACGGGGCTGCAGTTTCGTGGTTAGTCCGTGGCGATACGTGAGAATATATAGCAGAACTGTGTTTTCGTGCCACTATAACCTCTTATCCTTCGTCTGATAACTCCACTCGATCGCGTCTTATCCCCTTTATTTTATCAAACATTGTTACATACGCCCACATAAATTGTCTATATTTGCTAACATTTCCATTACTATAATGTCAATGACTCTTTAAATGCCAAAGCAGATATAAAATGATAAATTAATTATGAAGGACGCGTGTAAGTGTCTCGGTGTATATGGGTAAATATGTAGCCGGTTAATTGAAGTAAAAAACGGATTTCCACAATGCTACGATGGGGGGAAAAAAATCAGATTTAATCCCCCAGACATAGCGCTAAACTGGATTTTAACTTGAGATCCTAACGGATCACGTTGTCAGGATTGATGAATTGGTTTGTAAATTATGAATTCTTTCATGAAATGTGTTTGTAGTCTGTAATTATCGTTATATATTTAAAGAAAACAAAACTATATCCTCTTTTGTAAAAAAAAAAAAAAAGGAAAGAAGAAAAAAAAGAAAACTCAGCGTAAAGATTCGATGCCTTCAAAATATTGACCGGAAGTATGAATCCAAGATTTGTGTTCTCATGCATGCAACATCTGTAAATATAAAAGTTTACTTCTGTTGGATAGAGACAACGGCAGCACTAATTATATGTAGGAAGGGGAATACCCCCCCCCCCCCGCCCCCTTGGTGATTCTTGCCCCATCACTGCCTCCCCATTAGTCTAGGTTCTAGACTCTTTGTACACCTTTCCCCCATATATCGCATAACCCGATAAATCTACCTTTCCCCCATTATAGCGCGTAACCCTCGAAGCAGCGATCAATGCTGTACAGATCACTGCTGTACAGAGATCTCTCGTAGGCGGCTTTTTCGGGGTGGCGGAGATCAGCTCTCGAGGGTCTAATCAAGACTACCTCCCCATTAGTGTGGAAGTAGTGTGGCAAGATTGGTAGAGCGCGTGCTTTCCGATCGTGAGATCCCGAGTTCGAAACCAGCCCACTCCGTTTGTCCTTCAGCAAGGCATTTAATCCACATTGCTGCTCTCTACCCAGGTGTATAAATGGGTACCTGGTCTGGTGAAAATTAGCTTGGTGCACCAATATGGTTGCCCGCGGCTAGTATGCTCCCCGGGGAGTTGAGAATGTGTACAAGATAATTGTGCGGGTCTGAACTGTACCAAATGACCAGGGATAATAATAAGCGCTTAGAGGCTGTTCTGCATTATATAGGCGCTATACAAATACGATCTATTATTATTATTATTAGGATAATCTTTGAAGAAAATACAAAACACACTTAAAGATTTTGGTATGTACAGGCTGCCCTACTCGTGGACAGAAATGCAAGAAGTTCGTTACAAAACGGTGGCACCGGAGTGGTTGGAGACCCTATTTGTGCCACCTTTATCCATCCCTCTTATAATACTATCCCTTATTACCCTTATCCCGCCAACTGGGAATGCTGGGTGAGAGGGGGAGGGTAAAAATACTACCCATCATTCACTGGTCTCTATAAGGCCTAAGTTTAAAGGATGCTCAATGGCCGGGATGATGATAAAGCACAGTTGCATCACTTAATCGCCCCTCTACTCTGTCGCACACACCGACAGGAGTATATGTTCCAGATCATCTAATCCATTAGGGACCGCTCGATTGGTCTGTCTGTCTGGATGGATGGGCGATAGATGATGATGCACCTTGTAAAAATATTACGCCCACAGAAAAGTGTGGGTAGTCTATCTTTTAATCACCCCGAGTAAATGGGTACGTGCCGTCTTTCACCTGCCTCTGTAATCATTTAATGCAAATTGATATAATCATTTTTTTACTTGTAAGGGCCCGATGTTGATTTTCAATTGGAAATCGTTTTTGTTGTTGTTGGAAAGATGCAACGCTGTATGAAAAACATGGAAAGCGCCATGTTCACCATTCCCAATTCGTTCTCCCACATACCCTTCTTATGAGAATGTGAGATGCCCTGCACGCATAGCCTCATAGTAATTTGCGTCATTTAGTACACATGTTTATTTAGAGCTATAACTGGTATAGCATGTGGAGAGTTAATGTAGTCTCATTAACAAGAAGATATATATTCAATACACACATTAATGTGTGCAAGGTGCTGAATGGCTTAATAACCGCTTTCCTCTAATGTAAGGTGAAAATGGCCCCGAATTCAGGGCCCGCGGGCGTGGCGTGGCAGGGTGACAGACCCGCACCACGCACATTCCTCCAAAATCTCCGCGCCATTTGGCGTCTTCCATTTTGATTTTCTCCTCCTTTCACATCTGCATCGATCAAGAGATAAGATGCAGGCAATTTGGATCAATCACCGACCCACGTGGTTGTCTAACGTGTCTTCCAAGGTAGTTAAAGGATTATTATTATGGTTAAAGGCCGCTTTGAAATAAACGTCTTTGCGATATTCAACCGCAAATTAATATAGGCAGAGGGCAATATATTAACGTTGTAATTTTCCAAAACCGTTGAATACATTTTTATTTCAGAATATGGGTTCAGAAATAAAGTAGTCAAATGGTTATTACATTCTGTTAGTTAGTTATTGCAATCGAAATATTATATTTTATTGCCATGAGTGCCATGTTTCAAACGGGTTCTAAAAATATATTTCATCCATTTACAACCCCAAAATATTTAACAAGCCAAATCAGCAACACCACAAGATATGTTTTACAATATGCCTTGTGTCTTGCGGTCATATGTCTTGTAAATTATTGTTTTTAGTCTAAGACCGCAATAAAGTCATCCCTTTAATATGACACAAAATTATGATCGATCCGGCGCGCCCACCCATGATGGAACATGGCTGCGGTCATGTGACAAGCTAGTCGATCTGTAATCAATGTCTCATCAGGCACATTACAGTGGCGCAACAAGAGTCAAACAAACATGGGTAAGGGAAGGGGGGCAATCTTTTAAATAATTGGGGAGCCATAGGGGGTGGCATTAACAACAAAAATTAGTATAATTATGGTGTCTTAGATTTCTTAATTTGATCTTCCACATAGTGGGTAGTGGTCTATAAAGATGAATATATACGGCATAATCGTCGGTGTTTTCAATATCTTTATTTTATTTCCCCAAATATAGAAGGGCAACAGAGGGCCGATCATTCGCACCAGGGTCCACCCCCCCCCCCCTTCCATCCCTTGCTTGCCCCCGTAGCTATGCCACTGAGACTCATTTGATAGGGGAAACGGTCGACATAATCATAGCAAGAGCTACATCCAACGTCTAGAAAATTGGCGTCGTCAAACGAGAGAAATAAAGAAATAGATGGAAGGAGAAGATGAACGATCGGGGAACGAGTTACCCTGGGAAAAAAATATATAGTAGTAGTACTAGTAGTATTAAATTAAGGAGTAGGAATAGGAGGAGCAATACTATGAATAAGCGCAGTAATAATTATGATAATTGATGATTATTATATCGACACTTTCACATAATATTTATCTGATTCAACAGAAGTATTAGCAAAAGTAGTAGTAGTGTAGTAGAAGTAGTAGTATTAGTAGTATAGAGTAGTAGTAGTAGTAGTAGTAGTAGTAGTAGTAGTAGTAGTAGTAGTAGTAGTAGTAGTAGTAGTAGTAGTAGTAGTAGTAGTAGTATAGAGTAGTAGTAGTAGTAGTAGTAGTAGTAGTAGTAGTAGTAGTAGTAGTAGTAGTAGTAGTAGTAGTAGTAGTAGTAGTAGTATAGAGTAGTAGTAGTAGTAGTAGTAGAAGTAGTAGTAGTAGTAGTAGTAGTAGTAGTAGTAGTAGTAGTAGTAGTAGTAGTAGAAGTAGTAGTAGCTTTAGTTGGTGTTGTTATTATTGCTGATATTTGTGTTGTTGTGTTGTTGTTTTTGGTTATCTAAAAAGGAGCAAAAGTAAACAAATTAAAGATCCTATATCTGACATGCAAGTCAATGGTCACTCTCAATAGACAATCTTAATGCCATAAATGCAACATTCTGTCATTCAATTTGATTCAATTTAAGGTGAGTGCATACATACTTCTAGAACACTATAAATTCATGAGACAAACAAATTATTAAAGATACAAGAGAGGCACTATGTACCGTGCAGGTTAAATGCACAGTTAATTATTACCGGGAAATGTAGTTACATACACTGTAACATCCGATCGCAGGACTATCGCCATGTCCTGTAAAAAAAAAAAATGGAAAGTCGGTTAACTTATCATTTATATTAGATTTGTATAAATATATGATTATGTCAAGGAAATGGAATTATGCCAATGCGTCGGTGGAATGTATCATGTTGCACCTGTCATACTAGTATTGGGGATGATGAAAATTGAATTGTGTGTGGGTGGGTTTAAAGAGAGTACCAGTCTTTTGCATGCATCTTAATTCAAGTTATTAAAGACAGTTCATAAACCACAAGGATACCGTTTACATCAAGAAGTCTGGTTTGGTTGCTAAATCTGTTGGTCTTACTTTATATTTTAGGTCAAATCATTACACACAAATAAGTTATATTATACGGTTATGTTTACGCGAATGTAACATAAAGCGAAACTTTGAAGTTTATTATTTTGGGGTGGCTTCCAAATGATGTGCATGGGGTTTTAAAATACGCTCGAAAGACCTTCCATGCGGTATGGAATTTACTTATCTAGGATATAAAAGAATATGTTAACATACATATTTCATGTCAAATTAGTAATCAATCCACGTTTGTTTGATATCCTACTCTACTTTAATAATGGTCACATGATATAACACTTTCTTAGTATATAGTTTAACCTAATTTAGTATGATTACTACAAGATCTTCAAGCATATTCTGATTATGTTATCATAATTGGTAATCTTATTTCCATTCGATACTCGTGACGCCGAACAAATTGCGAAGAAAGCTTCCTTGTTGTCTCTCTCTTCAAAGTAAACAAAATATTTGTATCTGCCAATCATCATTTAGTCCTCTGAAAGTCCGACGGAACTAAAAGGAATATACATGTTTTACGAACGAATTATTCGACTGAATTACAAATGTTTGTCTTAATTGCATCTACGAGAAAAAACATAAACGTGGACCGGTATGCATGTATGTGCATGGACCTAACGTTTCTGTAATAAAGAACGTGAGCATAATTATACATTAGAACATATTCATGATGAGTGCAAGAAAACGTGGAACCTGAATGATAAGGGGCACATCTTAGGGATTTCTCTGTTTTTAAACATATTACCCCTTACGTTTGTTTTAATGTTTAAAACATTATTGGGAGGCACATGCCCGCCCCCCCCCCCCCCCCCCCTTGTCCCAAGTAGAAACCTCACCCCATGCCGTCGACACATCACATATTTTATGCTATAATAACTACAAGTAAAAAGCGCTACATGGATCGGCAGTGGATTTTTGTTGTCACTGCTATCTTCATAAGATGTCGACGTAGCGAAGCGTAGCGATGCGTAGCGACCGGCAGGCGAGGTGATACGTAGGCGGAATGCATACATGACCCCGAAAACATATTGCTCATTTTAATCATTCCCGCCCCCTCATTCACACTTCATGTATTCTCCCTTAGTACATGTTAGTAATAATAATATACTCATTATAATTAACTAAATTTATAAGGCACATTTCTATAGTGTTTGTTCGCAATGTGTTGTGAATATCAATAGGCATGGGGTGGGTTGCAGTTATTCAAACCCACGTATTTATCTTGTGCACCATCTCATACTCCCCAATAAGCACATTGTGTGTGTGTGTGTGTGTGTGTGTGTGTGTGTGTGTGTGTGCGTGTGTGAGTGTGTGCGTGTGTGTGTGTGCGTGTGTGCGTGTGTGTGTGTGTGTGTGTGTGTGTGTGTGTGTGCGTGTGTGTGTGTGTGGTGGTTGTGAGGGTGTTTTTGTGTACGTTTGTAGATTATGATTTGCAAATTATGCATGTATATTATGTTTGTAATATTTCACAATTTACTGCACTCATGTCTGGCGTAATTATATCAAAGGGATCTAGTAACTCTGTTGACATGACGCAGAATCTGATGAATGGTGGATAAAATGTGTACTTTGTGATCTGATACGTATGTCCACTGAGTGATGTGTGAAAATAGCATGGGAAATTAATATCCTATGACCGAGTAATGAGTGAAAATGCAAAGCCGTATTTGCATACTCACTGCACTTTAATTACACAAAATTATAATTTTCCACTAGATAATTACAAATCTAAACACTTCGATCATACATAATTATGTTTATTAAAGAAAGAGTAATGTGGAAAACTAAAACCTGTTCCATGCTTCTATATTGGTGATACGATTACAATGAGGTATGTGAGAGTTATAGGTAATTTGTTATAATTTTGATGATTTTACTAGATGCCTTTTAACCGATTGGGTTCACAATTTTGGAAAAATAATTTTAATTTCGTTAGTTGTTGACATTTCCGCTCTGCATAATTTTCCCTTCTATAAAGTCATTAAAATCTTCAAATGTTTTATACATTTTAACCTGTTTGTGTTAAATAAATATTTAGCAATGTTTAATAATTTATTGTTGAACACCTTTAAACGTTTTGTTTTATACATTTTAATTAAAACGTATAATTTAGAAATGTTTAGCTAATGCAATCAACTTATACATGTGATTTTTAGTCGTAACCATTAACTATCTATTGTTAACATATTTGTAATCACGTATAATTCAGCCCTTGTGCTGCCAACATGTATTATGAATGACATCAATATAAACCTTGATTGAATTTAATTGAATTTAATATAATATACCAGATGACTGCATGCCGGAAAATGACAACATTGTAATAAGGCTTATCATGTTACAAGAAATATTTGTCAACTTTCGTCTAAATCCTAATTTCCGATGGGAGACACATCCACACTAGCCTCTCAATTGGAAATGTTAGAGACGATTTGAAGAAGAAAAACAATGAATTAAATCCTTTTGTCATGCCAACAAGTTTGTTAAGGAAATGTTTCACTTTCACTTGTATCTTAGAAACACATATTATATTTTTTTAAACCTCGTACATTTTAATTCGTGTATGAAAAAATTTCGGACAAAGATCGATACCAGTGATTAGATTAGGCATTTATGCCACACTTCTAATTACATGAAGTACAATATTGATTACTTCTAATTCTTGATTAAATGCATTCAAAATTGTGGTTGTATACCTTCAGTGAGAGCTGCGGTCTGTCTTGGGGAATAAAAAGTACACATTCATTGTTATGTCGCATGCAGTCACACATACCCTAATGCCTTTCCGTAAGAGCCACGTATTGCCATTTTGGTGGAATGCAATGAAACGGGGATA
This sequence comes from Echinarachnius parma, assembly GCA_037951105.1. Classification (NCBI taxonomy): domain Eukaryota; kingdom Metazoa; phylum Echinodermata; class Echinoidea; order Clypeasteroida; family Echinarachniidae; genus Echinarachnius; species Echinarachnius parma. The sequence goes on along the minus strand of JBAMJV010000925.1, from coordinate 30,211 downwards.
TTCGGCGGCAATTTCGTGGCTTATCCGTGACAATACGACGTGGCAATACGTGACAATACAATTCCTGCCACGTATTGCCACGGATTAGCCACGAAATTGTCGCCGTATAGCCTCGTTTCATTGCATTCCATCAAAATAACAATACGTGGGTCTTACGGGCATGTGTGACTGGGACATAATAATAACAACACGGCGATAGCTCCCCGCTATGCATGGTCAAGGTCTCGGTAGCAGACGACAATCGAGTCGCAGAGAGGAGAGACTGAGAATAAAGGATGGAAGAACAAAATGCGCGGTAATTATCTTCCCGCCAAAATATTGATAATAGACCAGACGGGCGATACAAGGCCGATTACTGCCACATGGAATACAAAATATTGTTGTTTTGATTGGTGCTCGCGTGGCTGTTCATCATGTTCATTGATATTCATAAGTAATATATTTTGTTCCTCATCCACTGGATAGAAGGTCTTTGCTGATGAAATTCATAATATTGTTGTTTTGCTTCGCTTTTCATTATTGGTATTCATATGGATTGTTTTGAGTACAAGGACGATTACTGCCACATCAAATCCAAATTATTGTTGTTTTGATTGGTTTTCTCTTTTCTATTCGGTGATATTCGAATAGATTGTTCTTCTTTATCTAATGAAGAGAAAAGTTTGACTGATGAAATTCAAAATATTGTTGTTTTGGCAAAAAGTGTAACTCAATAAAACAACAATAATTAAAACTTAATTTAGTCTACATATACCTATGATTATGTTGTAAGTGAATTTTAACGGTAGTTTTACATGCATATAATAACACTAAATATAACTGTTGGTATGGACGTAATTTAATGAAAGTATAATTAAATGGAAATAATTTAAAAACAGCGATCTGATTTCACAAGAGAGTACAAATAACATGCAATGATAATGAAATACTGTAGAATTAGTGTTATAAAGAAGGTCGAGGCTCTCTCTCACACACGCAGCGAGATGGGGCGACATTGACCGAGCGGGGGAAATAATCGCATTAATTTGCTGACCAGAAGGGGGGACGGATGGAAATGGCGGGAGAGAGCTGAGACGGTGGATGTGAGCGTGAACGTGACCTGGACAAATCTAAATGAGAAAAGGACTCGCGAAAAGTAGATCTAGATCACCCACACCGCAGCCAGACGAGACAAACCGATGTTATTGTTGTGTTTTTTTTTAATAATAATTATAATCCTGAGCGACGGTGGAAATCCAGAGGAAAAAAAGTACAGGCGCTGGCTGACCCACGGAAATAGATCACCGCCGCGAGTGCGTTTTTGTATTTTGTTGTTGTTGCACTGACCGATGCATGCGTATTGCAGCTGCAATTATAACACGTGCCTGATGAATGTATGTCTGCATACTTGGATATTTTCGAAAACAACGCTGTAAAAATTATTGCTGAAAAATGAAAACAAACGTAAGCAAGGTGACTCACGTAATTATTTCTTCTTTTTCGTCAACTGAAGTCCGTGCTCATATACATTATAAATGTGTTTGGCTTTAGTCATGATTAGTCCATAATTATCGTTATTGCAACACTGTCCTTTGATATATTTTACCATCGTGCACTGAATGAAGGTTGTTATGGAGTACTGATTTGCATAAAGGTATAGGGAAATAAGGGAATCATAGATATTCTCCCGATAAGTCAGAAGATTCATCAAAACTAATAGCTTTTTGAGGTCACTGTAATAGGACTGTCTTGAGTTGGTTGACTACGATACCAATGAAAGTACCTTTCTTATTATTGTAAACATGCAACGCCCAATAACCGTGTAGCGACAACGAGAATCAATGATGAGACGATCATGTGGGGTGAACCTGTGAATCTTAAATCCCACCGCTGCCACCATTATGAGGTGTGTTCGAACACCTCATCGGTGGAGTTTTCATCAACTCCTGGTGACAAACTAATATTCTTGCTTACCCCCTAAAAAATCAGCCCATATGATGCTTTGTTAACCTTTATGAAAATGCAATGACCGTGATTTAATATGATAAAACCACCCTGCGTTCGAGCTATCCTAGCGATGAGGGAGAATCGATGATAAGAAGACGATAATTAAGTAGATCGTGTAAACCTTTCAGGAAATGATCACACGGCTGCCACCATAAGCTGTACAGTAGGTCAATTTTACGCTATCTAATTCTTAGACGTATGCTTCAATCTCTAGGGCAAACTAATGCTGGCATAACCCCCTTCCTTTAAAAAAATTGAGATTAATTCAGGTCAAACGATTTTTGCTCACCTGTGTGAAAAATTCTATAACCGTGATTTAAAATAATAAAAGCGCTTGTAGCTCGAGTTATTGTAGCGGCGAGACAAAAATCGATGATGGGACGATGACGATGAAGAACGCGCGAACCTTTCACGGCTACATCCCACCGCTGCCACCATTAGCTGTAGGTGTATTCAACCGATGGGGTCAAATTAAATCCCTACTACCCCAGTCAACCATATTCCCTGGGCCATTGTCCCCATTTTTGTTAAAGTATGGGACAAAGTGGGTTATGGCATACCAGGCATACTCCCTCCCCATCCCATACAAAACAGAAACAAACGAAATTGAATTATTTTCAGCTCTGATGATGTCGATTGACCCGTGTTAAATGACCGTGATTTAAAACGAGGAAAACATATTTTGTGTGTGTTATTGTTAAAAAACGATAATAGAAGTAGATCGTGAGAACCTTTCATTTACGAAGATAGTTACACAAATAATTACCGTTGGTGAAGGTGATGGGACAAACTATCACTTCCGAGGCGATCTGGATGTAGCTATGTAGCGTACATTCAGATCGCCGAGGAAGTGATAGTTTGCCATCGCCTTAAACCAAAAGGTGAAGGTGATTATTTGCTTTATATTCCACATTGGAAACATTTCACTGGTAGGGTCTACGAGAAACCTTGAACCTTGAACCTTGAAAGACAATCTAACTGTTTTTGTGTTAGGCCTAGTTATAATAGTTACCGGTACTAGACTTTGATCTACTTACCAACAATGCTATTCCAATTAACTCCATGAACATTCCATAGGCTAGCACTTAGGTCTAAAATGAAAGTGAACTCCAACTCCAAGTCAGAAAACTCCAATTTAAACTTTGTGAACTCCAAGAAAATTGTAATTAATGATTATGAAACACTAAACAGTTCAAAAGTCAACGTTCTAAACGCGCAAATAGAGTCATAGCAAACGGTGTACGATACGTACAGTGCATGGTACGTACCGTATACGCAAGGCATAACATTAAATTTGTAATTCGCGCCACATCACCCCGCGGTGGTGGTCTCCTGCTGCGCGCGTTGAAGATAGTAGTGAGTGCAACGCACTTTCACCCAATATAGTCCACAGTGTTACGAACTTTTCTTCTCCCATCAATGATGGGCGAAACTATGTTTCATCACGTGATTAACTTTTGACCAATCGTAGAGCAAGATTCTTAGTCTGTGGAATATAAAAGTGTATATCTGTCGAATTTGAAGTATGATAAACTCTTTGAAACTCTTGATTCTTGCAACCCCCTCCCGCTCAAAAAGTTTTACAAAATTAATAAATAGATTCAATGAGCACAAACAAATTTTCGTTTATCGTGATTTAAAACGATATAAGCAATACGTATCTTGATTATTTGTAGTGACGATAGAACGTCGATGATGAGACGACGATATAGATCGAGTGATTATATTCATCCCACCGCTGCCACCATTATAGCTACTATGTGTGTGATCTATACCAAGTACTAGATCAACTGTCTATTGGGCAAACTAAATCTGGGGTACCCCTTCAGAAAAAACATATTGTTTTAGCTCAAATAATTGTTGTCTGACCATGTTGACCACCTCAAAATGATGTTATTTAAACAATATAAACACTCAGTAGTTTACTTTTGTAGCGATGATAGACAGATACATGAAATAATGATGACATATACGAAGGTATTGTGCACGACTTGACCCAAACCGCTGCCATAATTAGTTGCAGATAATTATACTCAACAGCGTATTAGGATCATTTGCTCCCTTGACTATTAGTTTGGTGTCGTACCAACCAATATATAAGACATTATTTCTACCCGAAGACGATAGGTTTCATGTATAATCACAGGAAATATCCGCTTGCTTATCAATAATTCGCATCTCCTCAATTTCATTCAACTGAATGAACCTAATCTTTCAGTTCATCTCTTGCCTGGGCAACAAAATCACCGTATGCAAATTGTAAATGCGATTAAAAGCTTTGATATATACATAACAATATGTGAAATAAACTAAGTTGTTTCAAACGAACGTCACATCCTCGGTCAACGACAATGGCATTTCGAGGGGGGAGGGGCCTTCTTTTATTGTTGTTTGCTTGTTATCTGGTAGATTTGATTATGGGCTTTGAATAGCTAACATATAAAATCTTCCCGGGGCTCCGTCCCCTGGACACCATGCACCCCCCCCCCCCCCCCTTGCAGAATTCCTGGATACACCACTGGTCATCGATCTGGCTGGTCACTTCTATCAGTTCAAGAAACCTTTTTCGAAAGTGGACTGGGAGTTCCATTCAGTGGTCATTTTTATTTGACCACTTAACGGGTCAATCAATAGTAGCTGGACAGGTTGGTGTTTTTGTTTATCTTGTTGTTTTATCGATGAGGTTAAAACCGTAGAGAAATTACAATATTCAGACAGAAGTGTTGACCCCCTATGGTTAAAACAAATATGTTTAAAGATGTCTATTATGTTTTGCATTCGTCATTACGTTCTTTTTTCTCTCTTAGCTGGATTGATGTAAAAAATAGAAATACAAAAATAGAGAACGCGCTTGTACTGCAGATGTTGGCATTGAATGACCTCATTGCATTTCAACTTTTCGTTAGATATTTGATGTAATATAGTAATTATGCGAAATTAATTTCCAGGAGTAAGCCCTTCGGTATCCAGCTTATGGCTGTATACACGTAAGCCCCCTCACTGTTCCACGTGAGTAATAATTTCAGATTGAGAAGTTTTTCCCTTATTCAATTTCACACATTGCCAGTTGTTTACTTAAGTTAAAGCGTGGGAGATTTGCATTTAAATTATGGATGCGATGAACAGATTGTATGAAATATTCAAACTGTTTTTTGTTTATGCATAAGCAAAATAGAGTAGTGCCTTGTATAAATTGATAGATCTGCCTGAGATATAGGGACAGTGACATAGTGTGGTCGGACTGATGGGGGGGGGGGGGGGGGGGGGGGGGGGCGGCACGCAAATTACTGGGGCACACTCGATATATTCCTTTATTTCTGAAAGGATTGTCCTCCTCTGTTTGTTTTTGCCACATTGTTTGGGGCATCTTCTCCCAAGTCCCCAACCCCGTAGCTATACGCCGCTGTATGAGAAGCAGGCCCGTAGCCAGGGGGTGCGTAATTTACAAAAACGGGACCGAGACCGAACCCGAACGTGGCCGAGACCACTGTTTGAGAGTCATGTAAGCGGGGGGGGGGGGGGGGGGGGGGGGGGGCAGTGTCCGTCGCCAAAAAAGTTTGCGGCCGAGACCACTGGTTAAGTTGTTGACCATTGGTTTAGATGGTCGAGACCGATAAAAAGTGGACCCGAGACCAGTAAAAAGTTGACCGAGACTGGCAAAAAGAGTACCTTTTTTAATTGGGGGGGGGGGGGGGGTGGGGGTGCGCACCCCCCTGGCTACGGGCATGAGAAGACGCACTAAGATGAATATTATCTGATGTGGAGGGAGGCAATCAGATGGAGGAAGAAATTGAAGAGTAAAGCCCTCCGGACACAGAGCCGACTCGACCCGATCCGACTGGTTTTCAGTCAGGCTAGAGTCGGTTTCGCTCAGTCGTAGCCATTATTCAACATGTTGAATCGGCCTCGAATGATCTCCGTCTGGCTCTTGACCGGCAACACAGGGGTCCTGGGGCAACGTATACTGAGCTGAACCGACTGAAAACCGTATTTTCATCTGACAAACAAAATTGTAAAAATGTCCCGCCTCTTTGATGTCCGAAAATGACATTTTGACCGAATAAGATACGTTTTTGCCAGAAAATAACATGACACTGCCCCCCCCCCCCGCCCCCCCACAGCCTCCCGCCTCCTACGCCTATGGCAGCACCATCCGAAACGTTGCTACTTGTGGCCATAATTCTCATCAGCACCTCCTATTCGTGCAAAACCAGTCATATTCGGGCAAATTCATGTCATAGTTGGGCAAACTATAACATGGCAATTCGTGCAAACTCATGTAATTTTAGCCGTATGGCAATAACGTCATTTTCAGCCATAACCGTCTCATATTCGTGCAAAATCGTGTTTTAACGGACTCAACTATCAACAATTTCATTTTGGGGGCATCAAATTGGCGAAGACCCCCCCCCCCCCCTTTTTTTTAAATTTCTTTTTTGTCAGGTGAAAATGGGAAGAAGAATTATTCGGGCAAAAGACTCAGCCCCCTGAAAATAAAAATGTGCCCGTACCCCCATGCATGGCTTAATAATCATGATAAATTGCGATGTTCAGACTAAGATTCAATGATCGAAAGAAGCTTGGGGGCTGAGGAGTGTATACTGTAACTGAAAAGTGGGATTAAAATGGGGAAGTATAGCATAAGGAACCCATGAAAATGGATTAAGCCAGATGATATATAGTATCGTTGTCGTTATTATCTATCAATCGAACTAATCCGCTGATCGCTAATCTCGACTACAGTATCATTGATAGGGGAATATTACATTGATTGAATATATCCATGAAATTGCCGGATAAGTAACGCGGAAAATAATGAGATAAAATACATAATGGAGGGACTGAAACTACCAAGCACAAACACACTCACAAACGCGTGAAGACAAACACACGCACACACATTCACATGAACACACGCACGACAGACACACACGCGCGCGCATCTACACAAACGGACGCACACACGCACGCACGCACACACACACACACACACACACACACACACACACACACACACACACACACACGCATACAAACAAACACACAGACATACATGAAACATTATCCATCAGGACCATCAACTCAACTCATTCATTGAAATATTTCGGCAAGAAACCCCTAAAACAAAAGCAACGATTCTAATGTATTAATGTATACGGTATGAAGAAAAACAAGTTGTCATAGAATGATTACCTAATTGTACTTTATATCTCATTTCCTCGGGGGATCTACGTGCTATCCTTCAAGAGGACGATGATCCGGAGAATGATTTTCTTTCTCTTTCTTCGAACCACGGACAAGCAAAAACAAAGTCATTTAGTGTCATCGGCCGACGGGCTCGCACTATCATTGACTATGTTTGTTGGTTTTTGACTCTGTCTTGGCTGATGGCGATTGTCTTTAGAGTACTGCACGGGGGAGGGAAGGGGGGGGGGGGGGGGGGGAGGCGTCACTGCTAGGGGGCAGGACAAGGACAAATACCTCCTGTAGAAATGACCAACCTCTCTCGAAGTACCCCTCAAGTACTACACCATTTATATTTTATTGAATGAAAATAAAAACAATATTTAAAAATACAAACGTCACAACTTGTTTGGAGTTTGTGAACTGAAACACCAAAACAAACAACAACAATAAGAACTGAAAATCAATTATGAAGAGAGAGAGAGGGCTGCGTAGATATGGTCACATAATGGCGGGTACTGCACCTACCGGCGTGTGCAATTTACGCTAATCTATGAATAGACGTTTTTACATGCAAGTTAAAATATGACAAAACAGATAATTATGTCTGAAGGATGTTTTCAGTTTTTGTATTAAAAGTCTGTTAATGTCCTTTGCACGACTCTTAGACAAAATGTACCTTCAGGAAGCCCCTAAATTTGCATGATTTTTCAAGAGGGGGTGCGTAATTTACAAAATACAGGCCTAGACAGGCCGAGTCATCACCGAGATCGAACATGGTCGAGACCGAGACCACTGGTTTGAGTTGTTTAAGCGGGGGGGGGGGGGGGGGGGGGGGGGGGTGGGGGTCATCGCCGAGACCAATCATGGGCCACTAATATCAATTTATATGGCCGAGACCGATAACAACGTGGACCTTTCTGAATTAATTAGTTATTATTATTTTATTTATTTATTTATTATTATTATTTTTTTTTTTTCTATTTTTTTTTGGTATTGGCCACGGGCCTGTCATGATCATGAAACGGTCGATCCACGTGTCTGGAAACTCATGTCTGAAAGTATATTCACATCTTTCGGAGATGTGCTTCTGTTCTGGGTAGCCTCCTCATGCTACCGGCGTTATGCGGGGGAGAAGTGGGTGTTATAATAATCTCTAGGAAATTACTCGCGTTAATAATTAGTGGTTAATTCTATATATAGAGTGTTAGGTTATACACCCCTCTGGAAAGGAAGGGGGACACGAAACAACCGATTCACGTGTTCGAACATTAGTACATTCATATTATTCTATAAGAGAATGGTTTTGTTAGCCATTACATGCAGAACTCGATAAGCAGGAGTGGGCGTATAAGTATTTTTTTAAAATATAATTACTCGTGTTGATGTTCCTATTATTCTCGAGGGGAAAGTTATATCGTCTCACATGGTTGAGTACATGAAACACCCAATATGAATAATGTATTAGATATGTATATCATCTACATCTACGTTATGTTGTTAGAGATTTGATTCGAGTATATAGCCTAATGGTGTCTGTTATGTGGAGGGGTTTATACTCTTTTGAAACGTACTAGCAACATCCTTGTCTCTCTTTACGATGTCCTCCCACCTCTCGGCCCTAGTTACTTGTATACAGATTTGAGCTAGACCATAATTAAAACCAGTACAATTGGTACCAAATATACAAAATGAACTATACATGTCTATCAATATATATAAAATCCTATACGAAACAATTTTGCCCGGGGGGGTACTCACGTATATTGGGTATACGGGGATGTGCCGCTGGGAAGGGTGACTTTTTCAAGAAAGATCCTTAGACATGGGTCCCCTTTTCATCAAAAAATCCTTAGACATGGGTCCCTTTTTTCATATTTCCCCTTTTATATACGGGATTTTGGGATTTGCCGATGTGAAATTGCAAAAATTTTCAAGCTCGCTACGCTCGCTAACTTAAAACCACAAAATTTGCGGGAAATACACCCAAAACATGCGCCGCAGGCGAAAAAAAAATCCTTAGACATGGGTCCATTTTTCGCAAAAGGACCCTTAGATGTGGGTATGGGTTTGAAGGTCTCAGCCGCACACCCCCGTCCGACTATAATCTTAGTACCCCCCCCCCCCCCCCGGGCAATTTTGAAAGAATCGAATCAGTGCATAGCCTATTCCCACATTTTATTTTGTAAAGGTATTCGATTAACCACCAAGAGGTATACTTCAAGACTGTTTCTATTTTTCTGAAGAAAAAAAGCAACATTTCCAGTACACAATAATATCTTTAAGTATGATATAACTCTTCAGAGAGGCAAGTTAGACATTGCTCGGAGCGCATCAAAGTTTGGTCGCTCGGTCAGTGTACCCGGTATAGCCTTACTAATCAATGTCTTTCTTCTTTTTTAACCATCTCTTCCTCCCTATTATATGCCTTCATTCATTCATATTTTCGATGTATTTTACCTTTTACATTTTCTGTCAAAAGACTGTCATTGTATCCTTTCTCATGCATGCGCGAAATTAATTTACTCAACGATTCGCAAATCAGATTACAAGCCAATATCATTACACATAATGTCAATGGGCTGTGGGGGGAAATTGTGGCTTCATGGGGGAAGAATTGTACAGATTTTCTACAACTAGACTATGTTGAACAATTTAGAGCTGCTTCAACGGTCCCGCGGCCACGGTCCTCACCACTCACCATCAACATGACGTAGTACCCCAGAGACAAAACTCACATACATACACCACACACACACACGCACATACACACACACACACGCACACACACGCACACACACACACACACACACACACACACACACACACACACACACACACACGCACACACACGCACACACACGCACACACACACACACACACACACGCGCACACGCGCACACACGCGCACACACACACACACAAACACGCACGCACACACGCATACATACTCACACACTAACATGTATTTGTTTTGTCTTGCATTAGTTTTTACAATTTGATTGATATTACTTTTTAAAAAACAGTAATGAGAAAACTCGAACATCGAAATTTGATTTGATTTTTCTGAATATAATGTATTATAAATTTAAAATTTAGCAAATGAAATCGGGCTTCGCCGGGAATCGAACCCGAGACCGGTGCTCTAACCATTACAATATAATCAATGAGTAGTCTCCATTACTTGATTGACAGTATACAGGTGATATCGACAAAGATACAGATAACTGCGTAACTATCATTGTAAAGAATCAAAGTCTTTGTGAGTTATTTCTATTTTGGGAAAACTCAGGACACCATGCGATGCCTCCAATGTATCGGACTATTATTTTGTTTGCCTTATAAATAAATATTGTGTCAAAAAGTACTACATATTATATCAACATACAAGAACATATATTTTAGTATATACCCGGATAAGGGAAACAACAATGTTATTTCTAAAGTTGAAACCTTCCAGGACATTACCAGAACATTTCCCCGTACTTTCATTTAAAAGAAATGAGAACTTTAGAACCGGTTTTGGCTACTCCATAATATTGGCTATGAATCTGATACTTGAATAACAATACCGGATCTTCATAAAAAAAAAACTATGTCACGGGACTTCATTTACAACTTTGAAGGATGGGACTAGAACTAATGATTGAATTTCAGTGATTACGTGCACTGTTTAATAGGTAATTAGGTATCCATAGGCGGAGATGAAGAGGGCGGCCCGGGCTGGCCGGGGGCAAATGCCCACTCCCAAATGTTGGCGACTATATACAAAATAAATAGTGTATCAGGTGTTTCTGGTTTAGTGGCCCTGGGACGGTATTCAATTCCATAAAATTTATCTTGAGTAAGTAATTGAGATTTGATTAATTCATCAACTGAAAATCCTTCAAAAATGTTGATGTCATAATGTCTTCAAAAATTATATTCAGATTTTGTTTTACTAAAGTAAATGTCAACAAGTCGAGTTCTCAGCCTAACAAAAATGCTAAGTAAATTTCTCACTTAATCTAAGTATTGAATTGAATACCATCCCTGAGCTCTACTTGTTACATAAATCGGCCCAGGTTTGGTAACCAAGGATGGGTCTCTCAGATGGTAACGATAAAGACGTAACTGAGCAGTGTTGATTGAGCAAATCTGTGAAAAGCAACTTATAAACGAACCTCACATAATCATCCCCGCACCCCCCCCCCCCCCCCCCCTCTCTCTCTCTCTCTCCCTCTCCCTCACTGCCCCTGTTTTTGGCGTTGACCCTCCCCTCTCTGATTCAACTTTGTACACATATAATTTGCCGCGTTATCAGCATGATCAGAAACAATGCACAGGGAAATTAATCGATGCCAAATGGGTCGATTTTCCGCGTAGGGCGATGTCGCAATGGAACGTTGTTGTTGTTGTTGGCTCTGCTCCCATTTTTACTTTCCTCACCTAAATGACCCAAACAGGTTCGGGAAACTTCCACGTGGACATGGTGGATTGCGCCATCAATTGGAAAAGTTAAAGTGTTATGAAATGTAACTGATGAAATAGCTTGGAGTGTAAAACACGGCCTCTTTTGGCTGATCGAGGGCTTTTTTTTACCGTAATGAATAACATTAACAAACAAACAATATGCTTTTAATAATTTTCAGGCAAGTTTAATTCGATTCAAGTGTTGAACTTGAAATTTTAATCTACTTTACCCGGTTCAAACACGATTCCGGACATGCCGAGAGAGTACATTGATCCTACAAAGTTATCTTTATCACGGAGGTTTCGAAACCCATCCACACGACGTGTATTTCTGTAATTCTCTATTATTATGCAACGAATTATGTTGTATCTCCAAATGCTCGTTTTGGGAAAATTATCGGAAATAACTTTATTGGCCAAACTAATTGATTAGTATTGTTGAAATAGCATAAAAAGGGGCGTGTGTGGACAAATCCGAACCTTAGTATCGTTAAATGCAGAAATATTGAATTACCAGCTTTCCGCTGAATAACTAGCCAGACATTTGTGTGGGTGTGTGTGTATGTGTGTGGGCAGGGCACGCGCTCCCCTCCAATAATTTGACAGAAACAATACAAAACAAACATAAGGAATAAAGGAATAAAATAGTGTGTGCCCCCTATCAGTCGGACGCTATAATTATAGGCTACGCCAATGTACACATACATCAAATACAATCTTCCATGGTTCATTTTGGTTATTTGACAATTTGTTTGTTGCTCATCATTACCGACTCTATAAAAGTTAATAAAATGCGTATAATCTACCATATATATACAATTTAGAAGCGATCACCGCAAAGAATGAAAATGTGCTGGTATTTAAAAAAAAGTTATACATCAACGTCATGAGCCTCGATGCATTGTTTACTTATACATTTTAGCCCTGACATGTGTTTATCTCTTTTCTTGGCAAGCAACTCGACATGATTAATCCTAATTAATTATGTAAACCAGGTCACTGCCCAATGTCCGAGTGATACAATAACCTGCAAGTGCGTGTATGATTCTCTTTCTATGTTTATTTGTATTTGTGTCTTTGTGTGTATGTATTTTTGTTATGTTTGTGTGTATTTAGTGTATGTATTTTGTTACGTGTGTGTTTGTGTGTGTGTTCGCGTGTGTGCGTGCGTGTATGTGTGTGTAGGTGTACGTGTATATGAATGTGGGTGTACTGTTTGTGTATGTGTGTGTTTGATTGTGTGTGTGCGTGTGTGTGTGTGTGTGTGTGTGTGTGTGTGTGTGTGTGTGTGTGTGTGTGTGCGTGTGTGTGTGCGTGTGCGTGTGCGTGTGTGTGTATGTGTGTTGTGTGTATTTTTGTTGGTATTTGTAATTTTATGTATGTGCGTGTATGAATATTTATACATCACATCGAATTTTGCACAAGGTTATATTAAGTAACCAAAATGGAAAGGTTAGATATAAAGATAAATGTTACGAGGTCGATTTATCTTAACCAATATTTGTACGTAAGGAAGGTACATAATATTGTGTCTTTTGCGAAATGTCATACACGATGATCGCACATTATCGAAAATAAACAGTTCGAGGGTGTTATTTTAGCGCTGTTATTTTAAATAATTACGACTAGGAGGAAAGGGGAGTTATACATCACACTTTCCAAATAGCACTTACATTTCGACAAAATTCGAATGCAGCCTGGATTTCCCCTGAAAGAATCCCCTCTCTGAGATTTGTGTAAGAAATAAAAGAAACAGGTGGATGGAAAATCAATAAACGGTCTTTCCCATGAAGTGAGTGATCTCTATACCAGTGCGAAAGAATATTCTTTCCCAGCACGCAGCATAACATTGATGACGTCATTGGGGAAATTCCCCGGACGTTGGTGTGCGTAATCGTCAGCGGAATGTAAACAAAGGCATCGCAACTGCGTTGGAAATCTCCCAGTGTTGTGTTCTTGGATTGTTTAATAGTGATGACGGGGTTTTCGTGGTACAGTAATTATTGTTCCCGGATTTGAAGTTTGGAGGTAATATACCCATATTTGTTATTATCATCGTGCCGGGTTTTATTAGCACCATATTTGGCTTGAAACAAATTATCACCATTTCGAAAATCCAACGGATAATTTATTATCTGAACACTTAAATCGTACATATCTTTGTAACGAAAGGGAAATTTGAAAAACCGAAACCTGTCCCATGATTTTATTGTTAATACGAATACAACAATGTATGAGGGAACCGCTAGAATTCAAATTTGATTTTGAGGATTTGGACAATGTTACTAAGTCCCTTTAAAGGGATAGTTGAGTTTTGTTTGTATTCCTTCTAAGCATGGTGGAATTATAACTGTTATTTTGTAATATAATGGTGCAGGTTTTGGTGACTAAAATTCAGTTTGACCATAACTTTACTTTCTTTACCAAAACTCAACTATCCCTTTAACTGTTATTATCATCACCACCAAGACCACATTTGAAGAGGAAAATAGATATTATATCACTGTTTCTCAGAATCAGTGATAAATTGACAGAAATGTAGGCCTACAAATGTTGGTGTAATCGGCAGCGCATTGAATATATTGTGTACGATCCATCAAACAGGAGGATTTTTCGATTAGTTATTTTAATTTCGTGGTATTTTTTATTCTCAATTGTAATTCGGTCATCAAGTATTGACCTCGTTTTCTGTGTAGACATCCTGACCGCTTTTGCTGAAAAACCCCAGAATATCGGTATATCTTTGGGGAAATTCCCTCTCTTCTCACATGGTGTCCTTTTATTCTGGGAGCTTACATCCAAAATAAAAAGTAGTTCCTGGATTGTGAGCTGCTTATTAACAAAATCTCAAAACAATTCACGCGAAACCGGAACAATTTGATGTATTATTCCCGGAGGTACTCGCCATATAATATAGGGAAGCCGGAAGCGAATCCGCTTCATATTGCATGGTGTCATTCAAGTTAACGTGTTAATTACTTATAGAAGAAAGAAGATTCAATAAACATGATAAAGGTGACAATAAAAAACGATCACCTCAGAAACAAGATGGTATGACAATTATGATGTCCCCATTCATTGTAAAAAGGATATAGGAAGTGCGTGTTCAGTTTTCTCATAAAGTATGTTGTCGGGAATTCTCATAACATTTCGTTTTTTTTTATTTGTTATATAATCGATCAATTGAGTGCAATGAACCAAAGCATTACATCCTACTAAGTTCGCGTTATTGACGCATAACATTTTGGTTCCAACTTAAATTACATGAATGATGATATATTCCTTTTGTAATTTAAATAATCACAAAATAAATGTTAGCGATGGTGCTATTTATATCGATAAAATGACATGCATTAGTAATAAAATCAATATACATATCTGGTTTCCTAATTCTTTCATGAACTTTTCAACCTCCGCAGGCAGGACGTCGAAGTCATAGTAGACCTAAAAGTTGATTATGATCATTACAAATGTCAAACGTTCAGTAATCCCTGTTAATTGTACTTCATAAATGTTGGTAAAGTAATTATTACACGTTTCAAAAGTCGTATATATTCATATAAATTGGTATAATAATTACACAAGTTCAAAAGTCCAGTAGCTTTATTCCTTTCAATGTAACTTCCGAGTATTTGTCAATGATAATTCAATCGATATGATCTGGAACATGGGGTCAGTGGCATAGCCATGGTGAGGCCAAAGAAGGTCCCATTAAAGGGATCTAGTAACTTTGTTGACATGTGTACAAAATGATGAATGGTTGATGCAATGTATATTGTTGTTATCTCATATGTCCACAGGGTATTGTGTGAAAATTTCAAGTCAAATGGACATTGCATGGCCAAGTAATGAGCGAAAATGCAAAGTGATAGTCACTAACTCGCTACACTCACTTTGTACACATTAAGAAAAACTCCACCTGAGTTTATCTTATCTGAATGCTTCGATCGTACAAGGGAAAGGGAAATTTGACAAACCGAAACCTGTCCCGTGATTTTATTGGTAAAACAAATACAACAAGGTATGAGGGAACCGCTAGAATTAAAATTTTATTTTGAGGATTTGGACAATGTTACTAAGTCCCTTTAAGTGGGGGTCCTTATCCAGGTGGGTATAATATAACATGTCATGAACCAAAGAACTCAATCCAGGGGGTGTGAGCCAAAATAAATGAATATACTTTTTACCCTTTTCATATTTATTTCTCCCCACTTGTGGCAGGAGGAGAAAAGAAACTCTTACTTAGATGTGGCCGGTCTCCCCTCCCCCACCCCCCCCCCCCCCCTCCCCCAGCTCCACCACTGCATGTGGTTGTAGTAGTTCATGCAAATGAAAGAAGTATCTGGAAGGGAATGGAAATGTAAATTTCCAGTTACAAAACTACAACATTCCATCGTAAAGTTGGCAATGTCGATAATTGACATTATTGTGTTTTTCTTTCTTTCTTTCTTTCAATTCTTCATCATGGGTTTTGGCTTCGCTCTGGGAGATGGTCTGTACTTTTATCACGTGACTGCATGTGAAATAGGTGATTTGTTCGCCCTCCTGGATGATTTGAAGCCGTGCCAACACCACACACAGCTCCGCAGTTGATTGTGTCCAATCACCATGGCAACGGAATGAGGCGACGAAACATTTTTTCTCAGTTATACGTCTCAAGTTGCGAGCACTTCTCTCTTCATCGAAGTTTTCTCTTTATTGCTTGTTGTGTAACGACGTGATTTAATAGAAATGAGTCTGAACTTGGTCAAAGTTCGAATTATTTCGCTGGCGGTGTGTTTCAAGACGGAGAAATCGCATTAGTCGAGCGAGACATGATGGCATGTTAATATGTCGGTGGAAGCAGGGGGTGTCTTTCCCGCTCTAGGGCCTATAACTTGGGTTCCAAGTATACTTCATGTGTTGAGTTGATGATTCGATCGGAGCGGGTTTGAGAGTTGGGTATTACAAAGCTGTAAAATATGTTTGATTGTGTTAAGCGTGTTTTGTCGAAGAAATTGCATTAGCCTAGCGAGCAAGACATGTTAATATGTTGGTAGAAGCGCGGGATGCACATTATTTCTTTAGGGCTTATAAGGTTCCAAGTATTTCATGTGATGTGTGTGCATGTGGGTGATCATATCCTAGTGGGCGTGGGAGTGCGGGTGTTGGCTGTCGGAAAATATGTATTTTATTTAGACGTGCATTATAGGCGAGCAATATTCAATAATATAGCAATAGGCGAGTCAATAATATGTCGGTAGAAGCGCGGGGTGTCTTTCCAGCTTCAGGGCCTATACAGTTCCAAGTACTATAACTGCATGTTTATATCTTACGAACATCGGAGGGGGTAGGGTGTACCAATCTGGAGAAGTATGTCACCCTTCCTTCAACTTTGAACCAAGCAGCTCGTTGCACCTTGGAGAAAGTTCAAGCATCACATTTTGATGATAATCGTCAAGGCGCGAAATTGTATGTACTATGTCGTCTAGCAACCCGTCGAGTTGGTGGCTGGCGGGGTTGCGATGGCGGGCTTTTCATGTGATTACTTCTCTCTTTTGTTGAATCGCCAAGGAATGTTTAAAATTTGGTCGCGAGTTTGAAGTGGGGGTAGGTAAACAGTCGCGGTTTCTAAATTTCAAAAACGCGGCGCCATAAAGCGCGGGAAAGGGCCAGTTTTTGTTGAGATCTTGACCTACTTTACTCGAGACAAGGAGGGCGGGTTCTTTGTTTCTGGATCTGTACGTATTCCTAAACTGAAGAGTTGCATCTGCCATGCTCTATGAAAATAATTATTGGAGGAGGATGGGGTTCAAATGTCGGTTGGTTATCGGAGTTGTAGACTAATATTTACAACGACTTCAAATAACTGTTGCTATCGTGGTTGGTAGTGAATTAACTTTGTTGTATTATCATAAGTTTTAAATGGAGATAGTGGACTCTTTAATCGTAACGTAGACCCCGTTTACAGTGCAGGGCCGGGCCGAGCCGCGGCACGGCCCTGCCTAAATTGCGGTACTCGGCTCCCCCCCCCCCCCCCCCCCCCCCAAATTGTGTGCGTTTACAGTGGCGGTCTCGGCCCAGCCGCCCTTTCAATATCTTGTCGTAGAGGCGCTCTGCATGTAAACAAACCATTATTTTGGGGACGCGCCGGGGTCACAGAACAAAGGCGCGTTATTTGCAATGAATTGTTTTCCCAATTTGGTACCGCATTTGGCCCTGCGTGCGTTTACAGTGAGAAAAAGCGGGGCCGAGACGCGTCTCGGCCGCGGCCGAGACTACCTCCAGAGCGGGGCCAAATGCGCGGCCACTTTTGGCCCCGCATTATTTTGGCCTTTTGAGCGTTTACAGTGAAAAGAGGGCCGGGCCGAGACGCGTCTCGGCCCGGCCTTTTTTTTCACTGTAAACGGGGTCTTAGATTACTTTTGAAGTTGGGTTCCTTCACTTATTAATATTATCTTATGGATAGAGATGGAGAGATAATGGGATCTTTATCATAGAAGGGGTTCTCGTGTTCATTTTAATACTTGATTGTAATGGTTAAATTTGTGTAGCGTTTTATTCAAGATGACATGAGTTGTGATGTATTCCAATAACGTTTGTCTATTATGGACACGTAATGTAATTAATTGCAAATTATCATGCTAAACACACAATAAAGAAGAAAGTCAATCTTATTAAGTAGGGCTACACGACAGTTAGTTCACTGCATGTCCATTTTAAGCCACAATTACTCAGCGTGATTTCCACGACGTATGATGACAGACGTTCGATCGCAGATGATTAAATTTGATCAATGGAGCAAGGTCACTAAATTTTTTTAATATTGACCATCGACGTACCGATCTGTAAATAGCCATTTTTGTGTGTGGGAAATACAACAAAAATGACCTTCTAGGATTGACCCATATGCAAGGCGGTATATGTAGTTGGTTGTGTTGACACTTATCTTGGCTGGACAAAGAAAATGGTGTAATGTTTGATTTGCTTGAAATACGACAAAAGTGACAAAAATGACAAATATGACCCTCTAGGATCTGACCTATATGACGGTTTATATATTTTGGCTGTGTTTATGTACAGTAACTTGCTTGAATAGGGGAGAGGATGATAAGTGATATCTTGTATACATTGTAGTAATTTTATGTTCGGTATATCACTTCAACTCTACCCTACTTCAGTTCTGTAAAAACCTCACCGACCAGAAAATTAGGTGATCATCGTGAACTTATTTCTATTTTAATAATAGTATATAGTAGACATTTATAGAGCAGAAATTACAATGAGCCTCTAAGCGCTATTATACTACCCCGGTCAGCGGTTTAATACACATTTATATCATTCCCACATACAGAGTGCTCAATTTCCACTGCATAGGGGGTATTCCAGGCAGTCGCTTGTTAGGTGCACACAATGCTAAGAAACCACGTCTATTAGATAATGACCGTTCGGATTATAGGAGAGAGTTATTATGGTACTAGTATATTCATATTTTTGTTCAGTCAAAAATTGCGAATTAATTAAAATATGCATAATGAATACCAGCGCACTGTACTGGAAACAAATCGCATATTTGAACTGTTTTATTCGTTTAAATTACATAATGAAAAAAGTACAAAGGCATATTCATTAGCATTGTTGGTTTGTATCGTATCCCTTATCTCTTTGACCATTCGTTTTATCTTGATTTCGAAACCATTATAAACGCATTTATACTGCTGATAACTATAATATGCCAATACAAGACTGCATCGATTTCGCTTGACAATTCTTTCAACGTTTCCGCCTGTTTCCTGATAGCTTTCCTGCACTGAATTGAGAAGAGTTTAATCAGAGAGCTACCTGGTATTCATTACCTTAATGATTTAATTTTCTTCCGAAGTTTAGACTAATTTAACCCTATCGGGACCAAGCTATGTAAATGCTACTGAGTTCGTACATGCTTTTAATTAATTCCAGTCGTGAACGCGTCAACACTGACCCCCATGCTACGGAAACTGGGCCATGCCGTGACTCCTGTATGAACCCACCGAAGTCCGCTTTCATAACAAGAGAAAGTTCATCGTAATCAGGCTTGGGTCAAACTTATCGCAGTGGTCAGTCCGTCTAATGGGGGCCTGGGAATGCATTCCCCGCCGTGTCTCGGAGTGGTCAGTATATTGGGGCCTGGGAATCCATTGTCGCATTAATTGCTCGGTTGACCCAGCCTTGCCACCATTCGGATTGAAATGTGGATGATTGTTCGCACGAATGAGGTCATTGTGAATTTTTTTTTAAATTAAAAAAGTAAATCAGATCACGTCGCATCAATCAGCAACATCTTATATTAGATTTTCACGCTCACGAATCATTAGATGGCCAAGGAATAAGGTCGTTTATTTGTTTTTGTTTATTTAGTTTTCTGTAATACCAGTGGTTATGAAACCTTTTTTTTTTTTTTCGGTGGTTGAGAAGGACGCCCTGTTACATTATATGCAACATCGGCCTGTTAGGTTTTCTTCTCCGAAAGGAAGAGGCTCATATCTGGCCAATGATATACATTGATATGCATATAATTAGTATTCAATGAATCGGTAGTCACTAGCATGTCAACTTATTTCTTATCACGACATCATTTAATTCATTACTATAAGCCTTGATCCAAATAGCTATACAAGCATGTGATGTTAATATCACCCCGCATGGTGAGAACTTATAAAACACGTACAGAGAAAGAAGAAAAGTAGGCCTATAGTCGAGTAACCTGTATAGTCACTGGCAGGTCAGGTGACCTCTTTCCACTGCCTGCCCACGCCCTCCCTATACCTGGTCAAGAAAATACATTTCTTCTTTATACATGACTTCAAAACAAAAACAACAACTGAAAGTCCGAATAAAGTATACGGAGCACTATATAAGTAACCCACTCCATCCTAACTGCTGTGACACCCATAGAGTTTAACACATTGTCCGCCAAGTTCCAGTAGTTCCAGTAGGTGATGGGATAACCTTCTCGGACCAGCAGGAGGTGTGACACCCTCCCGAAAGAAGGCACGGAATTCGATTTGCTACTGGAGTTGAACTTGAGGTCCAGTGCAGGAGCAGCTGGGGGTTTCGCCCTTTCTGCCTGCGTCCAAAAATAATGACAAACCACATGACTTCGCTCCTACCGTATACCAACATACTGTGGGAACAAAATAGTAGTGTTTTGTTTGGATAAGTGAAACAAACGAAACCGAAATGTCATAGGAAAATGACTCAGCGGTGTTGTGTTGGACATGAGAACTATACCAAAAACATATTTTCCTACTTTGTGTCAATTTACGTTTGGGTCTAAATACGTTCAAGTGGAAATAATAGCCGTGCAAATGTTTTAAAACGCTGATTCTAGGCGATGCAATTGTATTTAAATGCTCCCTAAACATGCTTCAAGACCTTCAAGTTTAAGTTTGTGTCCACATCAGGCTCGACCAATAGACATTTCGTCCTCTCTCTCCTATCGGCCAGATATGCCGCGCCGCATAACTTCGTTTTCATTCATTGACACATTAATAGTGTTAATACTGTTAGAACAATAATGACGCTTGGGGTTGGTATAGAATGAAACATAAACTAAATATGTAAGATGACTCATTAATGTCAAACATTCCATCATTTCTATTCCTAGACTGCCATTTCTTGGACTCCAAAGTCACTCTTCAAGTCCACAGTCTGCGAACACAAGTGGGGCGTTTTGTCCCGTCTCCCAGCGTCCAAAATGGCGCGCGGCATGACTTTTTGGCTTTGTTTTGTTACCAAAAGACTGTGGGAACAAGTAACTGTTGTCTTCATGTGAATTTATATCGAATATTGCTATTGTTAACCATGAGTCATTTGTTTAGGGGCGTGGAAATAGACGGGAAATCGACCCTTATTGTTATTCAGGACTATGTGTTTCTGTAGTTAGTTTTGATTTGATTAGGCATTCATTGTAAATCGTCGTTTTTTTTCAATTATAGAAAACGGTATATTCAGGACGATAAAGTTCATAGAATAGATTTAACCTATAATTTGACCAAAAACTAAACATGTTTTTATCATGGATTTTTCATTTCATCGTAACATTTTTATTTTCTTTGCATCATTTTGTTTAACATTCATATATAAGTCTAAACATTATGAACTTGGCAGGAGGGCCGTTAACCAGGTTCATGAATCCATGGGACCAACAGGTTGACAACGTTTCGCTCCAAGGCCAGTTATTGATGGTTCATTTTATTGTAAGATTCTGTTTTTATAAGTAATGTTTATACATTCATGAGAGCCTATATATACATTACTCGGCTTGGTCTTGCATGGGTTCAAGAATTGGGTAAACCAAACTTATTCCTTGCATTTCTGGGATCAACACAATTGAAATAATACCTTTATCGTAATGCCAAGGTGGTTATTAATTGGTCATATTTTCCCCGTAAAATGTCGTTATTTGATGTGCATCATTTTATTGTACTTGCGAGACGACAAAGTACATTATACATTCATTTATCGGCATGATAAAAGGACCGAAAAGTAATAATTTTCATCTTGAATGATGTCAAATAAATTCAAATCAAATCAAATCAAACAATTTCTTGAATTCGGAAATTTATCGCTTCAAGGGCAGACGAATGGGAGATGTCGGAATGCGAGGAATGCAATTTAGCTTGGGAGGAGGTACAAGCCGTGACCGTGCACGACAGTTCACCGTGTGCAGAGGTCATCACAATAACACGACTTTGTTCTCACGATATCTCCCAACAATTTGTCTGGGGAGGTTTTGAATTTGAGACCTACGCCAGCGTTTGGCACTTGTTTGATTCCTGACAGTCGATTATGTTCTGTCTAATTTAGTCCTGTTTAGCAAGTTGTATAGTACATCCATGATGAAGGACAACTGGGCCCCGTTGCAGAAAGAGATACAATCGATTGTAAGTTGGAATCTATTGTCAGAATAGTCAGAACAATTTGCGCATTTCAACCAATCGGATTTGCGGACTCGGTCACATGATCTGACTTAAATACAATCGATTGTAATTTTACAATCGATGGTAACCCGTGTCAATCGGTCTTTACCCATTATTTTCGTCTAACGTCCACAAGTTCCGTCGACTATCCTGACAGACTTGCGAAATATGAATGTTTTGGATTCAGATTAAAGATATTAACAAGTGCAGGCCGAGCTTTGGACAGTTTGTATAGGGTTATGGCCCAGTTATGGCCGTTTGGAATTAGGGTATAAAGGATTAGTTAGGGTTAGATTTAGTTTCAAAGATGAAGTTGTGGAAATGGACATTTTAGGGAACATGTACGAGTCCAATTTAGATACAGTCTCTCCACTGGTGCCACCAGTGTCATAAATGTATACATAATTATGCAAACAATAATATATTATTCTATGCCCGCATAATATAGAAATATAACATAAATACATTATACATGATTGTGCAACCATTGGGTTTAATATGTGTTGGAGTTAGTTTTACCCAAATCGTAAACTTTGAATCTTATGATCGTAAGCCTACCTGTCTTAATGCGATATTCTATAAATAGCTCGTTGCGTAATTCACCTATCTCGTGACTAGCCTTGTTTATTGTTGTGTTTCCCTTGGATAATTTTACCAAACGAATAGAATTCTACAGTTGCGAGATATACCCGGACCTATTATCATGCGACCTCCCGTGCCTGTTACCAAATCACGCCAATGCGCACCAATGTTATTATTTGCGTTGACAGATATCATGACTTGCACATTCCGATCCTTATAATGTTATGCCATTGTTTGCCGAGTCAGCAAAAACATAGTTATATCATTTGCTTTCGGAAAAGAGTCCTTGTATGTGAGACGGCATTTTATTGCCGTTTATTTGTATTTATCATGATTTGCAGTTATTTCCCTATAAATATTATTTACAAATATGTGATTTTCGACTAGTCATAACCAGATTTCGCAATATTCATTGTTTAAACAAACAAACCAAATATTTGAATGATATTTCCTTCTGCAAAGTTTTACTGTATTGAAATAAATAATTGTTTACTATCTTCGATAGTTTTGTCATAATATTATACGGTAGTAACGATTTTCTCTCTTCAACTTGGTAAACTGAAAATTGAAATTGGTTTAAATCGTTAAATATTGCTATTAGGTGGCGTTATATATAGGACCAGCTTTAGTGGTTGTCATATCCTGAAATTGAAATTGTGATATTATTGCTAAAACTGAAAGTAAAACTATAACAAACTTCCTAGTTATTTCTAACAAACTATTGGGACAATTACAACGCATTATTGATCATAACATTATGTTATTTTTATGTATTGCCTATTCATGCATGTATAGGGTAAAACCAGACGGATATAAATAGACCGAGTGTAAGATGTCCCTCAATCAAGTGAGCAGTGTTAACTTAGAAAACATCGGTATCTTATAACTTTCTTCTCCGCAGTAGAGAGAGGGGGGCTGACATAAAAGGGGGCACCGGGGCAGGAATCACTTTAGTTGTTTTTCGGGGGGGAGGAGCAATCCCTGCCCCTTTGTGCCAGCACATGTGCACCCCTGACTGACGTATACTATTTTTGTACTTCGCACTTAATTGTATACACAGGAAACGATAAAAGCAGTATACTTAGAATTCTCGACTGAAGTCACGAAATTAAAGAGTTAACTTCTTCTTAGTTTTGACTACTGATTTTGGAGGGAATGTCATATAAAAAGCCGGATTTTGGAGCGGATCCCACGAATTTCCGAGGATTCGTCCGTGAGGTAGCAACAATACCAAACATGGTAATATTAATTGTGACAGTCGTTCTCCGACTGGTACCAAGTACACCTGGGTCAATATCTTAATTCGACATTACGGGAACAGAAGTCTGTGAAACAAAGAGTTTGTTTTGTTATTGTCCTGGGTCCATATTCATAAAACTGCACGAGTTTAATTCCATTCTAAATCTATTCTCAAGGTGATAGGGCTAGCATATGCAACAAGAGATCCTTTTAGTTAATTAATGTACCTACTAAATAGACTCAGTAGGTAATAACTTATTAATGCTTGCCCAGAAAACATAGTGACTAAGAACAAAATTGTGTTGCTTAAGCTTAACTAGCCCTGCCGTCCAAAAATGGACTTAGATTTATGCTAGGCGATGCTATAGTCAGGATGTTATGATAACCATAACCATGAACCAAAGGGTTTAACCAAGGAATTGGAAGTCTCTAACTCTAAATCCCTGGTTCCCACCTCTCTGGATACAAATAGTGATAGCTTTTATTCCCACCAGGAAATGTCAGGCAGAGAGTCTACTTTTTCTTGTAAAAGCTAGTATGTTACTGCTATACAGTGGAGCCAGAAAAGGTCTCAATGGAACAATGGTTGGATTGTCGGAACAGAGACTATTTTTTTGGGGGGGGACTAGCTAGTTAAAGGGTATCACCACCCAAAAATAATATTCTTAATAAAGAAAGGTATCATCTTTAGTATTCCATTCCATCAACAAGTTCACAAAAATATGTTTCTAGAAAGAAAAAAATATAATTGAAAACGCATCACCATTCTAAAGCATGCGTTCATGCGGTCTGAATTGCGAAGACTGCGATGCGTGCGGTGAATTGCAATGTGTGCAGAGCGAACGAATCGCCCGGGAATCTGTTTACAAACGTACGCGTGAATAGTATTGGCGCACTCGCAAATGGTTGGCCCGTATGGAACCAGGAAATAGCAGTGGTTCCGTAAGTGGTGGAAATTAATTGCTTTGTTTATGAATTACACAACACTTTGCAAAATGTTGGGTATCTATTTGATATCACAAGACGGTACCAAAACATATAATAATGTGTTGTTCTTTGCCTGGTGGTCCCCTGTAAGTTACCTAACTATGTTTCATGTACGCCCCTTTGTATGACCCGACCTTGTTTGAAGTCTCCTTCAAACAATCGTGACATTCTGTATATACATATTTAAAACATTGAATTATTACCTAACGGACACTAGACCTAAATATAATCATTAGTATTACATCTGCTGTGATGATAGTCTGATAATGTGGGTTTTTATTCGTGTTTTGTTTTGTCAGACCATAGCGCCAGTCGAGTCTGCTTCCTTTACTTGTGGCATTGTGGGGTGTACATGGTCAACGGTGAACGATATCAAATAATCGGGGGGGGGGGGGGGCGGGGAGCTTGGTAGTTATGTAGTAATATGTAATCGGGGGCTAGGGCAGGAAAATTCCAGGAATCCGACCCCTGTGTGGCAGGTTCGTCATCTCCACTGCCCCATGAAAAGAAAGAATAAGAAACTCAAAGAAACAAAGCTAAACTTATTTTGGGGGCAGGGCTGCTCCCCTCCCTCTAGATCTAATGCAAACCATTGCCTTCATTTCTCATCAGGGTCCCGTTGCAAGAAAGAGATGCAATCAATTGTAAAGTTGCAATTAATTGAAAGTCAGAAAATATGCACATTTGAACCAATCGGATTTGCGCCCATTTGCGGATTAAAGCCCGGCGCAGACAGAGCCGACTCGACCCGATCCGACTGGTTTTCAGTCAGGCTAGAGTCAGTTTCGCTCAGTCGGAGCCGACCCAACATGTTGAATCGGCCTTGA
The DNA here is from genome assembly GCA_037951105.1 of Echinarachnius parma. Taxonomy (NCBI): domain Eukaryota; kingdom Metazoa; phylum Echinodermata; class Echinoidea; order Clypeasteroida; family Echinarachniidae; genus Echinarachnius; species Echinarachnius parma. The sequence goes on along the minus strand of JBAMJV010000925.1, from coordinate 4,014 downwards.
ATGACCTCCGACTGGCACTTGACTGGAAAAACCGGAGTCCTAAGGCAGCACATACTGAGTTAATCAGGCTGAAAACCAGTCGGATCGGGTCGAGTCGGCTCTGTCTGCGCCGGGCATAAGTCACACGATCGGACATGCGATTAATTGCAACTTTCCAATCGATTGCAACTCTTTCGGCAACGGGACCCTGGACTGACCCATCACGGCCCCGTTGCAGAAAGAGATACAATCGATTGTAAAGTTGCAATTGATTGGAAGTCATATAATGACTGTGTTATAAATGCGCAAATCTGATTGGTTAAAATGTGCAAACGACTTACATTAACTGTAACTTCCAATCGATGTGCAACTCTTTCTGCAACGGGGACCCTGGACTGACCCATTCAGTTACGCCAACTGGTGATATTTCAAAACGTTGCGGTGGCATTCTGCGATTGTTCCGAAGACTATCGTTTCCCATGAGATAAGCGACCCGGACTTGTGATTTCTCACCTTTACCTTTGCACTACATACTTTGTCCCCATTGTTTTGGATTTTGTTTATTTCTTAATAACATTAATACATGCATTGTAGGCAATTCCTAGGCTCTAAGGCCGATCCCGATAGCAAGTTGGAACATGGGGTCAGTGTCCCCTCATATCTCCTTTAACTGCTTTAATAAAGGTGTTTCGGATGTGCGCTGCCATTTTAGTGGATATTCAATAATGATGATTGTTTTGTTGTCGTTTTACTAAAAAATAAATGCTTTGATAATTATAATGCGTAGCACCGACTTCTTCTCTCCGTACTTTATCCCTCGTAAAAATAAGTGTGTATAATAATTATGTACAATTATTTCACATGTTCATGTGACGCAAATAAAACGGGAATATTGGTACAAAGTTTACCTATACAACAATGTAAAACAAACCACAGATCTTGTTGCGTGCCTGTACCAGTTCCTGCCTCTACCATTGCGTGACGCAGCCAATAATTCGAGTTCAGCGGATTTTGTAAACAATGGAAAAGAGCTCCCCGGTCTCAAGGCCCGAAATGTTGACATTCCAGTGAGATGCAGGTCGCAGACTTGGGGTGAGCTGCTTCATCTTACATCAGCATCATTCCTGAACGATTTGCCCGTGAACTTTGTACCAGTAGTTTGGGGGAAAAGGGGTTATATTATACCGCTTCAATCATCAAGCATGTGAAACAGGCGTGGAAATGTCCATACAACTACATGGACCTTCATTGATGATCATCGGAACATTATTCACCTCCCCTCCCCCGACCCCCTTTCTGGGATAAATTGCCATTTGGTCTACAAGTACGACCAGGGCCCCGTTGCAGAAAGAGAAACAATGGATTGTAAGTTACAATTAATTGTAAGTCAGGTCATGTGTTCCAAATGCGCCAATCTGATTGGTTGAAACGCGCAAATTTTCTGACTTACAATCGATTGTAAGTAAATCGATTGTATCTCTTTCTGCAACGGGGCCCAGTTCTGTAAGATTCCCTGATGGTCTAATGCCATTTCGTATCAACCCAGTTTGTCCATAATCATAGTCTACATTATAATATAATCAATTTCGTCTAACGATCAATAAACGTTTATAAGTCTATTTGTTGTTTAGCTTTTTATATTAGGGGTTACCAATTCAGTCTTATATCTATAGTATGAGTATTAAAGACTTTGGGTGACATTTGTGGTCAAATGTACGTTTGATAAATGTCCACGGCCAATATTTTGCATCAGTCGATCATTAGACAAAACGACTATTAAAAGATATATGACTTGGAAAGTAAAAGCTTGGTCTGGACCTCATGGGATAATACCAGACATGGGTCCCGTTGCAGGAAACGATACAATCGATTGTAAGTTACAATTAATTGTAAGTCCTATAATTTGCGCATTTCAACTAATCAGATCTGCTCATTTTAGTCACATGATCTGACTTACAATTAGTTGCAACTTTACAATCGATTGTAAGTCTTTCTGCAACGGGGCCCAGTATTAAATAAAACAGGAATTAACCTATTCCCAACTGGAATCGGATGGGTTCTGTATAATTAACTAATAATTATGTGGATTCCAAAAGCTAGTATAGGGAACATGTATAATTATACCGTTATCTTTAACATTTCCTTTATTCCGAAATGAACCGGTTTATAATGAGCCCTCGTACATTTTATTATCATGATAATTTATTTCGAACTTGTAAGTAAAACAAATTCAGTGACTACAGTAGCGTAGTTACGGGGACCCCCAATAATTTGACAATAAAAAAACATTTGGGGAAATCTGTCAAAAGGAATGTCAAAAAGAATAAAGAAATGAATAATAATATCTAATAATTTACGCTGCCCAAAATCAGTCTGACGACGCTACGCCACTGAATTATCATGATCAGTTCCTCTACCATGGTCATAATTTCTATCCCATTCCTCGAACAAATACATTTGTTGTTTTCATATTCTCTTCATTGAATCCCGAAATGAACCGGTTGTTTTATGAGTTCTCTATAATCAAGATCATTCGATAGTTTGACGACTTTGGAATCTATATGTACCAAAACATTACGCAGAAGTAAAAATTCGGAGAAAATATAATCAGTCCACACCTTTGTTATTATGCGGGTTTAGACCAACCTATATCGTGAAAAAAAAATAATAATGTGATCCGTGAATACAATGCTCGTTACCAAGCCAACGCGTCGTTATTTGGTCACAATGTGTAACAGAATACTGGGAAACTTTGAACGGGTGGTAACCTGGTACTGAACAATAACACGACCAGGTAAAATGCAGGATCTCCGCTGACTTGATGGCGCACTTCCAAAACAAACTTTATTTCATAACAAAGCAAAATAAAATGTGTTATTAAAGGGACTAAGTAACATTGTCCAAATCCTCAAAATAAAATTTTAATTCTAGTGGTTCCTTTATACCTTGTTGTATTCGTATTAACAATAAAATCATGGGACAGCTTTCGGTTTTTCAAATTTCCCTTTCATTACAAAGATATGTATGATTGAAGTATTCAGATAAGAAAATCTCCGGGCGAGATTTTCATCCCTGTACAAAGTGAATGCAGTGAGTTGGTGAATATCACCCAATATCACTTTGCATTTTCGCTCATTACTTGGCCATACATTGTCCATTTGACTTGAAATTTTCACACAATACCCTGTGGACATATGAGATAACAACAATATACATTGCATCAACCATTCATCAGTTTTTGCACATCTCAACAAAGTTACTAGATCCCTTTAAGGGTGAAGGGCGCTACAAGAATTACCAGTTCCTTCACAACATGACCCCAAGAAATTACCGAACAATAGCGATTGATAAAAGAAGAAGATTATGAGAATTACATTAAATTTCGTATTTGAATTGCAGTTCTCATCATGAAGATGACCAGAGTGTTACAAGTAAACTAACTGTCGGACTCTCGTTTCATTCTTTTTTTTTTCAGGATGTTTTTCTAGTGAAACCACGTAGTTAATTGTTTACCGAAGAAGAGCACACAATTAGCCTGTGATGTTCACACCAGGGAACAATGGTGTGCATTGACTGTTGCATTCATGGCAAAGTTCAAGCAAATATCGACTACACCCCATTGACGTAAATTAGCTCAATCGAAATTGGAGAGTCTCTCATATTGGTACTTTGGAATTTGTATATACTCATGTCAAATGCATCGTGGGAAAATTTGATTGTTTGACGGGGAAACGATGATTATGGTTGAAATTTTGTGTGGTTTGAGAGGTGTTTCTGAATGATGGTGCATGGTCCTATACCGCCATGTCATCAATCGTGAAGTTAATTGATTGACAGTAGAGGTTCACATTTATGATTATGATAGTTTGAATTGTTTGAATTGTCGGTGTAGTTTGTGTATTTATATGATGATACGTTGTTTGGCGGTATAGGTACATATTATATAGGCCGATCGTATATGGTTTGAGATGGTGGTGGTAATGATTATGTTGTTGATGATGATAATGATGATGGTGATGATGATGATGATGATGA
>JBAMJV010000924.1:0-95592 GCA_037951105.1 Echinarachnius parma | reverse complement strand
GGTGCACAATCAACAGTTCGACCAGACCAATATATCACTTGATTCTTAAGAAGAATCAGGCGTTGTCCATTTGCAACTAATGACGCGTTGAGCATCGATATATTTACCTAATCTAAAAATCGGCGATTTCCATGTTGTGTGCCCTTAGCGGACATTAAGAACACTGGTAACAATTAGATCAAGGAACGCCCCACACCTACTCAGGTCGATTAATACTACATGGTGACCCAGAACGAATAAAACCCGGGGAAACGCCATATTGGCCCATCTATCAATCCTGAAATCCTGAAGGCACTTAAATTGAGAAACGATACGTTGAAGATGTCATCACTAATAATTAGTACAAGTATCGAGGGGAAAGGTGATCCGACTGTTATTCGGGCAATAATTACTCTTTTGGGAATATGTTTATTAAAGGTAGGTCGGATTCGTGAACCAGACGCGCGGTACCATATTGCGAACGTCCTATACGCGGTGCGTAATACCATGCACTGGTTCGGTGTTATGCAGTGCGAACAATTACACGTATTAGCCTAGTTCAAAATGGCGATCCGCGCTTTAGTATCCCTACGCCTGACGCATTAAAGGGCCTTAGTAACATTGTCCAAATCCTCAAAATCCATTTGGAATTCTAGCGGTTCCCTCATACCTTGTGGTATTCGTATTAACAATAAAAGCATGGGACAGGTTTCGTTTTTTTCAAATTTCCCTTCCGTTAACAATATATTTACGATTGAAGTGTCCAGAGGTTAAATTATCCACTGGACCATCAAAACCGTGTACACAGTGAGAACAATGAGTTAGTGAATATCACTTTGCAATGTTGCTCATAACTCGGCCATATAACGTCCATCTAACTTGAAATTTTCACACAACACCCAGTGGACATATCAGATAACAAAAATGTACATTGTATCAACCAATCATCATTTAAATGCACATGTCACCAAAGTTACTAGATCCCTTAAGGTTATGTGCCATATCTACGGACTGGCTTAGCAACAACGTATTAGGGAGATTGTGTTCGCAATCTGGAGGTATTTCAGAAGAAGCAAACCATAAGAAAACGCCTTTATGAAATACCTTCGTGATGTGACTAATCGTTACGCGCCGTTGGACATCTCCAAGGAAACATTTCGAATTCGACTCATTCATCAAACGCTGTCTGGAAGGCACTTTCATGATAGGTAAAGCGATGCGTTCAAGATGTTCAAGAGAAGAAAAAAAAAAGGCGAGACGTTGTTCCTCTGGGTTAAAGATCGTCAAGCGTTGGGATCGGGGAACCTGTCCGAACATTCCCGAACCTGTCAGAACAGTGCCGATCATGTCCGAACATTGCCGAACATGTCCGAACATTGCCGAACCTGTACGAACATCGTAAATAGGCTAGTTTGTTTGCACACCGTCCGCAAGGCGTTCGCAAAGTGGGACCGCACGTCTTATTGACGAATCCGAACCACCTTCATTGTAGGGTGTGACTATTGGCACTGTATTTTGGGAAGTCGTGAATACACTCCCTTTAGGGGCATGATAGCAATGTTTGGCCTTAATGTTGATTGAATTATACCGTCTACCGGCGTGCTGCTACGCCAGGCAACATTCAATTCCCCAGGGAAACGTTGTAATTGGCTCATCCATCAAACACGTCAACCACTACATGGATAGATAGATGGAAGGCCAATGCAATCGTACCCGGTAGACCAAGAACAAGATGACAACACTACACAGTAAACTGTCGACCCATTATCATTGGTTAGTATGCTTGTCATTGGTGTCGTTGTTGTTGTTGTTGCCTATACAATGTGAGGATAGACCGAGGGATTTTCATCGTCATGATTATAGACCGACTAAAAATAGTCTGCCTTGAACAAACCGGTTATCTATTATAACACTCTCTAGAGTTTAGGTCCTACAAATTAACTCATCCATCAAATGCTGTCTGGAATACCCTCGATGATGCAAGTGATACGTTCAGCATGACAACGCCACCACATGAAGATGTTTGTATACAAAGTGGAAGTGGGTTATACTATACAAACGCAGAGCGACCAACATTGGAGTTCAACAATCGGGAAGATTAGGGGAAATTCCATCAGAAATAAGGGAGATATCTATCAAATAATGGGTTTATACTGTATCTCAAGAGGAGGACCTCGAAATAAACTCATCCATCAAATGCTGTCTGGAATACCCTCGATGATGCAAGTGATACGTTCAGAATGACAACGCCACCACAGGAAGATGTTTGTATACAAAGTGGAAGTGGGTTTATATACTATACAAACGCAGAGCGACCAACATTGGAGTTCAACAATCGGGAAGATTAGGGGAAATTCATCAGAAATCAGGGAGATAACTGGGAAGTAGGGAGATATCTATCAACTACATGCAACCTAATGATAATAATCTTTCAATAATCAGGGAGATTGGCTAATGGATGAAATCCGCTGAAGTAGTCTCCTGCGAGATCAGTGAGACTTGACAGCTTTGCAAACGAATCGGTATAGAGTGATTACGTACATGTACAATCATCCACGATAGAACAAAATAATGAATATACGCCCACCTGAGTGGCAGTATCACTACTTCGTAAGGTTATGCTAGAAATCAACCTTATTGTTTTTCTTTTTATAGTGGCCCAATCGTGCAAGTAAAATATAGATCTAACAAAATCTAATCAGAATCGAAATAGAGCGGTCGCAAACAACTAGTAACATAAAGCAAAAAAGTATATTAATTTTGGAAACCAAAAGTAAAATTTGACAATTAGACATTATGATTGCCCGAATGTAATTGTTGGTGGCACCCGGACCACTGGGCCTGTGCTAATTTCAATAGAAGTATAACAAGTAATGCCTATAGCCCTGGTCAAAATGGACCCACGACAGGTTTACGACAACAAATTGGTGGATTTCGTGGCTTGTTTTGCGATGTTGTATGATAGTCGCTCGACAGTCGTACGACGAAAAATCTGTCGTGGCATGAAATTCGAGCTACCCTATGTAATGCCACGACAGGTCCACAGACACTTTGTCGTGATAAAATCGTACGACAATCGTACGACATTCGTACGAAAAATGACATGTTGTGGATGCCAAAAGTTTGGTGTTGTACGATAGATCTGCGATATGATAACCAGGACAATTTCTGACTTCATTTTGTCCTAGTGTAAAAGCGTCTACGTTTAATTGTGACCACTTCAACAAAAACTTCTCATGTCGTACGAAATTTGACCACGACATAACAATGTACATTTCGAATCACGATGGGATTCATAGTGACCAGGGCTTACATGACGTCAAGCAATATACGTGACCCGCACGTAGATCCGGAGACTATGAAGTGGACAGAATTCATCCGTTTTCGTTATGGAAAACTCCCATAATCATGACAAATTGTATTCATAAACCCATCGAGGTCTTGTCTTTATGACGTCATGAACTATGCGTGGCCTGCAAGTACTGTATGTATGCTGTATACAGTATCAATCCGTTATTGATGGAAAACTCCCATAATTATGACAAACTTCATTGTCAAAACTATATTGATTAACCTACTGGCAGTATAACATAGGACATCAATCAGTATACATGGTATACGTGGCGTGCACGTAGATCCTGAGGCTTTATTCTATATACACTTGACAGTATCAATCCGTGGTTATGGAACACCGAACACTCACATAATTATGACAAACCCATCACCGTCAAAACTATATTCCGAGCGCGTAGCTTATAACGGGTCAAGTAGCCACTTTGGTCACTTAAATCAAAGCAGCGACCCTCATTCAAGAGCGGGAGAAGTGACATGGGGAACCAATTTAACTCATGCGGTACCGTTAATGCGACTTCGCACAATTCAACATAAAGTGATTTACATAGAGCGGTATAAGCAGCAGGCAATCTAATGGTTAAATATGGAATCAGTTAGTGTCATTACGCGCGATTCTTTAAATCCGTCAATTCATACACAAAATATGCGACGGTTACAAAGATGAAACGTTAGAAGGGCCCTAATTACGCACACATTAGTCTTCGCAATTCAGACCGCATGCACGCATGCTTTAGAATGGTGACGCGTTTTCCAATTATATATTTTTTTCTTGAAACATATTTTTGTGAACTTGTTGATGGAATTGAATACTAAAGATGTTACCTTTCTTTAATACAAATATTATTTTGGGGTGGTGGTACCCTTTAATGAAACCCTTGACCTCCATTTACTATTTTACGTCATACTTATCTCATCACATTTGAAACTGCTATAACTTCACTATCATTAAAGTTCACTGTAAAGTAGAACATAACGCGTCGGTCATGTTTAACAGTTGGGAATGGAGTGCCACTAGAGGTCTAGAATTAATGGCAAACTATTTTTTCATATTTATCTCATCACATTTATATTCGGTTTCTCCATTCAAGTTCACTGCATCTACAGCACTTCTTTCTAGATTAAACTTAAACAGAACACATATAGATCCCTTTTAAAAGTTGGGAATTGAGCGCCACTTGAGTTTTGAATTTGAAATGAATGGCAACCAATTCATGCCGATTTATCTCACAAGACTTTAAAGGGATAGTAAAGTTTTGGTGAAAATGAATGTTGATAACCAACAACTTGCATCATATCATTACAAACTACTAGTTATTAATCAAACGGCTAGGTAAAAATGATGTTATCATTCAAACAGCAGCCATTAAAACATAAGAGGGCGTTCTCTAAACATATATCGGTTCAACCATACATGTATTTTATAACAAATTTATTCTGAATGTGATGTTTTAATAAAATAATGTTTCATTAGTTATTATTTTTGTTCAGATTTTCGCTCATGATTCTACTTATTCACCTTGTTATAATTATAGCAAACATCACATTTCTGGAGTGGAATTACGTCTATTACGTTCTAAAGAATAATGTGTAAAACTTCCATTTAACTAAACCAAAACAGGACCAGAAACCTGAACCAAAGCCAATCCTCATCCCAACACCTAACCATAATCCTAATCTCAAATCATAATCATAATCATTTCATTTCTCATGATTGTTTTTGTTTTTGTTGTTGTTATAATACGTTTTTGCTATCATACGAAATATGACGTAGACCAAATGGGTGTGTAGGCTACTAGTACGTAAATAGTGCCCACCGTGTATGGGGTGATCCTATACGGGCTTATCACAGGGGCTAATTTAATCATATGGGCTAATCCTAATCTCAGATCCTAATCCTTATATTTTACTTTATGATCATGACGGTTTTTGCTAGCAGACGAAATAGGACGTAGACCAAATTGGTGTGTACTGTGTGATACGTTACCTATCGTATGGACTAATCCTATATCGGCTAATCGCATGGGGTAATTGTATGGGCTAATCCTAATCTAAGATATAATCCTAAGCCTCTAATTTATTATCATAATTGTTATCGCTATAGCAGATGAAATGGGACTTGCTACGTGAAACATTGCCCATCGTATGGGCTTTTCTTATATATATGGGCTAATCCCCAGGGGCTAATCGTATGGGCTAATCCTAATCTCAGATCCTTATTCCAAGCTCTAATTCATGTTCCCTTCTGATCTGCTACAATATTATTATACAAAATGCGCTGGAGATAAAATGTGTGTGGATAACGTGATATATTACCCATCGTATGGGCTATTAAAGGGCTTCCTAATGCAAATATAACGACATTAACATCTTAATAATTCAAAGGCAATTTTGCATGCATAAACCTTCGGGAATACCCCAGACGGTATATCAACCTTCAATTTCAAGTGTCTGGCGCAGACTACTTACCTAGTAATAGAATTATATTATAAATTATGTTGCAACAATGTGTATTGCAATACAAGACGGCACGAATAAAGCATTTAGCCTGTATAAAAAAAAAACACTTACTCATTAAATATCCTCTTAAGTGATCCATTAAGTTTCATCAGATTTTGTTTACCAAAGTGATATTTAAGAAGGTTTTTGTATCATAATATCTGAAGATTATCCCGAGTTATGCGCAAACGTTTCACAGACACGGGAAACTGTTTACCAAGTGAAAAAGTGAATATTTCTTTCAGTTTTTATCACCTACTGCCCCTTGATTGAAAGCGTCCCGGAACGCTTTTCACTCATTCACATTTGAACAAAATCAAAGCCCATCATATTCTTCAATTACCATAAGCCAAACAACTAGTTGTGACAGAAATGTTCAAGTTAAAGGTGATTTTTATAATCATCTGGATTTGATGAAAATTAATATATCACTTTAAAAAAAATCAAGAGTAAAATCAATATTAAAGTTACTAATTAATGAAAATGAAATTATACATTCAATTTTGTTTAGTTTTAATTTATTCTAGCCCGGTACAACCCTTCAGCTATTCAAAGATAATCTAAAAAATCATCTCTTCAAACAACATTATCAGTCATGATCATAGCTCAACCACTCTCTATTTCTTTACTTCGTATACTCTAATTTCCTTTTCTAAAGCGCTTAAAGGCTTGTTTGCATTAAGCGCTATATAAATTCGTCATATTATTGTTATTCTTCAGCGTGGCCGTGAATAAATAATGTTTGGAAAATGTGATAAGTTCACGTTCCTTTCACAGATAAACAATGAAATGCGTATCGTATTTTAAGCATATAAATGTAGTCACTATACTATATCGCAAATGTGTGGGGGTGGTGTCTGCATTGGGTAATCCGATACATGTACACGAATTGTAAAGCACAAAATCGATATGTATTTTCAAGGAGGTTTAAAATTAAACCTCATTGGTATTTTGTTCATAGTGGTGAAACACCGAAAATAACAGCGTCACCTAGAAAATGTACAGGTGGCAGAAGTCTCTCGTTAACGTTTAATGGTCTAACAGTTTAAAATCAATATCTTGTGTAATGGTCTCATTAATATCATACTAATCGCAAGTCTTGCCAATCGTTTGCTGCCAATTTCCAGCACTCAAAATAACAACGTCACTAAGGCAATTTTACGGCAAAAAAACAGACATTGATCATGGCAACAAACTCCATAAAATCACCGCTGATTCTTAAAGGGTTGGCTGACAAGAAAACTACCTAAAATTGTGTTTTACTGTATCTAACGTAGATTATCGTGAAGATTACTAATAAAACATATTTCCGCGTCGGAAAACCCAGTAAAATAAAAAAAAAATCACTTTAGTAATCCCCGTAAAAAAATTGAGTCCGGGCGAAGAAAAATGACGTCATCTTTGTGACGTCACATGCAGGCAATCGCAGTATAGCTCGGTCATAGACGTACACGCTGAGTGCAATACTCACGTTGACAGAGAGATATTATTTCGATTTTTTTCAATATTTGCAAACATTTGTTAAAGTTTATATCATGGACGATCTACACTCAGATGTGTTGCTGCATGCTGCTATAATTAATTTCTTAGGAATTTTCAGTTAAGCCTCAATTTACAAGCAAAAACGAGTTTGTTTTACAAGCAAATCATAGGCTGTGCATGTAAACCATGCACATTCCTCTGTGTTGCGGTCTGCTTGTGATGTCATGATCCGGGTTGCAAGTGCGCACATTCCCGCTCCGCTATAAATTACTTTTTTAGCAGTATGGAACGCCGATGCAAAAACATGCAAAAAAGTTGCATGAAATTTACCTTTCTTGCCCAACTTAAGGATTTCTTTGAAAAAAAGAGTGTGGTATATCAATATAGGCACATATTTAAAGCTGTAAACCTGAATCAAAGCCGGGATTTCACCATACCTTTAAAGGGACTTAGTAACATTGTCCAAATCCTCAAAATCCAATTGGAATTCTAGCGGTTCCTTCATACCTTGTTGTATTCTTATTAACAAAAAAAGCATGGGACAGGTTTCGGTTTTTCAAATTTCCCTCTCGTTAAAAAGATATTTACGATTGAAGTGTTCAGATGTCAATTTATCCAAGGGATTGTCAGAACCGTGTACAAAGTGAGTGCAATGAGTAATTAGTGAATGTCACTTTGCATTTTTGCTCATTACTCGGCCATATAAAGTCCATTTCGCGTGAAATGTTCACACAACACCCAATGGACATATCATATAACAACAATATACATTGTATCAACCACTCATCACTTTTTGCATATGTCAACAAAGTTACTAGATCCCTTTAAGTTTCACGTCAATTTATATTTTGTAGCACTGGAAATAACGGCGTCGCTTAGAAAATGTGAAGGTTGAAATTAATATCAGCAGTTGCTCATCAATCGACACTCTTCGATAAACACCACTGGTTGTAAACACGTATGATATAAATTGTCGATTCATTAGTATCACCTACACAATTTACGGGTGTAATTTAAACGCGCGAGTTGTTTATCAACATACTCCTTAAATGTACTACTGCTTCTTCTAGTTCGTGTCCATTCAATATTATGACTAATAAAAGCATCGGCGCATTGGAAAAAATAAGGGGTGGAATTGAAGAGAAAGAGGAGACTCTTATCATCTATCTCTGTAAAATATCCGCTAATCGCGCTAATTGAGAAACTCGCGTCACTCCATCACTGAAAATAACAACATCTATTAGAAGGGTGTCAGTGTAAAAACCTAACGACGAAACCACTCTTAACAGGTTTTACCCGACTCCTGGCAACAACCACTAATTATAAAACGCGTATATGTAAGAAGTTTTCATTCGTAGCACGTACTAACAATAACATCTTCTATTGAAAATTAAAGGTAGTTCAGATTCGTCAAATGAGATGCGCGGCGCCATCTTGCATACGCGTTGCGCACGGTGCGTAATGCACGTTAGCTCAGTGTCATGCGGTGCGCGCAAACTAACCCAGTTTAAAATGGCGACCCGCTATGTAGCATCCCCACGCTTGATGCCCTTTAAAAGGTGGGATGGTGGGGAGGGGTCGAGTACGTCACTATTTAACGATGGTCCTACGTCCATGATTGAACTGACTCTTAAAGGGATATATAGTGACATTGTCCAAATAAAAAAACAAATCATTAGAAATCTAGTTGTTCGTATTAACGAACCCAGACCGGGTCGTACCGGAGACTTTAAAAATGGTGCCTTCTGCCTTCTAGCCAGGCGCTCGGCATTTATAGAATGGAGAAGAGAAAGTTAATCACACAAGTTACCAGAGGACAAGAGGACTGGCCCCCTTCTGTAGCTTTCGCTACATTTAGTAGACGTGTGGCCTAGGACTAATGCATTGGAGATAGACGCCGTCTTATGTGCCAAAATTGGCTAGGGAAGGACTTTAACTTTTTATATGATTATATTATTGGCATAACAATAACAATAACCCTATAAGTATAGCCCCTAATCGTAGTCATGAGCCTCTGAATTCAGATTTTGCTAGTATACGAAATTGGGATATAGACCAGGTAGAAGACGAAGGAGTCGGCCCCAATATGAACTGGCAACAAAACACCCAACAAGACTTCAAAGGCGGCATCAGAAATTGGAATGACATCATTCCGTAGTTGATATCAGGACACTAACTGCTGACCGATCCAGCTGGAGAGTGATGACCGCCACATGCGTCGGACGACGCGGGAACGACTAAGTATAAGTAAGAATTACTAGAATTTAAGAATGACTTACCTTAGACTAACTTCAGTTGAACTTGATCGTTACTCGATGTCAATGGCTACCATTGCTACGACGCTTCATGCATATGGCTTGAACCTGCGTAATAGAACAAAGATGATAACTGATTATTTCTCAAATAAGGTGATAACTGATTTTATTTCTCAAATAAGGTGTCCAAAGAATAACTATGACAATGGGATATTAGTGTGGTGTGTATCGTCCGGTCTGTATAGCCAATCCAAGAAATTTCCAGATGACAATTCGCTTGGCTTTGCTGTTAACGAATTAAAGTGGAACCTAGCTGCAGAACAGACCAAGATTATTGATATCATTTCCCTAATAGCTTTTTTCCAAGAATAAAACACAAATACGCATTCAATATCTTCGTTCTTGCTTGCACACTGTGACTTAATTTTCACCATACAATGGTATTAAGAGAGAAGCACGTATAGTGTCCATCGAATGCCTACGTGTTTGAATGAGTATATGTCAATTTTTATGACGGTTTCATCATTCATTTGCAATACGGTAACAAATGTATTATTTATATTATACAACACAACGTCAACAATGTCGTTATTTCATGATTAATCGAGGCTACTTTATCATTATTAATTCATAATCAGCTGAAAACCGGTGGCATTATTAATTCATAATCGCCCGGGAGTTTTAACACAGCATCATCTATTCTACATATTGGGAGTCAGATCGTATACATAATCAACTTGTTTCATATTGGATCTGTATACAATCCAACAGCGTTAATAGAAAGAACATACACCATGCATGATTTCAAGTGCAATATGGTTAATAGAAACCCGTTGTAGTTTGAGTTTTTCACACAACCATTAATCTGGATAGATTTCTTCCGGTGATCTGAAGGGTGTTGCACAAAGCACTTGTCATAATGACAAAATATTTCTTTGTGAAACACCCTCCTGAAGTCCCCTCACTTACCACGAGCCCACTATACATGCTATATGTTTGTACTATTTCAAAGGGCTTTTCATGGCGTGATCCACATCACTTGCATGGCGCCAGTTATCTGTTTCAAACACTCAAAGGCGCCTGCTCCTCAAAAAGGGTAACTCATCTACTGCACATTTTGCGTACAAAAGATTTACACAGGGGCCGCGGAAGGTTTTGAAGGTGACAGGGGCTGACCACATTTTAATTGTTATAATAATTGTTATTTTATGCTTATGTATTTCTTTGTTTTAAGCCAAAAAATTGGAGGGGGGCTGCAGCCCCCCCCCCCCCCCCCCCCCGGTTCCGCGGTCCCTGTTACAGGTGTTGAGGCCTGCTTTGAAAGCTTCAAGTTTGTCAGTGTTGCGAAGAACAGGAGAGAGGGAGGGAGTTCCAGAGGCGCGGAGCAGCTCCATGGGGCATGGGGATTACACTGTCTAGTAGCATGAGTAGTGAACTGGTTTATATGACAAGACGAACAGCCAGTGCACCTGTCATTATACGAGTAAGTGTTAAGGGTAACAAATCAACTAAATAGCATTGAACTTAACACGCGGCCTGTAATAAAACCCCGGTCCAATTGAGTTTGGGGACCTTTGGGGATCGAGGCGGGGATGTGATAGGAAGGGGAAGTCTGCATGAGTACTCGTCTTTCGATGTGGCACAGCTGCAGACTTC
The DNA here is from genome assembly GCA_037951105.1 of Echinarachnius parma. Lineage (NCBI taxonomy): Eukaryota > Metazoa > Echinodermata > Echinoidea > Clypeasteroida > Echinarachniidae > Echinarachnius > Echinarachnius parma. The sequence continues at coordinate 84,370 of JBAMJV010000924.1, read as the reverse complement.
TACAATACACGAAATACACAAAGTACCAAAGCTAAAGACAAACCTTTTCGGATGGACCACACAGGGGATCGGATACAGAAATAGTGGTATGTATGGGCAGGTGATCGTTATAGACAGGTTCCAATTCATGCAGAGTGCTATATAGATTAGCGGTCATTATTATAAGCAGCTGGTTAGATAGGCAGGTGGTCCCTAGAGTAGGCTTGATTGTAAACGGTTTCTTTTTTTTCTTTTTTTTTCTATTTTACGGCAAGGCCTATTTAAGCGTCAGTAGATATTAACCTCTTTCCGGCGAAAGTTGACATTTCTGTCTTCTAAAATTCACAAAATGCACAAAATACAGACAAACATGTCTTATGAAAATAAATTCAATCACTCAGGGTATACGGAAAGAGAGGTTCCCGTATGTGCAGATTAAAAGCCAGATACGTAGATTAGTGGCTGTTATATGCAGCTGGTCTTTATACACAGGTGGGGGCTATTAACAGCAGGTTTGACTGTGCAAGTTGTTTTATTCTGTTGTCATTGCCGTGTGAATCATCAGTAGATTCGAACCTATTGCGCGACATTTGTACCAATAATTGAAGTGAACATGCTGATGGGGTTGGGGGGGGGGGGGGGGGGGGGGGTGAGGGGGTAAGAAGGGGCGAATCTTTACGGTTGTCGGTGTTAAGCCCTCCGCACACACACACACACACACTAACCCTAGGTTTGATGACTCCTGTTTTACCGGTCAAGGGCCAGTCGGAGATCATTCGAGGCCGATTCAACGGCTCCGACTGAGCGAAACCGACTCTGGCCTGACTGAAAAACAGTCGGATCGGAACGAGTCGGCTCTGTGTGTGCGGAGGGCTTTACACATCTGTCATAACTGTGGTCGCTTGAAACTACTTATAATGAATGAACACAGTGGATAATTATATTACTGCCTGCAATATAATCCAGATCCAATGACGCGACACAAAAACTTCAAAATGCTAACCCCTTATTTGCCCTTATCCGAGGAATCGAATCCATGCAGATGCCAACTTCAGTCTTCATTCAAGATACGACAAATGTTGTTTTCTACTCGTCGAATTTCTAAATCAACTACAGTCTTTACTCGTGTTATGGCTGTCCTAAGCAAAATTAAAACTGACGTGGACTTGGAGAAAAGATGATGAGGCAGGGGGTTGAATTCGTTCATATTGTTGTCAAGCATCCTACCGGAACGAACACAGCGTCTCACAGTATCAAGAAACTGTGTTTCACACTGTTGCACAAGGCGTCCTTTCAGGTAGGCATGGCAGGGGGGGTCTTGACAATTTCATAAAATACTCAGCATGTTATTCTTTGTTTTTCTTGCGACAATTCCTCATTTATCGACATTAGATTCGGACCTCTTGCGCGAATTAATGAAATATATGACCATACAGTTACCCAATCGTGTCATTTGAACTGAAGTCGTTGGGGATCAGTAGTGGATGATTAAAATTCACAACACGCACAACTTGTATTTTTTTGTCCCGCCATGAGAACAAGAGTACGTTTTAAGTTATTGTGACTCATAATAAAAATAATAGAACGCCAATCCAATCGTACCCATTGAAATGAAGGGAAGGGATAGATGTTGATTATTAAAATTAAAATACACAAACTTTAAAAAAATCCGGTATTGCCTCGTCAATCAGTAGTAGATTTTAACCTCTTGCCCGGCGTGATGAAAATTATAAGACCACGATGCAATCGTATCAATTGAACTGAATGCGGTGGGAACGGGGCGGATCATTACGGTTGTCGGTGTTAAGCCCTCCACACACAGAGCCGACTCGACCCGATCCGACTGGTTTTCAGTCGGTTCAGCTCAGTATACGTTGCCTCAGGACTCCTGTTTTGCCGGTCAAAAGCCAGTAGGAGATCATTGGAGGCCGATTCAAGTTGTTGAATCAGCTACGACTGAGCGAAACCGACTATATAGGCTGACTGAAGACCAGTCGGATCGCATCGAGTCGGCACTGTGTGCGGTGGGCTTTACACACCTGGCATGTCAGTGGTCGCTTTAGAACGAATGAAAAATGAACACCGAACCCCAATCCAGTCCTCCCAGTTGAAATGAAGTCAGGCGGTGGGGGCGGGGTGGATGATTGAAACTGACAAAATACACAGCATGTAATTGTGTTAAATCCTGTATTGCCCCGTTAATCAACAGTAGATTTGGACCTCTTGCTAGGGGGTGGTGGAGGGGGTGGTTAATGAAATATAACCCTGATCCAAACGTGCCAATTGAACTGCAGTCGGCGGGGATCAGGAGTGAATGATTACAATTGACAAAATATACATCATGTTAGTTTTTGTTTTTGTATCCCGGTATTGTCTCGTTAATCAACAGTAGATTTGAACCTCTTGCCGTGGGTGTAATGAAAGAGAACGGGGAACTGTGTGGATCATTACGGTTGTCAGTGTTACAAATCTGGCATGTCAGTGGACGCTTTACTCTAACTAACTAAAACGAATGATCAATATGAACCAAATCCAATCCAGACATTCGGAACAGTCGAACTGAAGACCATGGGGAAGAGTTGGATGATTGAAATTGAAAAACTACATAGCGAGTACATTGAGTTTGTTTTTATTGTCTCGTTTATCAGCAGTAGATTCGAACCTCTCGCATGGCGTAATGAAACAAATAGAACATCAAACATTTGTGACAATTGAACTAAAGGGGGTGAGGAGAGGGCCGATAAGTACGGTTTTCGTTGTTACACATTTGTGGTCGCTCTAGAGGCGAATAAATAAAGTGGCAAATTGGATTTTAAAACAAGTCTGTAATACAATCCAGATCCCATCGAGCTAGCAACACACCAAAACTTCCAAAAAAGTGTTCACCCGTATCTTTGGAATAAAAGAAACAATTGAGCTGAAATGGAGTGAGGAAGGGTGGATCATTAAAATTCACAAAATACACAGCATGTAAGCTTATTCTCCTACTAGTGGCCAGGTGCAACTCCGCGACACCGTGTGTGTGTGCTAATAGGATCCTGAATACAGTAATCGCTTGCGCTCCAAGTCTTGTCGATGCGCGTATCATCGCATAAATAAACGCCGCTCACAGTGCGTACATCATGCATAATATGTGTGATTGACTCATCGACAAATGTCCCCTGATCGGGATTTGGAGTGCAATATGAATTTTAATATACCCCACAGACATTATGGCCCATATTCACAAAGGAGGTTTGTAGGAGGTTTGTACAAACCATGGTTTGACGATGGTTTACATCTATGGAATGCTGCTCGCATACCGTAAATTGTAAATCAACATTGTTAACAAGTATGGAGTTTACATTCCTTCCCCATCAGTTTACAAATGGCATTCCATAGATGTAAACCTTGGTCAAACCATGGTTTGTACAAACCTGCTACAAACCTCCTTTGTGAATACGGGCCTATAGGTATATATTATAGATAGAAGACATTGCCTTGTTAATATGCGGTAGATGTTAACCTCTTTAGCCCGGCGCAGACAGAGCCGACTCGACCCGATCCGACTGGTTTTCACTCGGATCGGCTCAGTTTTCGGTGCCTCGCGACACACATTTTGCCAGTCGAGAGACAGTCGGATGCCAGTTGGGGGCAATTCAACACGATGAATTGGATCCGACTGACCGGGCCCAACTCTAGCCTGATTGAAAACGGTCGGATCGGGTCGAGTCGGCTCTGTCTGCAGAGAGCTTTATGCGACATTATATGACATTTACCAGTCGTTCACGCCCAAAGAGATGTACACTGTTTATAATCATAATAGGGACTTTTCGATGTACACGTCCACTAGAATAAGTAGACTGGTACGTGCATTACGTCATGAGCCCCGCCCACGTTAACCCATTGTTCATGTTGTTCGGTCACCCGTCTTCAGTCGAGTACGAACTACGTGGATTCGACCGATTCGGCGTTTGTACTCGACTGAGACAGGTGACCGAACGATATGTTAACGTGGGCGGGGCTTAATCGTGAGGAGGAGGACATGCACGTTAAAGGGATCTAGTGACACTGTCTAAATTCACAGTGGTTCTCTCATAACTTGTTGTATTCGTATTACCAATAGAAGCTCATAGAACAGGTTATTGTTTTTCAAATTTCCTTTTTTGTTAACAAGATATTAAGGTGTGAAGTGTTCAGATTTGTAATTATCCACTGGAAAGTTATAACTGTGTACAAAGTCATTGCAGTGTTAGAATGACTTTGCATTTTCGCTCATAACTTGGCCATATGACATTCATTTAACGTGACATGTTCACACATTACTCAGTGATATATCAAATCACAACAAATTCACATTTTTATAAACCATGCGTTCATCACTTTTTGACACAACATGGTTTGTAGAAAACGATGGTTGAATTAACTAGTTCATAACAAGATTTTGCAATTGGTAGAGTTAATCAATACAGGACCCACCCGAATACCACATAGGAAATAGATTAATTACGATGGAGGTGTAAGAGGGGGTAACTACAAAACTTAAACCACAACTATCAGCGGGACACATGAATTGTGCGAACCAAGATTTCCAAATATCAACACGTGTTTTCGTTGTAATCTTCGACATCTAAGTATTTAATTCAGGCGTGAACTTCACGCATGATCTGCCCAATGTCGTGTTCCCCTTAATCTTCAAAATCACGCGTGGATTAGCATAAGTTGCGTTCAAATTAAACTGTAATTATCAGGGATGGCAAGGGCGATGGGGGCTGTATCGTTTCTTTTCATATGTGTGCAAATTCTACACGAATATTGTCTTCATTATCTTGGAAATAATCTGCAGACTTGTCGTCTTTAGATTTACAGCACCCTCAAGGACTAAAATTGCACAAACTACGGGGTAACTTCGGTTCATGTATTCCCATAGTTGTGTTATATAGGGTGTAAACTGTTAATTTACCTTTGTTAAAGATTCGGTCAAGGAGTTTAACTGATTAAGCATAATATTACAACAATATTGTAATTATTCTTGTAAAGGTATTGCGAAGCCGACATTTGTAAAGGTATGTCACGGAAAAGGTTTCGAAAATGATGAATATACAGTTACATGTAGTCAGTTTTTAGAGAGTTTTGGTTATTTTGTTTAGTATTCGCTTACGCCGTTGTTCGATCACAATCCGTGCGCGGGTCACGTAGTGATCACGCACAGCAATGTGGTACTCCGTGGAATGCGCCGGTGAGCGAAATTTCGCACCAGGTGAATACTCGTATAATGCACAATTAAACGCGCTGTGTCGTTTTATTATTTTGAGGTCTATAACTCCACGAAAAGGAGATTTCAAGCCCTAATTTGTCCAGGCATGCTGTTAAATGACATTTTCTTTTATATCAGACAATAACCTCGCAATTTTTTTAATTTGATTTGCAAAAGGCGGACAGTCCCTTTAATGTTTTAGTTGTGTTAATGTTTTAGTTGTGTGACAACATGTCTTATGTATTACTTAGCGCCAAAACAAGGACCTGTCCACTGAGTAACTTTAAATCTAGTATTTGAAGTTCCCTTTTGGATAGTTCACCGTTGACCCCTTATTTGGCGCCATAGTGAACCTTGGATGGGTGAAGATAACATGGTAACTTCAGAAGGAGCACCTGTCGACACAAACCCGAAACACGAGCAAGGGGCGGAATTAACACCACATGAATTGGGATAATAAGAGTAATCAAAGTTTCACGTACGGATGGTCGGTTGTGACACGAACAAAAGAAAGGAGCCCCGTATACGTGCTATCTAGTTCCCGTCACACGAGCCCAACTGGTACATCGCATCTCATTGGCAGATTCGCTTTGATCACGTGATAGTAATATGAAACAAAGAACATTTAACAAGTTAAAGGGTACCACCACCCAAAAATAATATTCTTATTACAGAACTTAGGTAACATATTTAGTATTCCATTCCATCAACAAGTTCACAAAAATATGTTTCCAGGAAAAAGATATATAATTGGAAAACGCATCACCATTCTAAAGCATGCGTTCATGCGGTCTGAACTGCGAAGACTAATGTGTGCATAGCGAACGAATGAAAAAGTAATGTGTAACTTTCTTTTGTACTTGTTTATGTAAATAATTAGTAAATTACATCCTGCACTTTGCACTTTCACTTTCAAAGCCCCAAAATGTTTGCTACTTTGTATGTTCTTGAATAATTGAAAATCTCTTTTTTGAGTTGATTTGATTTGATATATAATTTTGTTTTGTTTTTTTGGAATCGGATGCAGATGCAAAAAAGAACGAAGGCGACCAGAGCGCATCTCCATGCATCGGGGGGCCTAGACTGATTCGTCAGTTGAGAAGCCTGCTCAACGTACCGAGCCGGGTTGGCCCGATGATGCCTTTAATTTTGGTTTTGTTTATCGATGGTTTGAACACGTTTATGCACCCCCAAAAGAAAGAAAAGAAGAAACAAAAAGAATGAAAATATTAAAATAAAGAAAATTAATGAGAAGAATTAAAATAATATTTAGTTATTGGCGAAAATATTCAAATTGAATGAACCGCCAATAAACTCTAAACAACAACAACAACAACGAATCGCCCGGGAATCTATTGTCTACAAACGTACGCGTGAATAGCATTGGCGCACTCGCAAATGGTTGGCCTTTATTGGAACCAGGAAATAGTAGTGGTTCCGTACGTGGTGGATATTAATTGCTTTGTTTATGAATTACACAACCCTTTGCAAAATGTTGGGTATCTAGTTGATATCACAAAACGGTACCAAAACATATAATGTGTTGTTCTTTGCCTGGTGGTCCCCTTTAATAAGTTCAACGCAAGCTAGGTCACGAAATACAAGATACAAAACCGCATCCAAGGGCTACTTGATTCCCGTCACATGAGCTCCAATGAGAGATCGTGTTCCATTGGTGGATTCATTTTGATCACGTGATAATGGAGGCAGACAAAATGTAACAAACGATTAAGAGTTTCACGTACGGTTTGTTGCACGAAATACAAGATACGAACGGTTTCTACGCGTTATCCAATTACCGTCATATGAGCGCCAATGCGGGAATGTGTCCCCATTGGTGGGCTTGCTTTAATCACGTGACATAGAGGGTCAATGGCGTGTATACACATCAAGGGCGCCACAGTGCATTACATTCACACTAGGAACACCCCCAACCCCTTTTTGTGAGTGTTGGGAGGGTTGTTTCATCAAATTAATATAACATGTAATGAGAGTTAAACTTTGCACTTTTGCAATTGATAAGCTAGAGCGCACATTTGAATTAGTATACAACTTGGATAATCATACGATAATTCGCGAAAGTCGCGACAGAGTTGGGTTATTTATATCAATAGAAATAATAAAGGTTGGAAGAAGGAAGTGGACATTCTCTGCCCAAACGCTGACAAAAGAACGGATGCTATCAATTGCTTAATGGAACTGCACAGAACATTCTTGCTTTTTGTCATGCATGCGCATGTCCTGGGCACATTTCGGTATGTTATGCATGTTCGGAATAGAATGGGGCATACAGTCTTAACTCCTACACCAGTAAACGATTTGTGGTAAAATGTATAATAAACATAATACAGATGGGAAGAATGAGACATTCTCTGTCAAAACGTGCCCACAGCTCCGCAAAAGAACGGATGCTCTTTAATATGCAACTACATCAAACATTCGTTCTTTTTGTCATGCATGCGCATGCCCTGGGCACAGGTCGGCATGTTCAGAAGAGAATGGGGCAGTCCTAACTCCTTAACCAGTAAACGATCAGTCTGTGGTAAGATGTACGCACTTATTGCACCTATGCCAATGATATGGCAAACGATAAGAGGGGGGAGTCCCGGCACGCTTCTGTCCCGCTTTAGGCACATAGAGCCGACTCGATCCGATCCGACTGGTTTTCAGTCGGTTCAGCTCAGTATATACATTGCCTCAGGACTCCTGTTTTGCCTGTCAAGAGCCAGTCGGAGATCATTCGAGGCCGATTCAACATGTTGAATCGGCTACGACTGAGTGAAACCGACTCTAGCCTGACTGAAGACCGGTCGGATCGGGTCGAGTCGGCTCTGTAAGCGGAGGACTTTATAGTCTTTTTATTCAACCTAGTTTAATATTGATCTTCATTTCCCCTCCTTCATTTGTCCTCTCAATCAACCCCAAAGACCGGGCATGATATCTTAGCAGATGGAGTGTCCGCCAATCCGCCTCATGCACGGGAGTCTCCAGATTCGAAGCATAACAGGGTCATAAAGACTTAAACCATTTTTGATGTAGCATTTTAGCCAGGCGCACGGCATGTATCGAACGGAGAAGGGAAAGTTAATTACACGGCGTTACCAGAGGCCTAGCCCCCTTTTGTAGCTCTCGCTGCCTACTAGAAGAAACGTGTCATATGTCTACATAATTGGAGAAAGGCGCCGTTTTGGTATGTGCCGAATCGACACGGACTTGACTCTAGTATGTCAAAATCTACACATGTTACTTATAACTTAGTGGTTCATTCATACATTGTTGCATTCGTTTTACCAATATAAGCATGGTTTCGGTTTTATATTTAGGATTGAAGTGTTCGTATTTGTAATTATCCACTGGAAAATGTTAACTGTGTAGTACAAAGTCAGTGAACTGAATTAGCGGAGGTAACGTTGCATTCTTGTTCATTACTTGGCCATTTAATATCCATTTAACGCGGCATTTTCACACAATACTCAGTGGACATGTAAACATATTTATTTCAACATCAAACATTCATCACTTTTTGCATAATATATTATGTCAACTGACTTTGTACTACACAGATAAACTTTCCAGTTGATAATTACAAATACGAACACTTAAATCTAGATATAGAACCAAAACCATGCTTCTATTGGCAAAACGAATATTAAACATGATTAGAGTTCTAAGTAAGATGTGTGGATTTTGACAAAGTTACTAGATACCTTTAACAATCAACTGCTCCTCTTCATCCCTCCATTAATTTCACCTCCCCCTTTCTGCCTCACCCTCCGTCCTCCCTCTCCCCCCTCCTCCCCCTCCCTTTGGAAACCTTTCACGAAATGTCACGTTTTCAGTCTTATCGAAGTTTTCATGTATCAATACATCATGAGCCCAACCTATTGAATTTCAATGAAGGAGAATGACATTGGAACATATAATCATGCTTCAGTTGTTTATGAGCAGAACATTGTTGTTGGATTGCAGCAACATAACAGTACTTGAGTCGAGGGGCAACACAATGAATACTGATGAAGACAGGCGACATTGAAATCCACTTTACATATTAAAGCACACTACTTACCAAAATCAATAATAACATGCAATGTATTCACGTTATACATTATGAAGAGCTTAGTTCCAAAAGGCGCTAAATCCATTGTTGTCAACTTGGGAGAAAAACAGATTTCTTTGTCCAACAATTTGTACACGTGCCTTTGGGATAATGAAAATTGATCGTTCCATATTTTGATTTTAATTGTGTATTTTGTCCTAACATTTCGATCATTACATAGCTACGTAGCTTACCAAATGTACTGATATCGTTAACTCATTTGTTATGGAAAGTGGATTTAGAGCATTATTAAAAACTAAGCTCTTCATGCTGCATAGGAAGGTCGCATAATATGAATCCATGCACCAAGGATGTGAGTTGAATGTTCAAACGACCATAACATTTAAATTTGTAACGAAGGAAATAACATTCCCATCCTCATCCATATCTATTTTTGTCCTCATTAGATGAATATATAAATTAACAATATTAAAGAGACAACCCCCTGAATTTTAATGAAGGAAGTCGGCATAACAATCAATTATTGAAGTTCAATGTGCGTGGAAGGTCCAAACGACCTTGCAAAATTAAACGAAAACGTGATGTGCAAGAGATTTACATCGATGCCTCCAGGGACTCGATTCGAGTGTTTGTACATTTCGATTAAATATTGTTATGGAAAATAATGCCTGCAGTAGATATTATAACTACGAGTACTACTCAAAGATGTTTTAAAGTGTTACATAAACTTTGTAAAATTCAACCAAAATCACTTGGAGCTTTCACACTATTCTCTTGTGCCTTGATCATTTGTTTTTTGGTTATAGTAACAGTAGAATGAAATTGATTATATTTTTGAAGTCTCTCCCCAATTATTGAGATATTTAGGTTTTAATTTGAAAGCGTCAGTAGACACTTACGACCGTAGTCAAGAGTATCTGAATTTGGATACTAAATCCTCCATAGTATCCGAATTCGGATAATTCACGCGAACGATCGGGATAAAATCAGACATCGATTAACTCTTTTTGTTGCACGAGGTTAAAGGGATAGTTGAGTTCTGGTAAGGAGAGTACAGTTTTGGTGAAACTGAATTTTAGTAACCAAAACCTGCATCATTACATTACAAACTAATATTTATAACTAGAAAGGAACACAACATTAAAAATGACGTAGTAAAGATCTTTTTTTTTTTCCAAAGATATTTATTTTCTCCAAACAATAACAAAATAACAATCAATAACAAGATTAGTATATAAAATAATTTGCATGTTTACATAATTGTATATAATATGATCTTACATTCAAATCTAAATAGTACAAATTAACTTTTACTATTTACATCAAATAAAGCATGAAACATGCATGCATGAAGAAAGCATAAACATAAAAAAGGGGAAAATAGGAGAGAACAAAATATTCCCCCCCCCCCCAAAAAAAACAAAACAAACAAACAAACAAAAAAACAAAAACACCTATACAAGCACTTACATACACACATACACACGCGTGCACAGACACCCACACACACATCCACAGAAAACATGCCTACATCTTGTGAGAATCTCGACCAATTATTAGCCATGTTCATTTCATTGCTTCTATTCGCCTTCCCTATTTTGTTCTGCACGAAGCTATTTTAAATTGTCCCACTTTCTAAAATGATATGTTAGAGTACCTCGATCTCCAGCTAATTTCTTCTCCTCCTTTCTATTTTCTAATAATCTTTTCTTAATCTCCAAAGGAGTTGGTGGTTTATTTTTATTTTTACTGTCTATAAATATCATACATTTTATCAAAATTATTATATGATTTAATAACTGTTCCTTCCCTATGTTTAACTCAATTATCCCTACATGGATACCTTTCCAATTTATATTTTTAATCTCTACTAAATTAAATAGATTCCCACACTCTTCCCAAATTGGTTTTACTTTCTCACAAAGACAAAATAAATGCTCGTAAGTTTCTTCATATTTACCACAAAAAGAACATAAATTACTATTAACCATTTTGAATGTATATAAATGTAATTTAGTATATATAATATTATAAAGCATTTTAAATTGAAATTCTCGAAGCTTACTATTCAAAGTGCTTTTTCTAAGTCTTACGAATATTGATTGTATATCTTTCCCATTAATATTATAAATCTGCTCTAAATTTCGTTCTGCATATGATTTTTCTACTCTCTTATTTAATAAAAATGCATATATAATTTTTGAAGTAATTTGATCTAACAAATATACCCTTTCAAAAATTAAAAAGTCCATATCTAATTCCCTATCTATATTTGAGTGAGTATTTTTATTTAAAAATTGTTTCCATGAAGGGGGAATGCCAAGAAAAATACGCTGTATTTTTGTGATTTCTAAAGTATTTAAACCCTTTCTTTGAAATTCCTCATTTGCTTTTATATTGCCTTCCTCATCAATAATATGATGCAACTTATAAACATTTTTTTTAAATAACTGTTCATCAAAAGGAACATGACCATCAATATAAACAAATCTATTATTATAAATAATCTCATTCCTTTTAGATGTATCTTTTTTTAACAAAAACGTTTTCGTGGCCATCCAAACGTCCAACATATCTCTATAAAATGCCGGTAATACTAATTCAGATATACCTATGATTGCATTATTATAAAATATCAAACTTCCTCCAGCATCTTTAGTTAAATAATTAAAATACTGTTTCCATCCCATTTTTGCATCCCCCGTTAAGAGTCGCTTTACCCACATAATCCTTTGCACTAAAATAAATAAATGAAAGTCTGTTAGTCTAAGTCCACCTTTACAATAATCCAAGAACATAACATTTCGTTTAATTTTATCTTTTCCATTCCACAAAAAGTCAAAAACCAATTTATCCAAATCTTGAAATACCCAATTCGGTACTGGTGTCAGCGCCGATACATAAATCAATTTTGACAAAATAAACGTTTTTATCAATTGGATTTTCCCCATTAAAGTTAAATCTCTTTGTTTCCACCAAGACAGCAACTTTTTTATTCTACTCAAAATTTCCTTATAATTAGTCCTTTCCTGAACTTCGACATCCAAAGAAAAGTATATACCCAAAATCTTAACTATTTGTACTATTTTACCAAATGGAAGAGCAATATTTTTATTTTGAGAAGGGCCTAACAATAATATGAAAGTTTTTTCTTTATTAATTTTTAATCCAGAATTTGTAGCAAAACTTTCGAACAGTTTTTCTACCCTTTTAAGTGAGTTTGAGTCCCGAATAAAGAGAGTCATATCGTCTGCATAAATAATTTGTTTTACTTGTACATTATTAAAAGTAAATCCTTGAATTTCCGGGTCTTTATATATTGAACGCGCTAAAATTTCAATACAAAGTATAAACAAATATGGGGACAGGGGGTCCCCCTGTCTAACACCTCTCTTAATATCAAAGTATCCAGTAGATGCGCCCCCATTAAAAACACAACTTTGAGCATTATTATACATAGTCTCCACCCATCTACAAAATGACGGTCCAAAACCAAATGTAATCAAAACCTTCTGCAAAAAAGTATGTGAAACTGAATCAAAAGCCTTTTCAAAATCAATTATCATCATATATCCAGGTATTTTATTAACTGATGTATGATGAATTATATCATCTATCATTCTTATCGCTTCACCTATATTTCGACCTTTTAAATATCCCACCTGGTCTACAGAAATTAATTCATTTAAAACTTTTTTAATCCTTATAGAAAGCACTTTAGTTAAAATTTTGTAGTCAACATTCAATAAAGATATTGGTCTATAATTTTTTATAAATAAGGGATCTTTTCCTTCTTTATAAATCAAACTTATAACTGCCTGCTTTTGTGATGAGGAAAGTTCCTTCTTTTCAAAAGCTGAATTTACAGAATCTACAACTAAATTTCCTATTAATGGCCAAAACAATATATAAAATTCGACACTTAACCCATCATTACCAGGGGATTTATTAGATGCCATTTCTTTCATGGCTGCAACACATTCTCCGTTTGTTATTTTGCCTTCACATAATGCACACAACTCTAAATTTAATTTTGGCAGGTCCTGAAAAAAGTCATCCACAAAATCAACTTCCGATTGAGCATAAAGCTTACTATAAAATGTATATATTTCCTGCATAATATTTGTTTGATCAAAACTTATTTCTTCATCAATATAAAGTTTACTAATCACCGTTTTCTTTTTATTAGACTTCATTAATTGAGTAAAATACCCAGTGTCTCTTTCTCCACATTCATAGTGTGATGCTCTAGAACGAATTTTAATACCTTCATTTATATAATTATAACAATCCTGTAAGTCTTTTTTTATTCGTTCTAAGTCATCAACTTTTTCCTGGTCTATTCCATTCAACAATTCATTTTCCAACTTCAAAATATCTTCTTCCAAATTTTCAATTCTTTGTTTTCGTTGTTTCGCCTTTTCTTTTGAATATTTTCTACTAACATTTCTAATTTTCATTTTCAAAAAATCCCATAAAACTCTTTTATCTTCTATTTCTATTCGAAATTCTTCTTTTAATTTAATAATTTCCTCTTTAATACAATTAATATATTCAGTATCTTGACATAAACTATTATTTAATTTCCAATAGGATCCCTGAAACTTAGATGAATACATTAGCTTATCATAAAATTGCAATTGAATGGCTGAATGATCTGGAGCCGTAGAAGGTATTATATCACACTTTAATACTACATGTTCTATCTGCTTAGAAACAAACCAATAATCTAATCTACTTTGTATACATGAATTAACTTGCCTATACGTAAACTGTTTCTTCAATCCATTCCTTACCCTCCAAATATCCAGCAACTCAAATCTATCTAAAAATTGTTCAAATAAAATATTAAATCGAGACTGAACATTGTGTTTACTACTTCCAAAATAATCTAAATCTTTATTTAAAATAATATTAAAATCTCCCCCAATAATTATTGCATTATTTTCTTTATTAATTTCTTTTACTATTTTTTCAAAATTAACCAAAAAATCATTTTTTTTCTAATTCCCTTCCTCTTACTGGCAAATAAACATTAGCCATTATCAATTTCATCCCCTGAATAATACATTCCATTATAACATATCTACCATTATTATCTGAAATAACATTTAATATCTGAATATCTAATTTATTATCTATTAAAATAAGCACCCCTTTACTATGGTTTGTCCCATGACTAAAATATGAACTCCCATTCCATAGCAATTTCCAAGTCTCCTCAACTTCAATTGTACTATATGTTTCTTGTAAAAAAACAATATCTACACCTTTATCTTTACACCACGTACAAATTTTTGCCCTCTTTGACTTTTCTCGAATTCCTTTAACATTCAAAGAAAGAAGATTACATTTAATAAAAATATCTTTACCTTCCATAACTACATATTAATATACATATATATATATTCATGTATTATTTCATCCATATATAAGCTTCTAACAAACGGGCTGGCATAAGCAGGCTCGAGAATATATAAATGACTCCACAAATCAGCATACTGGTCGAGATCCCCAACTACGTCGGCAATGCAATTAACACTCACACACAGCTGCACACGCAACACACACAGTAACTTAACTAAAAATAATTGTAAGATATATACACTAAACATTCCTCCTCTGTGAGGTCTCTATGAGGTCTCCTCCTCCTTACTATATAACACATATAAATTAAACGCATTCATAAACATTTTCTCATATATTGGCGCTGAAATATTCCACAAGTGGGACAAAAAAAAAAAAAAAAAAAAAAAAAAAATCTTATCTGGTTAAAAGTAAAACTAGTGATAAAAGACATATTGCCTAAAGTAAACTAAATATATATAGGAGGCAAATTAATACCATGAGCCCCGATGCAGAAAGAAACATGCTCGATTGCAAGCTCCAACCAACTGTCAGAGTATGCGCTCTAAATGAATAAATTCAATTAACTAAAAAAAAACGTACTGATTTTCTGACCTACGATCAACTGTAACTCACAAACAGGGCCAATATTTATATACGAACCCACAAATCAGTGCAGCTAGGACGCGAGAGTGGGGGAGAGAGGGGAAAGAGGAGGAAAATAAAGCGAAGAGAATAGAATAGAACGGAAAGGAACCTCCCCCTCTCTTATTACGTCACCCAACCTCGACAGGCTCATACATTTTTAAACTGTATTTTGTACGTGACAAAGAAAACAGACGGCAGGCATTGACCGCCCCTGCAATGCATGGCAATAACATGCGCATGACGCAATACTCCCCCCGCTGGCAAGCCCAACAATAGTTACTAGGTCCGGCAAGCTAATAATGCGGGAGCTTGCCGGATCCAGCCACCACTGCTAAGCCTAGCAACGGGGAGCCTGCACGCCACACGCATAACACTTGCACACACTACATAAGCGGTCCATTCAACCTACATAACCATAGTTACTGTGTGCATTCAACCGATGCTTGTCACCGAAGCATAATCGTACTGAACCCTGAGCCCCGAGTTTCACCCACACAGAGTTGACCTGAAAGGAGCGCCATATTCAATATCAATTGAGCACTAAAATGGTGACGCCATAAGCCTTCGCCACGGCATTGCAAAGCCTCTAAACGGCTTTCTTTGCATTATATTATTTAAAAGTGGGCAGCGCTGCACAATTGCCTTTCCAGCAATCGCCAGACCACTAATTTATTGCTTGCCTGGCATTTTTCAAAACAATTTACTCGGCGCAGCAGATAGCTGCGCCGTCACACACCGGCATTCCTTAAAGGTGCTATGGGGTGAAAATCGGTTGTATCAAGTGATAAATTGTAAAAAAAAATATAAAAAAATAAATAAATACAAAATAGAGCAGTTTAGGCCGAAAATAGAAAGAAATGGAGATTGTGACTTATTCCTTTCGTTTTTTCATCAAGTGGTCAACTGCATCATTCCATCCTCATTGGGATGAGGATATAGTTTCCCCTTCCCCTTATTCTTTCCCTATTATGTGCATATTATAATCTTGCATATTACAATAAATTTCAACTATAAAAATACCATAAATACAACTTCATCTTAAATTTTTTTTTCCTCTTCTTCCTTCTTCCCATCCCCTTCTTTTCTTTTTTTTCTTCTCTTTGCGTTCGACATGTTAATTCAACATGTATAGCATCTACCTAGATTATCTTATCAAAATCCCTCACATAGCTATTCCCGTTTTGATTTCTCTACCACAAAACAATACCAAAATCACTAAATTCCCCAAACATAGAATACTATCCTCATTTTGTTCATAATCTTTAGCTTGTTTCTATGTATCGCTCCATTAAAACCTTTGTTTTAATAATTTCTCATCAAAATTCAAAAAGAAAGATTCTCCCAAATCTCCCATCTTCCCTCTCCCCATTTTCTGATCCCATAATTATATAACACAAAAAGACCCAAACATGCTAGAGAATCTGTTTTAACATCATTCTCATCGTGATCATCATTTGTCTCAATACTTTCACATTATTGACCCACACATTCATTATTGTATACATCATAATAATACATATTCATTACCATTCGCATCGTGATCATCATTTTGTCTCAATAATTTCATATTATTGACACCACATTTATTATTGTATACATTATAATAATTTCTCCTTAAAATTCAAAGTGAAATACATATAAGATTATATATTCCTTTCAAATCTCATCAGGTCTCTCCCCTTCATTAATGGCTTCTCATTTAAAGTTCGCCCAAAAGCAACGTTCAACGAAATGCCCAATTTATATATTTTCTCAAAACATTTCATACAATTGTATTTTTGCCTCTTGTATCACTTCAATTAAAAGTTCAGTGATTTCATTGTCTTTTTCAGTTATTGAAAGTTTATTTTATTTCTCCCATCGTCTACTTCCTCGTAACAGTTCTTTTTTCAGCATCATAAATAATTGTAATGGCTGTTAACATTACTTTCAGAATGTTTCTGTTTAACAGTTCATTTCAAAGTGTAACCGCTATATAAGCGCTCAGGTATCTCTAAAACACTTACTGTTTTTGAATTTCGGCTTCTTCTTGGATATATCAGTCTGCCAAGTCTCCCCTTCCCGCTTCCGCCCCGGTTCGTCTCCATGGCGGCTGCTGATGACGGGCTGATAAATTGACATGGTTTTTGCATGTCTCTAGCCCGCGTCTGCTAACTTTTTTTCATTTCACTTTTCTTACTCTAGCTCCGTTTCAGTATTCAAGTCCATGATGTGCCCCGTACTCGCTCCGCTGGCTGGCGATGTCGGCATGGTCTCCGCGAAGTTTTTTTGTTATCATTCAAAAAGAGCCGTTAAAACGTAAGAGGGCGCTCTCTAAACACTCATCGGTTTCAATCATTTTGAATAAAATAGTGTGCATGTGATGCTTTGTTGAAATAGTGATTAGATAGAGAAATAACCAACAACTATTTAAATACATATTTTGTAACTTTTTGAAAAGAGGAAGTATTTTTTAAAAATTGTTAACGGCTGGTTCAAAATTCTCTAATAAACCTGGGGCACCGGGTTTATTACAAATTGTTATATTTATGGATATTTCAGCCGTCTCTGAACCGATTTTGATCAAACAAAGATGATTTTATTATTTATATATTATGCTCTTTCAAATTTTACACTCAGTTTTTCATTACCTCACAAAAAAATAAGTAGTCTAGCGCCCTCTCTACCAAAACTCAACTATCCCTTTAACATTGTTTTTGTTCTATGGATATCTCACATATCATTCTCAAGAATCATACAATGTTATCGGTATAACATGATTGAAGTCTTAAATATCACTTTTGGGAACAAATAAATAACGTAGTGGACCACATTAACATAATTTCAGTTCTTCTGCATTAATACAGTATTTTGGAATGCTACTGTTTACACAGTCCCGTCTCGTCCGACCTCGAGTGCCCATTTTGAGATAATTTGTCTAACGCCCTCTTTTGGTCAATGGGTGAACAATGTGTACCGTGTGGAAGAGCTACCTGTCAATTATTATCAGATATAATTATACAAATAATACAATATTAACTATTATGATTATGATTATGCATTCATTGTTTATTCAGTGTAGCGTGTGTGTAGCATGTATGCCAGTAAACATACCATGCTATTTATTTACATAATATCGTGTTCATAAATTACGAGGTTCCCATGTAATAATTATGACATACGTGTGCCACATTGAAATCATATATACAATCACTTATCATACGCTCGTGTTCGTTATTAATTTAAAGGGATCTAATAACTTTGCTGATATGTGCAAGAAGCGATGAGTGGTTGATACAGTGTATATTGCTGTTATCTGATATGTCCACTGGTTATTGTGTGAACATTTCAAGTTAAATGGACTTTATAAATTATGGCCGAGTAATGAGCAAAAATGCAAAGTAACATTCACTAACTCATTGCACTCACTTTGTACACGGTTCTGACGATCCATTGGATAATTTGACATCTGAACACTTCAATCGTAAATATCTTTTTAACGGAAGTGAAATTTGAAAAACCGAAACCTGTCCCATGCTTTTATTGTTATTAAGAATACAACAAAGTATGAGGGAACCGCTAGAATTCCAATTGGATTTTGACAATGTTACTTAGTCCCTTTAAATTGTCAATTCCAGCAAAAAAAAGTGGGAACCTCAAAAACGTCTGGCAATCTAATAGCATGACATTTGAAGACAAATAACCTTTGCCATATGCCAGCAATGGTTAGGTACCGGGGAATATGGAACATGAAATATCAGAAAAGTGGCTCACTGAAAATATCTCTGGTGTGATAAGAAAATAAATATAATTCGCATGATTCACGAATTTTGAAGATGTACATTACTTGTGTTTGAAGCGTATGGACTAGAATACAACACAATAAGAACAAATAGTTATAAATAGTACATTTGTGAGGTTAACGCCTTCAGAAGTGTTACGTTTATGGTTGATTATTGGAAGTGTCCTTTAACGGTTGTATATATATAACTCAATACATTATATACCTACTTGATGAATTACATCATTATAAGTATATTTACTCATTAAAATAACTTTATGACGGTTAGCGATTAGTATGCAGTTCACATACGTGCATTGCATTCGTTGGTTTGAGGTTTGATTAATAATTTCTAAGAAATCAGCCAAAAATACATTATATGCAATAATACAAAATACAATAAATATTTTAAATCGCCATACTACAAATAGAAAGGGGATACCAGCTGCAAAAATATTGTGGCAAATTCTTTTCAATCTTTTCAAAGCAGCTATACATGCATGTATATGACTCACAATGTGAGCTCCAAACCAGAAATGTTCATTTGTGAATAGAGTATAAGGCCCGGTCACATATCACCGGACAGAGTAAACGGATGCCCGACGAATTGAAAATTTGCGAAATCAAATTATCCGGTGATGAAAGTCGTCTCAAAATTGCTTCATGCACACAACATTCCACCGGAAATAACGTTCATCGCCGGACAAGGAAAGGTCAAGAAACGCATATGAACGGAGACGAACAAACGTTTGGCATCCGTTTACGTTATCCAGTGATATGTGACCTGGGGTGTGTTTCACAAAGATCCTAAGTTGAATTCAAATGTTGATTCAAATCATTGATATTTTCTATTATCAAGGAGATTTCATGTTTTTGATGTAAAATTTATGAATAAGTCTAACATTCTTGAATTTTTGCTTTTGAATATATTTTTCTCCAAGGCTACAAATGGCTTTCCATAATTGTTAAGTCCAACTTAGAGTTAAGTTCAACTTAGGATAATTGTGAAACATCCCCGAGGCCTTTAAAGAGAAACTAATCAAACCGCGACATTCTAATCCCCAACATTATTGTACAATGACAATGACTCTTTACATACCACAAAATTCATGGTGAAAGAAAAAAAGGAAACAATTGTTCACGATTGCTGAAACATGAACAAAAAAGTAAAATACCGTGAACTAATCTAACAACAAAGTGAATGACGTTTTCATCGTTATACAGACTCCCTTTTCATGATTAAAGGGACTTAGTAACATTGTCCAAATCCTCAAAATAAATTTTTCATTCTAGCGGTTCCCTCATACCTTGTTTTATTCGTATTAACAATAACATCATGGAACAGGTTTCGGTTTTTCAAATTTCCCTTTCGTTACAAATATATGTACGATCGAAGTATTCAGATAAGAAAAACTCCGGGCGAGTTTTTCTTATGTGTACAAAGTGAGTGCAGTAGGTTATTGAATATCATTTTGCATTTTCGCTCATTACTTGGCCATGCAATGTCCATTTGACTTGAAATTTTCCCACAATACCCTGTGGACATATGAGATAACAATAATGTACATTGCATCAACCATTCATCACTTTTTGCACATGTCAACAAAGTTATTAGATCCCTTTAACGATGTGGAAATAAGGCTGATCTATACACGTTTTTACTTCATATTTTGTATAATTATCATCTGTTCACAATTAGTAATTGGCACATGTGAACTTTAAAAAGAATAGTTCGAATTGTGAAATACATATTATTCTATAGTTCATGATTGTGGTCATCAGCGCGGTTATCTCACGAAAATTAAACGATTCAACAAAATCAGCAGCTCTTATGAAACACAATTGTAAATATGTATTAAATGTGTATGAATTGAATCGTGTTTCGGATGTGACCTATGTTCACCGGGCTCACGGAGCGAAATATGCGAAATACATTTATAGGAAACCGCACATAATACTGACATCGTTAAAATGCTATAGTGTAAAATCGGTTGGGAAACATAACGGCTGTAAATCGATTTGTTTTTGTTTTTGTTTTTTGGGGGGATATTCATTTTCGACGCTTGTTAGCCTTGTAGAAACCCAATAAAGCTCTCTTAATTTGTGTTGTTTTAATATTCCCAAAATTAGAAATACTCATTATCTGAAAAGTTGGCCAGACATAGTGATAGTGAAGGTTCCGACCCACATGTACGATATAGTATGCAGAACTGAACTGAACAAAAACCCGACAAAAACCCGAGGGATCTAGTAACTTTGTTGACAAGTGCAAAAGGTGATGCGTGGTTAATGTGTATTGGTGTGATCTGATATGTCCAGAAAGTAATGTGTGAAAATGGCAAAATAATTGGATGTTAATTGGCCGGGAAATGAGGCAAAATGCAAAGTGATATTCACTTACTCATTGCGCTTACGTTGCACATGGCTGAAAAGGTCCCGTATATATATTTTTATATCCGAACATTTCAATCGTAAATATCTTTTGAACGAAATGGAAATTTGAAGAAAAAAAAAGAAACATGTCCCATGCTTTTATTGTTAATACGAATAAAACAATGTATGGGATCCGCTAGAATTCCAATTGGATTTTGAAGATTTGGACATTTTTACTAAGTCCCTTTAAAAACCTTTCTCACTCTCACCCGACGAAAGTATCATAATTAACACGTACTTTGTACACCGTATACACCTCCGTCTCCTGACATAACACAAACTGACCCGGTAAACTAAAATGACGTCAAAACCATAATGACACTCATAGGAAATCAATCCAACCAGTACAAGTACTGCAATCTCCGCCTATGAGGTAGGGGAAACTGCCCTCCCCTGGAAATTACGTCCCCTATAAGTGGTTGATATATTATTGATGTACCGTACCTGTTAAAAGGTTCCGGCACGAATGAGGCTAGGGACTAGGTCAACACTGAACTTAGAAAGTATGGGTAAATCGCGAGAGGGCGTGGGGAGAGGGTGTGGAGGGCGTGGGGAGGGGCGTGGGGAGGGGCGTGGGGAGGGGGCGGGCTGTCTTTTTGTACGACCATCCAATTTTGTAGGACTACCCAATAAAAAGTACCAACATTCCTTCTCAGGACACGCCAATCTTCCTTTCTCGCATGGTACAACCGCAAGCCGACTGTATAGACCTGCATATTACATGTATAATTGTTACTGTACATTTCATTTACATGTTGAAGATATTTCGTTTTTCAACGCCAATGTAGATGCGGTATGGGACTCGTAATTAGTACAAACAGGCCGATCGATCTATTATTACTACCCGTGAAGTCACAAACTACTAACCATTGATCATGTCTTCTATTCCATTAGTCCATGGATGTGCAGGCATTATACGTGCAATTGTAATTGATAACACTATTTCGTTATGTTATTTTATTGTGTATTATTTTGTATGTTTCAAATGTTTTATAATGAGTGTTGAAAAAAAAGGTTGAATTCGAATTTCAATTTGAATGTGGTGCAGATGAGATAATGATTATTTTCTGATGAGATATTATAGAATATTCGCATTGGCAAACAAGTGGAGTTCGATTGTCTATCCCCGCGAACAAGTCATGTCACTGACTGTAACAAGGTTTATGGAATGACAAATCAAGTCCTCTGCAATAATGCACGTAACTTCAACATTTGACAAAAGGACAAAGAATACATTGTTCGTTTCAACTCTCTATACACCATATTCCCCTTGGACCTGCTCTGATCGTATCATCATGAATTTCAATAAAGCTCCCTAATATAATATCTCAATTGTGTATTATTTTGTATGTTTCAAATGTTTTATAATGAGTGTTGAAAAAAAAGGTTGAATTCGAATTTCAATTTGAATGTGGTGCAGATGAGATAATGATTATTTTCTGATGAGATATTATAGAATATTCGCATTAGCAAACAAGTGGAGTTCGATTGTCTATCCCCGCGAACAAGTCATGTCACTGACTGTAACACGGTTTATGGAATGACAAATCAAGTCCTCTGCAATAATGCACGTAACTTCAACATTTGACAAAAGGACAAAGAATACATTGTTCGTTTCAACTCTCTATACACCATATTCCCCTTGGACCTGCTCTGATCGTATCATCATGAATTTCAATAAAGCTCCCTAATATAATATCTCAATACCCACGCGAAGCATTATAAATTCTAAACACTTTAAAACACTTTAAACACGTACAATATTGTCAAACAGATACTGACAGAGGACAATAAAATTACCCACATAATGATGACACTGTCATGACAGCAAAATAATTATTTGTGATATTTACGGTGAGGTAAACACATTGATAATATACAATTGTATAGGGTCGTGAAGCATGGCGGCTTTTGGACACGGTTCGCCTAAGGGGTTCAACACACGCGGTAAAATACATTACATGTATGCATTATCTTGAAAACTAGGCAGAAGGTACTGAATGAATCGATACAATTATTATGGTGTTGTCGAGTCATCCGATCTAGAGCAATCTTCACGGCCAATAATTTGACAAACGAATTTGAAAAATTGTATATGTAATTATCTCTCGTGTCGTTAATCTATCCGGAACGACCCCCACTTTGACCATTATTTCGCGCTTGAATGCAAAATTGAACCCCATGGACACGGGACACAGCTTTAACAAAATTACCATTATGCACGCATCTGAATTACAAACTAATCACAACAATTGTGTTGTTTACATGTACAGATGTAGAAAGCACACTTTGTTAAAATCTGCTATTTCTAGATTGTATTTCTACATGTTCTAAGGGTTTGAATAATGAGCGCGGAAGTAAAAAAAAAAAAAAAAAAACGAAACAAACTCATCATGCATATAGTAACGACTTTTTGACTTGGGATGTGCATGGAACTGAAATTAATATAATAACGTAAACAAAAACAAATATTCCGATCGATTCCAGTAAACTAATCGATAGAAACGAAGCGAATATGAATGATTTGTATTGTAAATTTACGTTGTAAATTTGTTTGAGAGAAAATAAAATACTATTACAAAACAAAAACAAAAGAATACAGGTCAGGCGAATCGTGTCAAACCAGGTCACGTGCATGTTGATATGAATATTCCTACATACAATTATTACAGAAACTGAGTTTTCAAATTCGGAAATCCGCACAGTGCTACCATTACTACCCCAAGAAAAAATTCCCAATGACTTCTTTAAATTGATATCGGTGAAATAACTTTATATCGTTTGTTTAAACGTTAAATTATTTACTATTTGAGTAGCGCCCTCTGGCACGACAACACAGTCCCTTTAATCTAAAGTATTGTTTACAGCGGCTACAGAAAGTACAGCGATGTCAGCATCCAAAGAGCCCAAACGTGTGGCAAACGGGAGAGTACAAATAGCAAAGGTCCTAGACGACTGAAAAGTGTCAACACAAATTACCAGCTTAGCGGTATTTACCGACGGTGAAACCTATCCAAATATTATATTGCCACCAACACTGCTAATATTATTGTAGGATTTGTGTATGGTGTCCTAGAACGCCCACCTATTACACTACCGGGTATATCATGTATATACATGTCATATGGTATTTGTCCAGCCAGCGAGTGTAAGACATAAAATAAACATGACGATGTACAATCAATTTAGGCCAACTGACATTACGTAACACGGTAACAGTCTAAAACATATCCAGTACATGCATAATACGCCTTGTAAAACACATATTTCCGATATTGGTTGTCTTCAATTACTTGTTGTTTTTTTTTTGGGGGGGGGGGGGGGGGAGTGTACCAGCCATGAATATTCAATATTAATAATTGAGTTGTTGGCTGACCGCAAATAAACCTGCATAATTATATTCACAACAAGAAATGAGCAAAGTTCGAAATTTTCGTTATACACAAACACACATTTTTTATTCTACTGTATTGCATATTGTTGATGTCGAGTTTTCTTTTGCTTTTGATTCTGTCCTTTATGAGAGTTAGCATCTACAGACGATCTCATCTAACCATCAAAACTTACTTCTCAAGAAGTTTATGAAAGAAGTAATGTATGTTGACATTACACTTAGTATACTTTTGTAGGGCAGCGAGAAAAAGTTTCTCACGAAAAACGTTCATCGCTTGTCATTACACTTTATTGGGCAGTCATACAATATTAAAGTTGCTCTAACTTACTTCACAAACAACTAGGGCAGTTTTATCGAACTGTGAGTCCCTTCATCCACAAAGATATTCATCGGTTACAAAATGTCTTATTATTCATTTTCGACACGTTTAGTCCTCTTTTTAACAAGGGAGTTTTTACGAATCATGCCACTACGTCACACTCGGGCATTATAAGACATTTCGACTAAGGACCCTTCCATTAAAAGTGTTCTGCCGCAACAATGTTTAAAATCTTGCTCAATTCAAAATCTCACACTTCAGTTTGAATAAGAATAATGTGCTTCGTACAGTAGGATAATTTGAAGTGCTCACACCGCAAAATGTAAAACCTCTTTCTCACTTCAAAATATCACACTTACTTTTGAGTGTGAATTAATGTGCTATGTAAAGTAGGACATTCTCTCGAAAGAGTACGTGACTTTTGTTCAGAAAAGTTTTCAACAGAGTTCTATTAACTGCCCAATACGAACTTAATTATCATGTTAATAATTATGAAGGTCACTACATTACCATGCACTAATCCGCCAATATTTCAATTTCTCAAATTGGCCGATGCTCAAAGTATTCAATTTTCAGCGTTGATGTTTTTTCTCTTACCAACTTCTGACATTTTGACCTATGACATGTTTATCTCCGACATTATTTCCCCTTGCTCTTTTTTCACCTACATATTTACATGGAACCGATAAAATATGTATTAATGCAATATAAGTATGTGATGTCTATCAATTGATGTGCGAGTTACATGGTCCAAGGTAAATGAGTGTCACGCGCTCGAGTAATGAGCGGAAAAGAAACACCCGTTGAAATTAAAATCCAAAGACATCAATACTACGTATGAAAGTTAAATTTGGAACACTAGTAATTCCCTTTAACAACTCAAACATATTTCTTTGTAAGACGCAGTTTACTGAGTAGCACATTATTCAAATATAAGTGGCCTGCTTCTTGCGCTAAAGTAAATAACTTGTTTTTAACCTATTCCCATTTGAACTCGCATTTAGAAACTACATAGCATACATAATCATGTACAGCATTGGTTAACCATACAAGCCAGTCGAACCGCGATCAATTATTCAAACTGGGCAAATGAGAAGTCTCAACGTTACGTAATAATACTTTCAAACGGTGTAGTGATACGCCGCATCATTATCACATGTGCATTATACAGGATATACAATCGGAACTACACTATTTCCTCGGGTACATACAGGACTTCCACATTATATTGACAATACAATTGACACATTGACGTATAATTACAAAAAGGGGTTACGTATCATACAACTAACCATTATTATTGGTTTGTTATTATAATAATATACAGAGGCTTTCTGCGTGAAACGTGCACACTTAAAAATACATGTACAGCTTAATGATCCCATCAAACATGTCTGAAATTAAAAATCGTGTCTTACCTTTAAATAGCTTATTAGGTTTCCAGTCCGGCAGATTCATCCAAATGTTCAACACAAGGGCCTGTGATCGGAGAAAGAAGACAAACAGTTATACGCCACTTATCATTGTATAATGTAACGTACTTTTCAATGAACAAAATCAAATACAAATCCAAAGGCCAAACCAAACAGGTATAATTTATAACAATCGCAAACCAACAACCATAATAATCAAGACAGGATTTTTATTTTAACGAAATAAGCGTATCGTTTTCAAACAACATATAATTACGTCGTAAATCATACCATTGTTATTGGTTGTTCCACGTCGTGCAATCTGGAATGATTAATATGATACTCGACACTTCATTGTTTCCGTTCGTATGATTATATTGAAAAATCACACTTCCTCCGATCTCTTCCTTCCTTCCGCCCATGTGTAGAGAATAATTAATTTAAAGGGGTAGTTCAGTTTTGGTATAGAGGGCGCTGCACGAAATAATTTTGTTGATAGATAATGAAAAACTGAGTGGAAAATTTGAAAGAGCATACAATTTTAATGACAGAATAAACTTTGTATACCTTTCGAGCACGGTGGAATTATAACTATTAGGTTGTAATGTTATTGTGCAGGTTTTTGTTACTAAAGCTCAGCATTATCAAAACTGTACTACCCCTTTAAAGGGATAGTTGAGTTTTGGTCAAACTGAATTTTAGTAACCAAACCTGCACCATAAGATTACAAACTAATAGTTATAACTCCACCATGCTCAAAAGGGATAACACATTACAAACGACTTTTTAACGACATGTATACACCTATGTAGAGAGCAGCAATTGTGGAAAAATTGTCTTGCTGAAGGACAAATTAACGCCGTATATAGGCAGGGCTCGAACTCGGGATCTCACGATTGGTAAGTGCGCGCTCTACTTATACCTATCTTGCCACACACCCTCTAACCATGATAGTACCGCCGCAGTTCCTCTAAAATCTGAAGCGCGAAGAATTTGTTGTTAATTTGGTGAGGGGGTGTCAGGAAGTCCTACAGTCCTACAGCGAGGCCCTCAAACAGCCGCGTGGCACTCCATTGTTTCAAGTATCATGAGTATATATTAATAAAATCATACTTCATTATACCCAATTCGTCCTTGTATGATTCAAGAACCGTACTGACCATGGCACATAAACGAATGATAAAAGAGACTCAATAAGTAAATTATGTCAAGAACACTATTCTTGGCGAACGTCAAACCTAAGCGCAACTTTCACAAAAGCAGACGTCATTGTGATATGTAAATGGTAAGGATAAGATGAAATCTTTTGATGGAGCGAATAAGATGTAAGATGTATTGTTATATCTTCAACGCGAAGGGAGGCCTTCACGCATTTATTATTTTCGATGTAAATGCATAGAAATCAGAAATGAGAAGTACAATTCATGCAAGGACATTTTGAAGTATTTCAAAAGATAATCATTCCTCGAATGTCGATAGACCATCTGCTCATATTGCATATGACAGAAAGCTTAAAGGGACCTAGTAACTTTGTTGGCATGAGCAGACATTGATGAAAGGTTGGTACAATTTGCATTTCTGTGATCTGATATCTCCACTGAGTATTGTGAGAACATGTCGCGTTAAATGGATGTTATATGGCGAAGTAATGAGCGAAAATGCAAAGTGATAAGTGCACTGACTTTGCACATATTAACAACTATCCAGTAAGAAGTTAAACATCTTAACATTTCAATCATACATATCTTTATATATAACGGAATAGAAATTTGGAAAACTGAAACCAGCTCCATGCTTCTATTGGTAATACGAATACCACACGGTATGGGAGAACCACTATTAGTAGGGGAGGAATAGGGGGGTCCCATGCACCCAAAAGATATATTTTTTAAACTTACATTTTTGTAATCCTGAATGTGTCTAGTTAAAGAATTTTGATGTTACCAAGACCAAATCGTGTCCCATGGGTGTGTTTGGCGGCCATCTTGGACACCATGTTGGAGTTCAATGGAAAAAAAGTGTAACTAACTTAAAATGGTGAATAATGGTCCATAACAAGAAAATTGAACATGTATTTAGGGATAGTTGGCAACGAGGGATTATTTTTAAATAATATTACTATATTTAAACCAATCTGAATACGTAATTTAGCGACGATCGTGGTGGCCATCTTGAATTTTGACCAAAAAAGACGATTTTCTAATATATCTCTTGGAATATATCTAATAAAAAGACTAGTAGACATGATTGTTCATGAAATGCATCATGGAATATTTGATCAATATGTTCTTGTTCATAATTCAATCATATACATTCAAACAGGGGATCGTGGCCGCCATTTTATGCCACTCTTGGCCACCATGTTGGATTTCATTGAAATACGTGTAAATTGCTTATGTTAGAAGTAGGGTCATACAAAGACAAATTAACACATTTGTATATGGGTGAAATGGCAACGAGGGATTAGTTAAAGTATAATTATAATTATTCAATTAATTTGAATGCATAATTCGGCAGCCATCTTGGATTTTGGTGAAAAAACATATTTGTATACATCTTTTGGGATTAAATGAAATAAACAGAAAGTACAAAATAAATTAACATGCTTTTTGATAATTTCGCAGCTTGGGATTATTACAAAATATAATTTCAGTTATTTGTATGCCTGCCATCTTGGCAGCCATCTTGGATTTTAATGAAAAAAGCTATATGTACGGTGAATAAATTATCTTTCTAAATAAGTACCATAAATTCAAGTCAAACAATCACATTTTCTGTATGATAGTTTATTGATGTATGATCTCAGAATATACAACCCCACATACGGGTTTTGGTAGGCACTATGGCGGCCATCTTTGACTTAACTGATCTCCAATCATCTGTTTAGCAGAGCATTAGCAGATTTTTGCCGTGCCTTGAAGGCTGAAGGTGGGCTGAGTGAAGTCAGGGCCTCTGGAAAGTTGGAACCGACCATAAATGTACACTGGGCCAAGAGCCCAGAGTGTATCCACTTTCAGTTAAAGCTTACCTTCAGCGAACGTACCATACTTCTCTTGTACGAAGGAGGTGTCCAATAACGGTTGGTGGCATCACAGATAGGTTTCACCACCTGTAGCATGATTCCACCTGTGCTGTTTACTTCATTTTGATTCATGCAAGTTTGTCATTATGTTGCTATTTGTAATTTGTCATTATTTTATCCTCATGAATAATGACTTCCAGGGAGTCATATAATCTATGCCAGGATTCAAAACTAACATGTACGTCTAACACCTGTATCACAAATACATACGCACTGACCCGCACCAAGCCAACAAGGTGTGCAAGAGCCTGGGATAATTGTGTAGATGACACTTCTAAGCCACCTCAGCAAGAGAAGAAAAATTGAATCCACAAGGTCGCTGATGTAATACCTTATAAACGCGTAAGGTGAAGACATGTTCGCATATGTTTGAATGTCAATGATTGCACATTACTGATCAGCGACCATGATGCAAGAACACCTCTAGTATCATGGGACCGTACCGGACTGGCAGTCCATCACAACACTGTCACACCAATGGCCTTAACCATGTTAACATTCCATTGTAAAAAGATGTCTAAAAAGCACATGTCATGATTTCTAACTCCTAGCCCTGCCTCTCAATGTAGAGGGTCTAAATGACAATGACTCATTGATACTGACGCGAGACTCAGAAGAGGAGCACAGGCTGAAACCTACACAAAAATTACAAAAAGTACACACTCATAACCCTAGAATCAAGTTAGAAGAAGACACTGCGAAGCCATCTGTGAATAAGATCCTGATTCTACATTGGCCATGTTGGCGGTTATCGTGAGACAGACCGGTCGACTGATCATGCTGGCAGTGGCCATGAGTGACCAAGACTATACCGCTGTTCTACACGAGCCCTATTTTCAATCAAATGGTTTTGCAATGGCCACAAGGTTTTACAATGGCCACAAGGATGCATTAATATGAAATCAGGTTCATGAGACCTGAGTTACAGATGTTGAACTAAAAGACCACCATTAGTATTGATTCGGAACATGAAACATACACAAAAACAAGGGAAAACATGCCAGAAATCTAGATCAAATTCCAATCTATCGTGACCCTAGCTGCACTCTACATCGGAAAACGGAACATGGGTTGTTACGTTCCATCATGGGTCCGTCCTGGGACCTATCCTATTCACCATTCAAACTTAACCTAGGGACAGTGCAAAGCATCACGACGTGAGTTATCATCTCTACGCAGACGATTCTCCACTCCAAGTTGCCTTCAAGCCATGGCGTTTCAGACCTTGCTGCATGCCAGAAGATCTAGGAATTTTTGACTGAGATGCATATGTGGATGGACAGTGATTTCCTGTAACTGAACCATAATAAAACATACATTCAACTATCCTAGAATACATTCAAGACATGTTGATTGAAGAACACTAGATAACTGTCAGTCTTCCGCTTCAGTCTTGGTTCAACATCTGTCACTGAGGTCTCATTGAACCTGATCTCATCTTAATGCATCCAATTATAGACCATTTGCTTGAAGAGAGCTAGGCTTGTCCAAAAGATCGTTAATCTTGGTCACTCGATCATGGCCACTGTCAGCATGATCAGTCGACCAGTTCGTCTTACACCTCTCATCTTGAAGGGTCGTTCCAATGGTCTGATAGGTCACAATAACCGCCCACGTAAAAGCAGGATCATGTTCCCAGATGGCTCCGCAGTGATTTCTTCTAACTTTATTCCAGGGATAGGAGTGTGTTCTTTTTGTCACATTTGTGTAGGTTTCAGCCTTGAATGTTCCCAGACGGTGATGTCATCATGGATGTACTCCCCTTTGGGGTCTCTCGACAGTGAATTGTTAGTGGCTTGGACGATGAAAATCACTAAAGATGCTTTGTTCTGCCTACAGAAATAGCATTACACCAATGAGCCATTGTTCTTAGACCCTCTCAATTGATAAGCATAGCTAAGAGTTAGAAATCATGCGATATGTTTCATGTGATTTTCGGACATCCTTATGAAATGGATTGCTAAGACCATTCATGTGACAGGTGGGGTCAAGTTGTGAAGTCATTGACCAACCAATACGTTCCCATGAAACTAGATGCGTTTCTGCATCTTGGTCGCTGATCATGCAATCGTTGACATCCAAACAGCTGCCAACTGGTTCTCACCAGTCCTCACGCGTCTATCAGCTATTGCGACACCTCATTTGTACAAGAGAAGTATACTTTCGCTGAAGGTAAAGCTTTAGCTGAAGGGGGATACACTCTCGGCTCTTGGCCCAGTACATATTTACGGTCGGTTACAAATTTCAAGAGGGATCTGACTTTACTCAGTCCACCTTCAGCATGTCATGCAATTCACATATGTATTCACATATGTATTTCAAGGCATGGCAAAAAGTCTGCCATGCTCTGCTAAAGCAGATGATTGGAGATCGGTTAAATCAAAGATGGCCACCAAGGTGGCTACCAAATCCCAAATTGGGGTTTTATATTTGACATCATGTTTCAATGCTATATCTATCAATAACTATCATACAAAAAATGTGATAATTGGACGTGAATGCACGGTACTTATTTAGAAAGATAATTTATGTACATATACATTTTTTAAAATTAAAATCCAAGATGGCTGCCAAGATGGCAGCATACAAATAACTTGAATTATATTTGTTATCATCCTATAGTTGCGAAATGATCAAGAAGCATGTTAATTTGTTTTATATTTTCTTTTATTTCATTTAATCCCAAAAGATGTTATAAAAAAGTTTTTTTCAACCAAATCCAAGATGGCTGCCGAATTATGCATTCAAATTAATTGAATCATTATAATTATACTTTAACTAATCCCTCGTTGCCATTTCAACCATATACATAAGAGTTAATTTGTCTATGTATGACCCTACTTCAAACATAAGCAATTACACGTATTTCAATGAAATCCAACATGGTGGCCAAGAGTGGCATAAAATGGCGGCCAACACCCCCTGTTTGAATTTATATGATTGAATTATGAACTAAAACATATTGA
The DNA here is from genome assembly GCA_037951105.1 of Echinarachnius parma. Taxonomy (NCBI): domain Eukaryota; kingdom Metazoa; phylum Echinodermata; class Echinoidea; order Clypeasteroida; family Echinarachniidae; genus Echinarachnius; species Echinarachnius parma. The sequence continues at coordinate 51,738 of JBAMJV010000924.1, read as the reverse complement.
TCAAATATTCCATGATGCATTTCATGAACAATCATGTCTATTAGTCTTTTATTAGATATATTCCAAGTGATATATTAGAAATCGTCTTTTTTTTGTCAAAATTAAAGATGGCCACCACGATCGTCGCTAAATTACGTATCAAATTGGTTTAATTATTGTAATATTATTTAAACATAATCCCTCGTTGCCAACTATCCTTAAATACATGTTCAATTTTCTTTTTATGGACCGTTATTCAACATTTAAGATAGTTACACTTTTTTTCACATTGAACTCCAACATGGTGTCCAAGATGGCCGCCAAACACACCCATGGGACACGATTTGGTCTTGGTAACATCAAAATTCTTTAACTAGACACATTCAGGTTTACAAAAATGTAAGTTAAAAAAATATATCTTTTGGGTGCATGGGAACCCCCCATTCCGACTAGACTATATAGTTCTGGGTAAGTTTTGAGGATTTGGACAAAGTCTATATAGATCCCTTTAACGTGCATGTCCGCTTCAATAATTTAGCTTCCCAAGTGATAGAAATCACTAAGGACTAGCAAGGACGAATACATAAAACCATTAGGGATTTTTCGATTTGCACGTCAACTAATTACGTCACGATTTAAGCCCTCCGCACACGGAACCGACTCGACCCGATCCGACTGGTTTTCAGTCGGGCTAGATCGGTTTCGCACAGTCTGTCAGTCGTAGCCGATTCAACATGTTGAATCGGCCTCGAATGATCTCCGACTGGCTCTTGACCGGCAAAACAGGATTCCTGAGGCAACGGATACTGAGCTGAACCGACTGAAAACCAGTCGGATCGGGTCGAGTCGGCTCTGTGTGCGGAGGGTCCCACCCTCGTTAACCCACTGTTCGGTTTTGAGTTTTGACAATGTTACTACATCAGGTAGATCCCTTTAAATGTCAAGTGCACTGTAGATCCTCAATCCTAGTCCTAAGCACAACATACGAAAAAAACAGACGTCATTGTGGTCTGCAAATGGCAAGGATATTAAGTTGAAATCTTTTGATGGAGCGAATGAGTACGATGCAAAGTATGTCGTTATCTTCAATGCCAAGTAATTAGACTTTCATGAGCATATTCTTTAAAGGGATCTAGTAAAATTCTCAAAATCTTCAAAATCCAATTGGAATTCTAGCAGTTCCCTCATACCTTGTTGTATTCGTATTATCAATGGAAGTATGGGACAGGTTTCGTTTTGTTTCGAATTTCCCTTTCGTTAAAAAATATTTACAATTGAAGTGTCCACTAGATAGCCGTAACCGTGTACAAAGTCAGTGCAATGAGTTTAGTGAATATCACTTTGCTTTTTTGCTCATTTCTAAGCCAAAAAACATCAAATTAACGTGCAATTTTCATACATTACTCAGTTGACATATCAGATCACACCTGGTACACATGGTATTAATCACCTACACTTTTTGCACTTGGTATTAAAGGGGTAGTACAGTTTTGGTAAGGCTGAACTTTAGTAACCAAAACCTGCACAGTAACATTATAAACTAATAGTTATAACTCCACCATTCTCGAAAGGTATACAAAATTACAAACGACTAAGCAAAAAGCCCGTTATCATTCAAAAAGAGCCATTAAAACACAGGGCGCTTTTTAAAAAGGCATTGGTTTCAACCATTTTTTTTAACAAATTTTTTTTTTTTTTTTAAACAAATCATCTAATTATTTGGGCCCCAAATAATTATAAGATCAGATATATTTATTGATATTTCAGCCGTTTCTGGGTCGATTTTGACCAAATAAAGTTTATTGTCCCATTAAAATTGCATGTTCTCTCAAATTCGACACTCAGTGTTTCATTACCTCACAAACAAATTGTGATGTGCAGCGCCCTCTCTACCAAAACTAAACTACCCCTTTAACAGAGTTACCAGATCACTTTAATGGCCATGCGTAGATACAATGAGAAGTACGATTCATGGACATACATTATGAAGTATTTCACGAGATACTATAATCATTACTCGAAAGTCAAGTAGACCATTCTGTTCAAATTTCATATATGACAGAAAACAAAAGGGAGATTAAACAAGACAATGTCGCGCTTTGATGGTATGGTATACTGGTATAAGGATCGAATTCGATGTCAATGCTGGTTGCCCAATCAGGCAAGTAAACTTTGTTTTAAAAAAAGGACAACATGATAGTAAAACAGTTAACAAACAAGATCAGTGGTGTAGCGTGATCGGGCTGATTGGCGGGAGGGGGGCACACAAATGATAGGGGGCACACATTATGTAGTTCTTCATTTGCACACAGATGGTCCCATTATGTTGTTTGTGTTAATTTTGGGGGCAAACTATTACGGTCACACCCCCCCCCCCCCCCCCCCCCCCCCATTAGCTACGCAACGCAACTGGACATGGTCAAGCGATATACAGTATAGCTGTAATGTTTAACAAGCTGATCCGTAAACAAGATAATCAATACGCGTTAACATCAAACACATTAACTCTCTGGGCGCCAAATAAGCACAAGGCCATTGCATTATAACACACGTACGGGCCTATAAGTATGTACTGTACATACGGTAATGAAGGGTTAATGAAACGAGTCGCGTTTAGTATGTCCATTAGCAAACATGGGCTAATGGGGGGACATGTGTGGACCTTCGACATTCGTTTACACAGACCATGGGCTGATGGGTCGAAAGCTGCTAAATTATGCAAAGTATAAGTGCAACATATTATAATAGACTATTGAGGTATGTACCTGTAGGTCTGAGTAAAAGAATACCCCTAAAACATGTTAAACGGTTAATGTTGTGTGGTTGTTCGAATGCAATAGGCAACACCAGATATGTACGCAAATACGTAGATGCATTATAGGGTATTTGCACGTGCATCTTTTTACTGGTTAATTCGTTTATAAGGACATTGGACAAAGTCGCCAATGTAAAAACGTCAAACTTTGGGTTAGATTGGTGTGTCTATCTTCGCTTAAAATAAGAACTATATAGGTTTTTCATCAGTACGATATTGTGGACGTATGGAAGTGGTGCTCGAAGTAAATAGGATAGGTAGACCATAGGCCAATCCGCCAAACGTACACACATTAATGTAAGTGCAAAAGTAAGTGGGATATTTGGACCTTGGGTGTTCCCTATTTACATCGCCCATAAAATAGGTGTATGGAAAAGGTGTTTTTATTCTAAAATAAAATTCAATATCCAATGCCAGGCAGGCAACCTTGTAGGGGCTCACAATGCTAGGGAACTACGTTATATTGGTTCTATCCTTCCGGGTACCCATATAATATACACCTGGGTCGAGAGCAGGAAATGTGGATAAATGTTCTTGCTGAAGACAGTGAAATGTAAACGCGATGTGCATACTCTGGCTTCGAACTCGGGACCTCACGATTGGAAGGCACGCGCTCTACCGATGTTTCAACACTGTCCACGCCATGCCAATTCGGCCCCCTTCTTTTCCCCACTTTATACCACCAAGATCTGACCAAAATATGGATTCAGCGCTGACATTGAGTAGCGTAGGAAAATGAAAACAATTAGCATAAACCTTATGGCACCTATACCGTTGGTCAGGTAGATGTATGAATATAATAATGACAAGATGGATTCAATTCACCACTCCAATTCACTTTCCGAGCTGTAATTTTCTCCATGAATGAAGCGCAATTGCTTTAGATGAAGCAACGCATTGAAGACGGTGTGAGGCCTTTACTTCACGGGTGGAAACCCATCATGTATAATCTAATGGAAATTAAGAGCTCAGTTCCAAAAGGCTTATAATACACTTACCACAAACTACGATATAGGTGCATAAAATAAGCTACATACCTGTAGCTATCTAGAAATCAAATTTTTAAAGACAATTTACAGAATCAAAATCAAAATAATTATGGAACATTCCATTTTTATATTCCCATGGACGTGTGTACACAGTTGGACATAAAAACCTGTTTTTCTCCAGTTGAAAAAATGGCGTTAGCTCGTTTTGGAATTAAGCTCTTCAACTATACTCAATGGCCCCGTTGCAGAAAGAAATACAATCCATTGTAAAAATGGTAAGTTACAATTAATTGTAAGTCAGATTATGTGTTCTAAATGCGCGAATCTGATTGGTTGAAACGCGCAAAGTTTCTGACTTGCAATCAATTGTTGCGGGGCCGTCACCGTTGCGACACCATCATCATGATCATGGCGTCCAGTTAGTTGCGAAAGGGTTCACGCGAATACAATGCACGCTTCATCTACCAAGATGCCAAGTGATGAGTAATATCATTTCTCGGAAGAAGATTATCATCCAGTATTCATTTCATCCGCTCATCGTCGTCCAGCCTTACATCGGTTTTGATTTCCCTTTTCAAAGTAATGTTGAATGTCCAAACAAAAAATCACTATAATAATTATAACAATAAAATAATGTAATTAACAATTTCCGGAAAGTATTAGTCAATCTCCGCTATTTTGTAATTCGTTCTGCAATCACTGTCGATATGTTTAATTCAAAACTTGTCACCAGTCATGGTATCAGCTCTCTCTATTAAAGGGACTTTAGTAACATAGTCCAAATCCTCAAAATCCAATTTGAATTCTAGCGATTCCCTCATACCTGGCTTATTGTATTCGTATTAACAATTAAAAACAAGGGACAGGTCTCGGTTTTTCAAATTTCCCTTTCGTTAAAAAGATATTTACGATTGAAGTGTTCAGATGTTAAATTATCCACTGGACCGTCAAAACCGTGTACAAAGTGAGTGCAACGAGTTAGTGAATATATCACTTTGTATTTTCGCTCATTACTCGGCAATAATTTTCGTGCAACTAAAAAAAAAACAAAAAAACATCGATTTTAAAACCAATGCTATAATTATACTTCGTATACGGATTCTTAATTCCTAGACAGACAAAAATAACTTGGCATTCAATATCTTGTTGTGACCTCGAGATCTTGGTGCTCCTTGAACATAGCACAGCGATCAAGAGCCAATGTTCATGATGCTGAGCCCTTGCCGAATCGCTTGAACGGTTCAATGGCATAATCCGTCATGACGATAATCTGAGCTGACGGCATCGTTATTAAAATAAGTATTATCATTTTATGGTACGACCATTGTCAATGTTTTCACATAAAGTACCCAATCATGATGGAGTAAAGGCCTGCTAAAAACTGCGTATTAATACTGTATGTACAAGGAAATGACATGTGCAACAAAATGAAAGTCAATTAAGATAAGAGTATAATATATCGATTATCGATCATATCGATATATAGCAGAATAATCATCAGAGGCAACATTAAATACGAAATATACATTAATGTAAGTCAAAATATGACTCTATTGAATATATTGTATGTTTGCAACTTGTCATTGCCCTTAGACTTAGTCAAAGAAACAGACACAAATACAATTGTGTTAAAAGTTCGAAAAAGAAGTCTTATTTAAAATTCTGCAACTTTGCATTGTTCTTGGTCAAAGACACAAATACAATTTTGATAAAAGTCCCCAAGAGAAAACATGTTTAAAATTATGTGTATGCATGATATGATGCAAGACAGGATGGGAATCATGCATGGGAGATGTTCGAAAGCAAAGAAGCAGTTCGGAAATGAATGCGACGGTAACGTTTATTAAAGTCGAGACAATTAAGGTCCTGCTCAAATGTCATCCCCGAAGCCATTCCGAATATTTCCCTTTTAGCAGGAAAAGTCGCCAATCCATTACCGCTTTCCATGCATTTCCCCATTCCCCTAACAACTGGAGATGCATAAATCTGCTCTTCCGTTTCCATTATGTTAAACGAACCCGTGATTCTCTTCCACTGCATGAACCGATTTGGTAATGTATCCGGGAAAATAGGAGGGATGAAGGAACTGCATCCCGCATTTCGAAGAAGTTTTTCGCATCACTGAAATTAAGATGATTAACCTAAATATTCTTTTTTTTTTAAACAACAACCCTCAATTAATTTCATCATAGCCGCATCGTGTTCCAAGTACATGGGAGGAGATGGGAGCCGGGTAATAGTGAGAGATTGATAAAAAAATCACAGCTCGGGATCCAATTATGAAGATGACCCTCAAATACGATTGTTTCCCGCTATATATTGCAATTAGGAATTAACCCTAGATAAACCTTTTGAATAACGTACCAAGAAAATGGGTCAACCCAAAGTAATATGACGATTAAAGTGGGGGATCATCATCATGAAGATATCACAAACCCTGGTCCCCCGGTGAGCCTCGGACATCCACTAAATTAAATGAGCGGAGGTGTCAGATACAATCGTCTTTCGCTATATACATTGCAATTATCCCTATAGATTAATTATTTGAATACTGAGAAAAGACACAGTTGACTAATGACTTATAAGCAAGTTCCACACAACCCGTCGTAACGTGAGTGTAATTGAAACAACGCCCATACGAAGACGTTGCATCCCATGTATCGGCGAACCTCAACTAATTACCTCCGCCAACGCATTTTCAACGTAGTTGAGGAAAGTTATCAGGGGCCCCATTCCATGAAAGTGTCTTAGTTAAGACCGTCTTAACTGTCACGTGACTGTGACTGACCTACGGACATACGGATGGCGTTTGTTCCGATCGCAAAGGACAAGGTTGGAATTATAATAGCAAAATGGCAAAAACGTGACTGTTAAGACGGTCTTTACTAAGACCGTGTCATGCAACGGGCCCTGATCTAGGTATGCGATCAATTATTCAATATGTAGGCAACTGTGAAACTAACGAAAATTACAGAAGTGGGAAACGTACGCCCCACACACAAAACATGAAATGTACGCCCTTATTACCAACCATGTGAAAGAATATATTTGTTAGACTATTAATATGGGATTATAACAATTTGGCCAGGAAACCGCCTACTAATTGATATATTTGCAAAATTATAAAACTGATTTACTGCAAATATATCGCCAACGCGGAATTGTGCGTACGCTACGTGCACAAAACCACGTGCTATCCGGTATGCCGGCTTGTCGATATCTCCAGCCCAGCGCTAGCGGCGCGGACAGGTGCGAACGGGCGGTGGATTTATAAATTTCACGGGCGGCCATTGGATTTATTCCGGTATTTCTGCATTTAACAATGCTTAGGTTCGGATTTTACCACCCAAGCCCTTTTTAAATACTTATTCAACAATATTGATCAATTAGTTTGGCCAATATAGATGTTTTCGGTAACTTTCCCAAAACTGTTATGTATCTTTAACACTGATTGAGCGAGACTGTCAGATGCGATCGTTTGATTTACGCAACTCTGTAATTAACCTGATTAAAACGGCGCTGATGCAGATAATTTGTGCAATATACTTGGATTAATTATGGAGATGAGTTTTAAGCTTGATAGATTTACGCATTAATAGAAACAACCTTGGGGCACGTCCCATCTCTTCTCCGGGCCTGAAGAGATCAATTACTCGGAATCCCATTAATACCCGTTTTGCTTAAAGGTGGTGGGTGTCCAAATTCGAGAATTATGCACAGGGCAGCGCCATCTTGAGAAATGGGCGGAATAGTACGTGTGCGCGACACTCACGTAACTGTCAACATAGCAAACGTGCACACAACATGTCGCCTTTTTCACTAATTCTTTGAGAAGCGCCCTCTGATGTGACAACGCAGCTCCTTTAACGATCATTGTTTTGATAAGTTAAGTATACCAATTTAATCCAATTCATTACAAGATTTAGTATTGATACATTTTCGTGAGTACAGTTAATACCATATAATAACCATCATGGTCAGATGGTTCACATTACAAACATTACATTAGCTCGATGGATGATCCCTAGGACATGGTGGAAACGACCCGAAAGTCTGTCCTCCATTCCCATGCAGGAGGCCAAAGTTATCAGGGGGGTGTTTCTCAAAGATCCTAAGTTGAACTTAACACTCAGTTGGACTTTAAAAAGTATGGGAAGCCAGTATAGTTGCTTTAAAAAACAAATTATAAAAGTCCTTTTGAAAGGCATTACATGATGTTTCAGTTCATAAATATTGTTCTATTATCAAAGAGATTTAATGTTCTAATATGTAAATGTAAAAGTCTAACATACTTGCATTTTTGCTTTTGAATATATTTTGTTCCAAGGCTAAACATGGCTTACCATACTTTTTAAGTCCAACTTAGAGTTATGTTCAACTTAGGATCTTTGTGGAACACCCCCCCCCCCCCCCGGATATATATATGTTGTTCACGTTCTAACATCATTGTGGTACTATAGTACTAGCTCCCTGGTCTAACCTGTCCCTTTATTCAGTCCTTGCTGTGAAACAAACATCGTGGTCTGGTCCATAGTACATGTAAGCACCACAACGTATGTTTGTTTTGTCGTCATTTAAACCATGTAAACACTTTAAAATTAAACTTTCGCGGATACAACTAAGTAATAATGTCGACATTATTATACTGTATCAGTGCATGTTGAATTAGTTCACAATTGAATGAAACGTGGTGCACTTTGCGTGATGGTAGCTCTTCGCTAAGAGCAAGGAGCTTCGATCTATTCATAATAGTTGCTAAAGAAGGCGACCATCCAGGTCCAGTTCCTATCAAAGTCACAAATTAACACAATTTTGTTTGATGTGCTGTAATTGCATGTATACTCAGTTGATCGATTTCGGTCGTCAACAGGGGATTGATGAGTACACGCGAAACTGATTGCGTAATATAGGGTGATAAACAATTACCGTACATTTGCCGTATAGTCCTGTAGATTAGTTCGGTAATTACGATGTACACCCTGAATGGCCCACGGTTAATTGTTTTATATGAAAACACCCATGGAACGATGATGCTAGTAGCTGCGCTGCATGGCGTTATCTAAATACAATCACGCATAGACATATAGACAGTACGAATTGTGCAACCATATAATACATGATTAGGGCCAATATATCTGTATAATAGAGGCCTTCGATCGATCATGTTTGTAGAAATTGTACAGTGGTCTACACATAATGGGGCATACTTATATAGTCTTGTTAGCTCCATTTGTCGAGCCAACAAAATTATGTATTATGTGTTTCAAAATGTAGTATTATTAATCTGAATTGTGAATATATATATATCGCAAATTGTAAATATTGAACTGATTATTATTATTGACCAATAAATCAATTTCATTTCATTTCATTTTCATTTCATTTCAAATGGGTAGGATTTGACCAGACATTTCGTATATTTCCGGAATTTTCTCCACTTGGACTTTAAATAGCCTTTTGTCAAGGCCCCCGCGCTATGTGAGCGGAGCGAACACCCAACCGAGCGCGAAGCGCGAGGTACGCCTATGTTGTGGGTACAACATTACAAGTGGGACAATCACAGCTTGTATATATGTAGGATCGAACTCCCAGCCATATACAGCCTTGACTAAAGGCTACTTGGACTTGTGCTTCCACTTCCAGTTTGTATTACACTCGGATCAAGTTACTTTGGCTGGGGTAAGAATAGGGTAACGTTTGATACTGAAAGAACTATGTGACCCAGAGACGATCTTTTATCCATCTGACCCTTGAAAGAAAATATGTCGGCAACTCATTTGCCATGTTGCAGAAATGATTGCAATCAACTGTAAGATACAATAATGTCCACCAACAAAGGGAAACATTAGATTAGTATGATATTTGTATTGTCAATTGGGCATGCGCATTTGGAATCACTGACAAAAATGATGACCCAATCCTAAGCGGCTATAAAGCGACCCCACGCCAGCGGACCTGGGCTAATTTCGAGCCCAGGATTTATATTATGTATAACTAGGGAAAAAAATCCTGGTATTTCCCTGGTATAACCAGGATTTCCCTGGTATAACTATAAGTCAGATTACTAAATAGGGTTTGTTTGGTAGTGAAAGTGACCCACGGGTGACCTTATTTTTATAAGACCTTGCATTTTGGCCCTTGGATAACACGGTTCGAATATGAGCTATCAACATCTGAACTTCGGGAGGTATATACCACACGTGTATCGGATCCATGTAGGCCTACATAGTTTAGGGTGTTGTCAGTGGTCACATATCACCGGATACCGTAAACGGGTGCCCAACAGCCCGACAGATAGAAAAATCGCGAAATCAAATTATCCGGTGGTGAAAGTATAGTCTCTATTGCTGCATGCACACAACTTTCCGCCGGATAAAACAACGGACATCGCCTGACTAGGAACGCATTTGCCGAACAAGAAACGGACAAGAAACGCGTACGAACGGAGACGAGCCTTGAGACGAACGGATAAAAAAAAAAATCCGTTAGCGCTATTCGGTGATATGTGACAAGGGCTTTATAGGGGGTAACGAAATTGAGACATATTGAATTTCGATTTGCTGATGACACAAGTAGAATACTGGAAGTGTTCTACATTATGTACAAGATATGCTACATGTAGTAGGTTGACAAAATTGTTTAAATAATAACATGGCATATGTTTGTATGATCACAGAGCTATGTCCTACTGGTATTACAATCTATGGTATGATTGGTACGATCCCTTTCTAGGTCCGAATAAAATGAATCTGAAATGAATCATTCAAACATATATACATGCCACTACAAGAAAGCAAAAAAGGATTATCAAGAAGGTACTTGGTATTATTATATTCGACCGACAATAATGTAGGACGTGATTAGATAATGAACGGCTTGGAAGGAATGTTCCTCTAGGGAGCGGAGATGGGGCACACAATGTGTGTTGGTTTGTTTTGTAGGCCTTGACCGGGGTAATGATGGTGTAAAGCGCTTAGAGATGATATTGTATCATATAAGTTATAAGGCGCTATATAAAACCTACTATTATTATTATTGTTATGATTTTATCAAGGCGTATGTGCTTGGTTAACAAAAACAAAGCTGCACCACTATAATAAAAACAAATGCGATCATTCTCTTTATTAGTATAATGTGGACCTTGTACATGTACCTGTATAGATGTATTATGTCATGTATGCCGTGTGAATGTAGGACCCTGATAAAAATGACATCGCCTTATCAATGTATTTATCAGCCTTTTATCTCGCTATTGTTTTAATACCCGCTTGAATGCCAAACATAAAAGAGTCTGGTATACTAATTATCTTGTACATTGACACTGCACAGTCAAGCGCATAATGCAGTGGCATGTACTATTTGTATTCACCATCATGTTCTACGCAAATTTCATTTTTAAATTGGTTGTTATTATTTCATTACATCAACGTATTGTTTGCTTGAATGGCTTAATGTAACATTGTCAAAATCCTCAAAACTTACTTGAAATTCACCTTTTGGTTTCCCTAATTTCTCTTCCGTTATAAAGATATGTATGTCTGTATGGTAATGAAGTGCACGGATTTTAAACTATCTACTGGATAGTTATGTCCAAAGTCAGTGCAATTACGTTGTAATTTCGCTTGTTGCTCTGCCATATAACATCTAATCAACGTACACAGTTTAAACATTACTTAGTGGACATAATTATCAGATCCCATTAATATACATTGTATTAACCATTCATCACAATTTGCGCTTGTCAACAAAGTTATTAGATCCTTCAAAATCCACAAAATGTACTTTATAACGAATACATTCCTCGTTATTTGCAAAAGAAACAGGGAACATGTTTTCCGAGTTTCTCCTTCGTTAATTCATTTCGAATTTGAAAGTATCCCGGGGAGACTTTCAACTGTGTATTAAGTTAGTTAGTGTAATTAGTTAGAAAATATCACCTTGCATTTTCGCTCATAACTCGATTACATGATATATTCATTTACCATGGAATTTTCACACATTACTCAGCCAGTATACATATTAATATCAGATCATACACAAATAAACCATGTTATCAACCCTTCCTCAGTGTTTGCACATGTCAACAAAGTTACCAGATCCCTTTAGCAGGTGTTTAGAAAAACAGAATCATACAGCACGGGCCGATGTGTCACAGCTCCCAGAATGTCCGCATCGGAAAGGCACCGCTTTATGTTTCTTGTTTTTTTTTAAATACCACCTCTCTGGTATAAAATGTCATGACAATTTTCTTTTCTTTTGGGACTTTGCATGGTTAACCAAAACTGTTCATTATTTGTTCGTAATTTTCCTATTTGTTGGTTTTGATTTAACCTTGGGCTATGTATGTATGTACAATGGATCTTTTCATAAACCGAATATATTCAAAGTTGCGTTGCCCATGATAATTTTCTGATTTATTTTCCAAATTGTTTTGTTTGGACAAGTTTCATGGAGAGGTATTAAATATATCTAAAGCCCTTTGCACACAGAGCCGACTCGACCTGATCCAATTGGTTTTCATTCGGATCGGTTCAGTTTTCAGTGCCTCGCAACACACATTTTGCCAGTCGAGAGACAGTCGGATGCCAGTCGGGGCCGACTCAACACGATGAATCGGCTCCGACCGACCGGCCGGGCCCGACTCGAGTCTAGCCTGATTGAAAACCAGTCGGATCGGTCGAGTCGGCTCTGTTTGCGCCGGGCTTAACCCTTTCGGATGCGTCCGGATGCATCCGACGAAATGGCCACTGTGAATGGTCGAGATGAGAAATATCAAGGGAAAAAGCCGATAGAAAGAAGAGAAATACATACTGTAAGGCGATGAAATTCTCCTGTTTGTCGCATACTATTTCGGGACGATTTCAAGTCGTCATCATCCGCATCAATTCTCTGCAAATGAGCCGATTGTTCTTTGATTGTAAGAGCAGGTGTCAACCCTAGTCTAAATTGGCACTTATTGATCCCACCCATGATTAAAGAAGGGCTATCATGAACAAGAAGGGGGGGATTAATCATAATAAAAAAAGGACAAAATGGCATCAGATGAATTATTCTGATTTTTCCGGCAGGTGTCCAACTCTAAACCCGGAGCTGATTTGTGTTTTGATACAATCAGCGAATATTGTTTCACCGTCAATAACCCAAGTATATTTTTGGAAGGATATTGGCAAACACGTTTCGTTGTCTAAACTCTAAACCCACAACAAAAAATATTTCTGATATTGTAAAAGTGTTTCTCTTTTGTCTGTCTATATTTCCATGTCTTATAACAATTATAAGCATATAGGTACACTGACACATGCTAGGTGTTTGCTTATATCATACCACCAACTGTGAACAAACATATGGCAATAAAGTTGAACAATAATGATAAGGGGTGATGTTCATATTCTCTTCCTATGAAAATGTGGATTAAATTATGTTTACCATCATGAGTACGCCTAGTATTGTACAGTATTACAAAATATGAATACCATTTGAACAATACACCCAATGTAGGTGTACATGTATTTCACAATATAAATGGCAATTTTATGGGGATCAGTTCCATCATGATACATTGTATTCTCGTTTATACAAATGAAGATTTCTATTATCTCTGCACCTCGGCATATGGCGTAACAATACAAACAAGGCGAAGAAGGCCATACTGCATACAAATGAAATATTTACTAAAGTCTATACATGAATAAGGCCATACTGCATACAAATTAAATATTTACTAAAGTCTATACATGAAGAAGGTCATACTGCATACAAATGAAATATTTACTTAGGTCTACATGAAGAGCTTAGTTTAAAAAAGCGCTAAATCAACTTTCCAATTCCATAAACACTTAAAGGGGTAGTTTAGTTTTGGTAGAGAGGGCGCTGCACATCACAATTTTTTGTGAGGTAATGAAAAACTAGTGTCGAATTTGAGAGAACATGCAATTGTAATGGCAGAATAAACTTTATTTAGTCAAAATCGACCCAGAAACGGCTGAAATATCAATAAATATATCTGACCCTATAATTATTTAGGGCCCAAATAATTAATGGATTTTTTCAAATTTTTTTTAAAATGCTTGAACTTTTTCAAAAATTTTCAAAAGCGTTTTTTAAATAGTTGTTGATGATCTCTCTATTTAATCATTATGTCAATAAAACATCACATGCATAATTTTGTATGGAAAATGGTTGAAACCAATGCCTTTTTAGATAGCGCCCTCTTGTGTTTTAATGGCTCTTTTTGAATGATAACGTGCTTTTTACTTGGTCGTTTGTAATTTTGTATACCTTTCGAGCATGGTGGAGTTATAACTATTAGTGTATAATGTTGTCCAGGTTTGGTTACTAAAGTTCAGCCATACCAAAACTGTACTACCCCTTTAATTAACGATATGAGTACGTAGCTATAATACGTACATTGTATCTACATGTACAGTACGTACTGTAGCAGCTATCTTGAAATACAAATTTGAGGATAAATTTACACAATCAACATTAAAACAAATATGGAACGTTAAATGTCCATATTCCCATAGTGTCATGTAGACATGTACATACAGAGTTCGGCAAAGAAATCTGATTTTCTGGAAAGTTGAAAAGTGGCCTTAGCGCTTTTTGTGGTTCTGAGCCGTACTTATAGCCAGGCGTGATGAATGAATGAAATAATTATAACAAATATAAGGGTTCCTAAAATGACACGCAATACTCCTTATTGTATTACAACCTGGTAGTGCAGATACATGTAAGTGACTGCTGTAGTCTGTAGTCCGAAAAATCAGTCAATGTTTCGAGGGTTCTTTGACGATGTCTTTCTCACCCGTTCTCTATATACATATGGGGTGGATAGTATGACGTCATAATGTTAAAGGACTCCCGTAACGAGATGGAAGTTTCTGTCTACTAAGTGACACACTTACAAAATGTTGCTTGATTATAAGTTGAAGTTTGAAGTTTTATTAACAACAACAAAAAATACATCATCAAATACAAGCATGTAAGACAAAATTATCAGAAATAATTACTGTAAGTACTTAACAAAACAATTAAAGTAAAAATAACAATGTCAGACGTGTATCTACCTAAAATACATTAGATCAAAAATCAAGTTGTCGCTAAAAGAGAACCGAAAGTTAGCACAAGTGTTAGTCGAGATCGGTCCTCTTTATTGTATAGTATAAACTATAATACAAATGACAGTATAAAATAACTTCACTGTAAAATAACTTCAATATAGAAGAATCATAATAATTAATGAGGTATGAGGTATACATTGTATACATTCTACCAAAAGGCATTTCTAACTAAGCATATAACATTATTTATTTATTTACCAAATACATTGTGAGGGCCTTACGAAATGAATATCTTGTTTTTTTCTTCTTTAATCTCCTGAGGCAAACTGTTCCAAAGTTTTGACCCAACAAAAGAAATGGAGAATGTCCCTTGAGTTGTCCTACATATCGGCAAACGTAACATAATGTTTTCTTTTCTTCTGGTTCTACAAGTATGATGTAACACTTCACAATATTCCAGTAAGGAGTGTGGTGAATTTCCTACGAACAAATCATACACAAATGTTGAAACTGCAAGTTAGCCATGTTATAATATAATAACCTGATCTGACGTTTTTCCTTGTTTGTATCATTTTCATATCCGCACAAGATATTAATACTTACATTAAAAAAGCATATGGGTTTCCTGGTAAAGTGTGGAAAACCATATATTTGTGAAAAGTACTTTGTTGTATATATTACCAGTGTAAATTTATCATATATACTACACTTTATGACAGAATCAGAAACTGTTAATATAGCCAGGTAATAGACTCCCACTTCCCTGCTATAGCCTCATGGCTAGTTGACATACATTGTTTGTAATATAGGTTTTCCCATCCATAAGCCGAAAATGTGCCAATGCCAACTTCAATTTCGTCATATTGTCGACCAATTTTACACAAAGTCCATTAAATTTAGTCATTTGTCACACATTATCGTCCAGTACAATTCAAATTCGTCAGTCACAGATGCGTTCAGCAACGTTCTCGACCTTCCGGAACGAAATTGAAGTACAAATTTATAAAAATTGAATGACAATAGTGTTAAAATGGAGGGGAAAACCTACATGTATATAGTACATTTGCGTTGCTTATTGAATGATAATTCATCTCAATTCCAATTTTACAACACTTCATCAAAGGAAAGGAAAATATATAGTAGAACTTAAAAATGAAAGCTAATTTCAAAAGTAAATACACTGTATACACATGACGAGCTATTTGTTTAACAAGACATTGTTTAACCATAGTCGGATGAGAATAACATAATAACATATAATTCAAATGGTGGCAACTAATAATACTTTACACTCATTAACCAACTTATATCCAAGTCGATCATCCGTCATTCACTGTACCATTTGACCCGCATAATATAACTGGACAGCATTATACAACGTCTACCACAGTATGTCGTGTATTGATTCATCAAATAAAATGTTTGGAACAAAAGGACGGAAAAGGACGGAAAATGAACCGCTTTTATCAGGTATTTCCCTCTATTCGTTCACCACTTTAACCGAGTTGTAAAAACACAATTAATATAAATGACGAAATACAGTGTATATACAATAATTACATGTAGATTGTAGTAACAAACTTTCTCAGCCCAAAAAACATCCAATTAATGTGAAATGTTCACACATTACTTTGTGGACATTTCATATCACACCAATACACATGTTATCAATCACTCATCACTTTTTGCACTTGTCAACAAAGTTACTAGATCCCTTTAAGTTTAAAGCTTATTCTATGTGAAGTGGACACTGCTTTTCTACAGCAATTTTACCAAGGGGTTTACCAAATGTTGACCCCAACAAAACTTCGTTCTAGTCAAACCACCCCAAATCTATGTAAAAACACACACACACACACACAATCGAGGTGACACAACAGCAAAAAACCAGTACAGTGGTCACTGGTCAGTAAAGGTACAGTAAACACTTTTGTATGGATATTTCACAACAGCAACAAACCAGTGGTCAGTAAAGGTAGATTAAACACTTTTGTATGGATATTTCACGCAAGGAGATTCCGTGGATTTAGCTACTTTTGTGTATACGGAAATGGGACAAAGGTTTCGGCCTTCCGTTCAACCCCCTTCGGACCATCCCAGCGCAGTGCACAGTGCGGTGACCCTGCCAATATAATTATTGCCTGTCGGGTCGCTTTGCATGTTGAATAACTTTATTGGTCAATGGTGCATATTGTTAGATGTTACTTTATACATGTAGCCTATATTGTAAGATTATATATTGTATTGGTAGTGTATAATGTACATGTCTCCCCTCACATTTAAAAACACAAGTCGACGGTTCAAATGTTGCACTTATCAATAATATAAATATATTAATAATGTCGATGTCGTATACAGTATTCTGTAGAGTGACCGATTGACCCGGCTAACTAAGTATCGAGCGGTGTGTTCGGTTTTGTCAATAATTGCTTTGTAGATTATGAATGCTCCTGTTTAAAGCAACCCTGACATCTTGAGTAAATCGATATATGGCCAGAAAAAATACATGTTATATCATAATATGCATGTATTATATTTCCACTTTATCTGTGCATGAAAAGTAATTAAAATACGTTGTTTATATTATGTTTTTGTACTCACCTTTTATGACATGGTACTGGTAGTCAATGGACACAAAATGTTGGTTCAATGACTCATTGATTAACCGTATTTCCTAAGGAAACCGGTGCAGTGACCTGTACTCGTAAACGGTGCACAGCCACTGGTGTGATGTTTGAAACAATCAAATCCTTCCCAATTTCGAAGATCTTCAACAAAAGTCCATAATATAAATCCGAACACTGCTCAAGCAACATGCACAATTACAAATACACGGTCCCAAAGTTGCAGACAAAAGAAGCACGTTGCTAGTATAAACGATCCAATTTCAAAAGTCCTCACAACGTACTTTGTACGTGGCACCGTGTTACACACAGCCAACTAACTACCAGTGCGAAATAATTGAGCGGACCGCAGCTAACCGATACACCAGCCCCCAAGTTCAGGCGTTACGCACTGTCAGTGTAGGAGGAGCGAGGGTGAGTCGGTGGCGGGCGGTAGCATAGCGAGTTTTTACGACGTGCGGGATATACGCGGGGGGGAACAAAAGGATTACCCCGGGGGCAAAAAATCTTGCACTTTGTGGTACTGGCCATGACTGGTTAGCACTGGTAACTGTCTCATTTCGACAACAGCTTCTCAAAAGTGTGTGTGTGTGTGGGGGGGGGGGGGGGGTGGGGGGGGGGGGGGGCATTGCGAGGGAGTAAAGCGACCGAGCGTGGGAGGGTGGTGTCCCTTTCCCGCTGGAGATTTTGAATGTTCGGGCTTAAAATTGCGCCATTTTGTGCATATACCCGAGACAGAAATTTCACATAATATGAAGTGCAATCTATGGAATCAAACATACATAATATACACATAATAAAACAAAAAATGGAGGGGGGCAATCCCCTCCACTTTCCAATGTGGGGGGGGGGGGCATACACCCCCCCCCCCCCCCCCCCCCCCCCGTCTCTCGCCTTGTGACACCCATGCTCATTTCAATCTGTTGGTGTTGGTAATGACATTGGGGTACTGCCAGCTCCTTTATTTAGTGTTGTCAGGCAGTACAATCTATGATAATGAATGTACGGGGTCATGCATAATATAAATGTCGGTGTCACCAGACGATACTAACAATTATTGTCGACTTCTGATAATTTGATTTCCATAGAATTAGAAAGGCCTCTCTGAAAATCAGGGTATTCGGAGTAACGATTAGACTAATTATCGTCAGATATTGTTGTTCATTAGGCAGTATAATACTGAATTCGGTTCGTAAATATGTTTTGCTGTTGTGATTACAGTTTAATATTAGATATCCATATGTTTTCATAAACTGAAATAATTATATCACGGAGGCTGGTAGTTTAATGATGATATCAGTACCAGTTTGTATAAATGAATATTAGTGTGTTTACTTCACCATTATGCAATCTTGTTATCAGATTAGACTGTTTATTTATGAATGCTGGCCAAAGCCCTCTGCAGACAGATCCGACTCGACCCAAGCCGACTGGTTTCAATCAGGCTAGAGTTGGGCCCGGTCGGTCGGATCCGATTCATTGTGTTGAATCGGCCCCAACTGGCATCCGACTGTCTCTCGACTGGCAAAATGTGTGTCGGGAGGCACTAAAAACTGAGCCGATCCAAATGAAAACCAGTCGGATCGGGTCGAGTCGGCTCTGTCTGCAGAGGGCTTTAGTTTCAATGAATAATGTTGTTGTTGTTGTTGTTGTTGTTGACAGGCCCCATTATTGTTACCAATCAATAATCATTATTGTATTCGAGTATTGTGATTATTATATTGTCGACTACAGTATGCCACTCAGATTGTTAGGCAGTATAATGATTTGAGTTCACGGATATTGATAATTGTACAATTATATCCATGTGTTTCACAAAATGTCATGGAACATATATTGCATACCAGTTGGTAAATTCATATACATGTATTAGAGTGTTTACCTTACTATTATAGTCAGAATTCTGTTACCAGATTATATTGTTAATTTATGAATGTCGGATTTCAATTCATAATGTAGTCGTTATCAGGCCGTATCAGCCATAAATGTATTACAAATCAAGAATTATAATTTTATGAGTATTGTAAGTTACAATACTCATACAATTGTAACTATAATTTTGGGTTGCCTATGGCCCTCAGATTGTTAGGCAGTGTAATGATTTCGGTTCATGAATACTGATAACATTACAATTACTGTCTTCACAACGTGTCATGAAAAATATGCAGTACCATTTACTGTTTATACACATGAATATTCTAGTGTTTACTTTATTATTTTGAATCAATTCTGTTATCAGATTAGATTGTTTATTAAGGAAATAATAGCCATTATTGTATTACAAATTAGTAATTATAATTGTATGAGTATTAACTATTATCACTATATTTTGTATATCGACCATGGCAACCGTGTTGGAATAAAATAAATCAATACCAAAAAAATGCCACTCAGATAATAATAATAATTTTGGCTTATGAATATGAAGAAATTTACAATTATTTGATCTCCATATGTTTGCAGAACGTGTCATGAAAATATACAACCAGTTACTGTTTATACAACCACTAAGAGTGTTTACTTTACCAGCATGAGTCAATAATATACAGATTAGATTGTGTATTTATTAATGTCTGCTTCAAATTAATAATGTTGTTGTTTATAATAAAGTATCAATCATTATTGTAAAACATTGACCTCTGAATATCCCGTCGAATCCGGTTGAATGTGGGTTGAGCAAAATCAATGTTTGTTTAGATGTAATCTATGCTTCCACTTATAATAATGTTGCTGTTTTTTAGGCAGTGTCTAGTTTATTTGCTCAGATAATTAACGTTTTTCCAAGATTCAAAATTACAAATAAACGTTTCCCAACAAATATCAGGCAATGACTAAATAATTTTGATTCATGATTTTCACCTTAAATATATAATTGAATTGACCTAATATACAGGACGCAGACCGGACAATATACGATTCGAATATTGAATTGATTTCAAATGTCCAAACTGCAATGATGAAAGAGGGCTGGTCGGCAGGATGTAGAGACATCAATGAATTCTGAACAGGTTTACAATCAAGCGATTAACATAGAATGGGGGCCAGAAAGCGGTCGATATCACTTTACGAGGTTTAGGGCGATTTCCCGACGTCCTCCCGTAATCAATGAATGGCATTTCAAGTCATGGGGTGTGAATGGGGGTAAATAATTTATAATCCCGCACCCACAACGCCGCCAATACAATTTCCCCGTTTGAGGAAATACTAGATGACCGATGTTACCTTTGTAAACAGGTTAGGTTCCCACCCCCCCCCCCCCCCCCCCCCCTATCTCTCACCGCGTATTGATATGTCATCCAATTTTGGACGGGTTTTATTGAACAAAATAAGACAAATGTTTTTCTGTTTTGGAAATGATGTGTCTTTGACCATGTTGACACTTACATCTAATTTTCTCTTCATCACAAAAAATTAACTTTTGCTGGAGTCTCCACTCGACAAGACCTGTCCAATTAATGTGTTCTTTATCGGCAGTTATTACTTTCTACAATCCTCCTTTATGTTACGGTAGCAAGGAGGTTTATGTATGAAACATAGCAGACACACACACGAATGCATAATCTTAAAAGCGAACAAACCATAATAAATTATGTTTTTATATCGATGGCACAAACAGACACAGGTGGGTTATGTTGTAAATCATCGTAGATGGCAGTAGTCCATACAGGTAATTAACATCCATTGAGCATATTGGTGGCAGTATTGCGTTCTATTCGTATCCAGTAATATTGATTGAACTTTTTGGCATAGGTATGCATATAAGCGTTCTCCCTCACTTGTATGATTGAACAAATTATATGAATCGAGATATCTTTCTCTAATAAAACATTGCTATAATAAGGCCAATTGATACGTGATGTTTTCTTTTTGTCTAACATGGTGGTGTGAAGAGGGTGTACTACTTTACCTTCGTCATTGTCCCCTCCACTCGTCCCCCTGCTCCTTCTTCTCCTCTTTCCCGTCTTCCTCCTCCTCCTTATCATCATCACGACAACCTACATCATCAACCTCATCATCATCATCATCATCATCATCATCATCATCATCATCATCATCATCATCATCATCATCATCATCATCATCATCATCATCAGAACATTACTGGCCATTATCTCTTTAAAAATGCATTGGTGGTTGTACAACTTCGCAATCATCATCATTATCAGCAGCATCATCATCATCATCGTCATCATCATCATCATCATCATCATCATCATCATCATCATCACCATCATCACCATCATTGTCATCTTCGTCATCATCAGAACATAATTATTACAAATTATAACTGGCCATTATTTTGAGCGCTGGTGGGGAAATGACTTGTGAGGGCGCCTTACCTTTACATTATAAGTACACATTGATCCAATTACTGTTTAGCTTATACTGAGCGTATAAAAAGACAATCGAAGTTCAAAGATCAATTATCCCCCAAAATTGTATATTTTCATACCTATCTGAAAAGTGCATAAATATCATCTTTCCAACATAAATGTGATACCTTTCCTGAATGAGCAGTTTTATGTGACATGTGCAAAACCTTGGATAATTAGTGAAATTGAATACGTTGATACGTGTTGATTTAACTTCGTAGCGCGACATATCCACCTCGTGTTGAATATGGCAATATAATAAACCCAGGTCACGAGGAGAAGATTTACATATTCTAATGTAGAAAGAAGTCACAAGGTCATGAAGGTGTTAAATCAGAGGCAGAGGCCTCCGTATGTATAGCCATTCTATAGAGCGGTGAAGTGTGATGTCATAAAATGATGTCATTAACATTTTTTTTTAATTTTCAAATTTGGACTTCATTTTCCGAAAGAGCATAAAAAATAATGTCCAAATACCGAAAATCAAAGGAATAGGTTACGTATTGACTGAGATATGCCCATCCGAATGATTTTTTTTGTCAATGGGCAATCAGTGTTATAGTGCACTGGTTCATAAATTTATGAACCAGTGCACTATAACACTAATTGCCCATTGAAGTAAAATTCATTCAGATGGGCATATCTCAGCCAATACGTAACCTATTCCTTTGATTTTCGGTATTTGGACATTATTTGTTATGCTCTTTCTGAAAATGAAGTCCAAATTTGAAAATTCTAAAAAAGTGTTTTTATGACGTCATGGCTTCTGTACTCTATTACTCTCTCCAACTCCAGTTCCCGTAGTCTATCTCTGACATCGACAAGACGATCGGCTAGGGAACCCTCGATTACCTTTGTTTTGTATATACACCCTGTATATTTCCATTTTATATATTACATGTATATTTTTCAAGAGGGTTCTTTCAAAATGATGCTGTGCTATACTAGCATCATTCAGTATACCCCTCTTCATCGATCCTCAGTCTTTCTGCCCCTTTTCCTCATCGTACTCCACATACTCCACTTATCTTTCTGCTCATCCTGCTCCTAGCTCGTCATCCTCCAACTCCTTTCTTCATCCTCCACTCCTTCTCTTCCTCTTCACCACACCCTTTCTCCACTTCCTTCTTTTCATGCTCTTCCACTTTATCCTCTTTATTCTCCTCCCTATCCTTATCGTCCCCTTCCTCCTTCTCTTCCTTCCTCTTCGATCGTCCGCTTCAAATCGCCTCCTCTTCATCTTCTTTCCCTGTCCTCCTCTTCTTCACCCTCCTCCCTCTCCCCCTCCGCGTCGTTATCATCCTTCTCCTCCTCCTCCTCCTCCTCTTCCTTCTCCTCCTCCTCCTCCTCCTCCTCCTCTTCCTCCTCCTTCTCCCCTCCTCCTCCCCTCCTCGTTTCCTCACCTTAATCTTGCTCCTTATTTCCCCCTCCTCTTCCTCCTCTTCCTTCATCCGATCATCTCCACCTCTTCGTTTTCCTCGTTCTCAAAGTTCTCCTCCTTCTCCCTCCCCTCCTTCTCTCCCTATTCGTTTTCCTCCTCCTCGCTTTCCTCCCATCCTTCTCCTTAATTCACATCCCACTCATTTCCCTCTAGCTCTTATATATCCTCCTCCTCAATTCCCCTTGTCCTCTTCTCTTCTCTTCCTCCTCCTCTTCTTCCTTCTCCATTTCCTCAAAGAGCGAACATATAACACCAGCAAGTATATTTTGTTTATAGTGTTTTACTTTATATATCCAATACAACCTTAGTGCCACAAAGCTTGACTTGTGCTTTTAAAAATAATCGTACCGCAGCATAGACACCAAATGACCAACTTCTGCAAGGGAGGGAGGTTCAAGCTTTCAAACGCGTAAGCGCGAGCCACGTCGGATGTAGTCAGTTTGGGCTGCGGTAAATAATATATTTTCCCAGGCCTGTCCTCTCTTGCCCGCAGTGGCCATCAACCCAACATATTAAAGGACAATGAAACTATGGCTTTCGGCTACTATTATCATTTAGAGGTTGAACAGACATTTAATTTGATACATGACTTGGCAATTCTGGCCTACTGGATCCCATGAAATCCTTCTGTGAACATACCAAAAGTTTACTAATTGTTACGGCGTCAAAAGATGATACGTCGGGTATATCGCCATCTTGCGGGCAAGTGCGGACAGGGAAAACTACATTATTCACCGCGGCTGCCAGAGCCCAAGGAAGCCTTTAGATGTCAGCTATTAATTGCCTTACAATCAGACCTAACGGCTAACAACTAAGCAACCAAGCAAAAACAAAGAAGGCTTAGGTGAGGACTCGTGCAAAAGGAGGCCCCCCCCCCCCCCCCCCACCTCTTCCCCTCTCGCTATGCCGCTGGACGAGAAACTCGTCACTCATAACTGTTATGAAATAACACTTTAAAGGTGCTCAGCACCTGTAAAGTGACTAACTCCGCAAAAATTAATTTCAGCTTCCACCTTTCTCTTCTACCATGTTGTTTGGCTTATGGTAAGAGAAAAATAACATTAGTTTACATTTTTTGTAATGCCCCTTTAGTATGACGATATCTATCATTGATTATCATTCAGTTCAAGAGCGTTGAACGATCATTAACCTCATACACGTCTTACAGTAATTCGTTGTAAAAGCTGACGCAATTTTTTGTTTTTCTAACCAGGAAAGCAGAGTTTTTTCTCAATGAAACTATCACACATCATTTGGACATATCTTACAATGATTTTGGTATCGGATTTAAGTCTCAAATTTAATTTTGGGCAATATCTGACACTTTACAGGTGCACCTCTCTAAACACTATAATTCAACAAATACTTATAGCTATATCTTTAAAGGGAAACACATATCAATAACAAAACAAATAGCAGGTTGAACATACATTTGCTTTCATGGAAACACAATTGTAGTTATAATAGCAATACGTATCATGCATGGATGAAAAATAGAGATCTTGATAACTCATTCAAAACGTTGTTTTCATAGTCCGTTTCCATAAATGGGGGCTATGAAGACAATGAATCAGTGGCATGTACTGGCAATGAAAATACCGTCATCATGGATCTACTGTGCTTGTGCGGCAGGCGAATTTTTAAACCGTAGGATGGCAACTGAAGATAAGCAGTGAGCAGTGATGTTGGGCACAGTTTTCAAACCTTAGTGAAAACTGTGCATGATACATTTACTAAATAAACCGCTACTCATTTCGAACCATTGTTATCAAGAATTGTTGAAGTCCTCATCCTGACCATTAGCCGATGGTCAGAACGGTCTCATTGTGATTATAATCCTCAAACTCACCCAAACCCTAATCTAAGTTATGAATATTCATGAGTAGCCCTTAACCTACATAGCTGCTTATGAATAATTCATCAATCTTCATTTGCCATCCTACGGTTTAAAAATTCGCGTGCGGCAGCGGTTTAAAGTGAGTGGATGGGTTTACTTCTGTGCAAGCACAGCCGACAGTGAAACGCTCTTTCAAGGTGTTTTTTTTCTTTAACTTCCCCTTTCAAGGACTTTCAGAAACTGGTCTATTCTCATTTTAATGCGTTTGCTATACTCGCCCACAGAAGTGGAAAACAAAAATACAATCATTTCATGTGATTTAAAGGAATAATTGAGTTTTAGTATAGAGGGCGCAACACAAAATAATTATAATGAAATTCAAAAGAGCATACACTTTTCATTACTGAATAAACTTGATCAAAATCGGTTAAAAAATGCCTGAACTATCCATTAACATAATAACCATTTGTAATAATATTTTGTGGGGCCCCACAATTATTCGATAATTTTGAACCAGCCGTTACACAAATTAAAAAACGCTTCCTCTTTTCAAAAATGTACGAAAGAGGTTTTTTTTTAAATAGTTCTTGATTATATCTCTATCTAATCACTATCTAAATAAAACATCCCATGCAAAATGTTTTATTCAAAATGATTGAAACCGATGAGTGTTTACAAAGCGCCCTTTTGAGTTTGAACGGCTCTTTTTTTAATGATAACAGGCTTTTTACTTAGTCATTTTTAATTTTGTATTCCTTTCGAGCATGGTGGAGTTATATATAATTTGTAATTAATGGTGCAGATTTTGTACTGTACTATCTTTACCAGAAATGAACTATCCTTTTAAAGTGAGGCATTTCTTTGTCTCTTCTCATTTATATTAGTATTGTAGCAACGGTGTTTTATTCAACTTTAAAGGGATAGTTGAGTTTTGTTAAAGAGATTACAGTTTTGTTTAAACTGAAGTTTAGTAACCTGAACCTGCACCCTTACATTACAAACTAATAGTTATAACTCTACCATGCTCGAAAGGGATACAACATTACAAACGACTAAGTAAAAAGCCTGTTTTCATTCAAAAAGAGCCGTTCAAACTCAAAAGGGCACTCTCTAAAAGCACATTGGTTTTAACCATTTGAAATTAAATATTGTGCATGTGATCGTTTGTTGAAATCGTGAAAAAGATAGATAGATTATCAACAACTATTTAAAAGCCTTTTCCGAAATTTTGGAAAAGAGGAAGCATTTTTTTAATTTGTTGACGGTTCGTGCAAAATTGTTGAATAATTGTGGGGCCCCACAATTATTACAAATGGCTATGTTTATCGATATTTCAGCTTTTTCCGAACCGATTTTGATAAAATAAAGTTTATTCTGTCATTAAAATTGTATGCTCTTTCAAATTTGACATTCATTTTTCCATTTTCTCGCAAAAAAACTAATTTGAGTAGCCGCCCTCTGTACCAAAACTCAACTATCCCTTTAACGAAATTGGTCCAGTCATCCACAAATTACAACAAATGAAGAGAAGAACTATGAACCGTGTCCCTCGCATCGGGTATGCGCTATTGTAACAGCCAACATAACTGAGCATATTACAATTAAAGTGTGGATGGGAATTACCACGCATTTCCCACGAAATTTTTTTTGGTGCACTTTTTTCCCAAACATTTCACTAAAACGCAGTGACATCGCATAGCTTGCAGCACGCTTTTTACCCTCTTAATACGACGTTTTCATATCGTTTTCCAAATGCCACCAACATCGCAATTACGTCACTGTCGCTGCGTTTTCGCTACGTTCACAATTTGTTTTATAACTGTCTCTCTGCGCATCCGCTACTTGTATAGAAGAATCAAGTTTTCTGCAACATGTAAATACACTACTAGCACTTGCAAATGTATATAATAGATTCATTACTGTTCATGTAGCAGAAGGTGGCATGAAAGCGAACATTTGTTTAAAATGTGGTCGTGTTACATTATTTATTCCCAATTCCATATAACTAATTACTATGTTTTAAAGGATATTGCAACATATGTTTGGAATGAAAAACTATCCACAATACATACGCGAGAGTGTATCACACATTGGTTGTTGTTCGCCCGACCATCTTATTTCCGCGTGATCCTTTGAAATCCAGTCTAAATTGATGAGTGAGTTTATATTTATGAGTGAGCAGAGTCTGAGCACACAATGCTAAGTCCTGAATATTTCGGGCAAGCCTACATTGAATTAGAGGTCCCTCACATAACCTCAAGCAGGCATAGGAGGTATCAATGACTGACTGAGTGGGGTGGGGATGGAGGAGGTTCTCACGTTTAGTTCTCTGAGCATTGTATGGTATACAGTGGCTACTACTGTACTACTACTGCAGCTATTCAATACCTCGATGAAATAAATCTTTATCAAATATAGGTTTTCCCGCTTAATTTGACACTTTTTTCAATCGAATTCAATTCAAATTCACGCATTGCAGCGTTATCGTTGGACGGGTATAGTCTTTCAAATTCCGAATAAGTGCAAACGAATTCAGGCATACGCATAATCTTTCGTGAATAGACACAAGAGTTCATTTATGGGCACTCGAATTCGCGAATGTGCAGTAGTGCCAGCGTACACTACATGCCATTTTTAATGACCATTGATGAAAAGTACGCTCTTCGTGCAAATTCACTTGCTCAGACGTGATTTTGAACGACTATTTACGAATTCGAATGCTGCTTTGACACGGCGATCGCAAATTGCACGAATTCGTTTGTTCCTTATTTAAATGTGAATGTCACAATCGCGAAATTGAGCACGAAAACCTATAGTATTATATTTCCTAAGCACAAATGTCTATTACTAAATACAATTGGATTCATCTTATCATTTTCAAAGTCATGGTGGGTGCTTACACCCGTCCCCTTCCAAGGACAAACACATATTTTGAATGGGTAAATAATCCCCTATTTTCTATTAGTGTCATTGCAATGCATGATTGTTTCCCTTTAAAGTGGTACGTTATTTGTCATTTATTTCAACTCGGGGAATACGCAATGCGTTTCATTGAGAAGTCAAATGTCGGTCAATACGATCATGTCCGTAACGATTGTTTTAGCAAGTATGGTACAGCTGAATATGGGGGAGGGTCGAAATTGAAATGTTGCAGAATGCATTTCATTTTTTGAAATTTAAGGCGTTGCATCAATAATCGACTATTGGAGGAGATGTTTTTATAATTTTGCCTTGCCACTGTAATAATTATGCCATTGGGGTGTGTGCAGTACGTACAGCCGGGTATGGGGGCGCATTAATGCTATGCATTTAATACCGTGGCTTCTTGTTTCATGATTC
Organism: Echinarachnius parma; assembly: GCA_037951105.1. Taxonomy (NCBI): domain Eukaryota; kingdom Metazoa; phylum Echinodermata; class Echinoidea; order Clypeasteroida; family Echinarachniidae; genus Echinarachnius; species Echinarachnius parma. The sequence goes on along the minus strand of JBAMJV010000924.1, from coordinate 23,278 downwards.
CAGTAAGATATTATTTCATCAAGCATAACTCTATTATCATTATATTTTGAACTACAGGAAAGCTCTTTAATTTATCTTTAATATGATATCTCATTTGTAATGATTATGCTGCATGCGTGTGTGCAGTAAATACAAACTCTCAAACTGGATGTATTGAAAATGCATCAAATTTCCCGAAACCTACGCAAACTCCATTCCCTGGGGAGCATTCCTTCCAAGCGGCTCATTGGCATTGAGAATATCCTTCACCTATAGAATTTCACCTCCTACCGGGTCCCCATTTATACACCTGGGAAGAGAGCAGCAATTGTGGATAAATTGTCTTGCTGAATGACAAAGGCAATAGGCAGGGTTCGAACTCGGTATCTCATGATCTGGAAGCTCGCACTCAAACCAATATTGCCACACCATCAACAGGTAGGCCTATGCCCTGTTAAGCACATATCAAACAACAAAACGGTGCACTTTGCAACATGTCATTTTGAGACACATACATCTGACATTTTGTGTGCAAAATGTATGGGGAGTTGTCCACAACTTTGCCAGAGTGCGTTGACAATTTGAGTCACTCGAAAAAATACATGGCTTTTTTCAAAAAGCTATAGTTTTCTTATTTCTTGACCGATTGTGCTCAAATTTTCAGAGACTATTAATTATATTTAGTGTCTTATAGTGCATACAACAATTTGTCTGGATTTCAGTGTCCTTTATAAAGGGCAATGAAACCCAAGCAAAATGTTGCTTTCATAGTCTTGAAGAGATTAAGAAGAAGAATCTCTGAAAGTTAGAGCATAATCGGGTAAGAAACAAGAAAACTACGGCTCTTTGAAGATGTCAATTTATTCCTATGGGGAACTCAAATTGGCAGAGATATTGCATACACCTCAATCGCATAACCACTACGAATGGGGCATCATGTTATTGCAAATTTAACACGCTTCAACATGTTGTTGAATTTCGTAATGATTATGTAAGGTCCACAAAAAGTCGTTTTGGATGCAGCGCTTTCAATTTCATACATTTAAATTCATTTTGTAACATTTCGCTGTCGATCATCCCCAATATTCACCTTTACTGTACCGACTGAGCTTTCATAATCATTACAAGTGAGGTGTCATTGGAAATATATTTGAACAGGCTTTCTTCTGATACCATATTTATCAGTATCTCTTCATTGTCAATACATTCGTCGTCGAACGAATTATAACTTGAGAAAGACCGTGGTATGAGATTCACGCCTTCCTACTGAAGTTTGTTGGCGCATTTTGCGTCATTTCACTTCTGACCTTCCCCCATTCTCAAATATACTGCGCATACCCTGTAATCATGATGCTTACGAATGTAGTTTCATTTTAAAGAGGAATAAGCATCCTTTCACGTGATACCAAATATAACCAACATGATTTCACAAGAAAAGAGATAAAATCGATCAAACTTGGGTTTCCGAACTTTTTTTAGGGGTTTACATCCATACAATGTGAACAACGAGTCTCGGGAAAGGGGTTCATATTACCGCTAGTGGCATTATATTTAACTCCATCGGGTAAATCACTACAATAGGTTCTTGTGAAAGGTGCAACCTACGCGCTCCAACAATGAGGACATGAACTCGGTCATACATAGCAACGACCCTTTTAAAAAGAAATTCTTGATTTTGTGATTACTCATTTCGAGTGTATTGTGTGTGTTTGATTCACGCGATTCATTAGATATAAGGGAAGTGGATGGGAATTTCCAACATTGTTATTATACTAAACAGGTGTGGATCTCTCGGATTGGTTGATTCTTTTTGCAAAGATACGTGTTTTATGTTTGACTTTGTTTCTCTTTGTGTGGCAATTTATGACCTTTGTATCAGAGCGATTAATATTTTGATTGTAGTTTTCCCAGGGTATCAAAAGGTACGGTTATGGGAATGTGGATATGGTGCTGGGCACTTACCTCGACAGAGAGAGAAGGCGGCAACTAGACTGAGCATGACAATCAAGGTCATTATTATCATTGCGATATCGCACGAACATACACAAGTAAATTCCGCATTATGTAAGAAAATAAAATTAACTATCGAACAATTTTCCTTTTCATTGAATTTATAGGAAAGTGCGTTTGTTACCAAATAAAACTTTAAAGTATCCTGTACAAATTGTATCGATAATACGGACACATTTTCATACACTTCTCATACTTGAATGGCGTGCCATGATACAGCAGTTGATCGTGTACGCCCCCTCTCAATGACGCACATTTATTGTATTTCGAATAGTTAACTTTTATTCAAGCGCATACAACATACTTTAATGAAAGAGTACATACAACCTTGGACAAATTATTAGATCAAGCACTTTTTGCTCAATTTTTGAGATTGTTTACACTTTTTTGTCACTTAAATTACATTTTGAAACATCAAAAGTTCATAAAATATCAAAGAGGGTATATTCAATGGGATTAGGAATGCCTAAAACAAACTCTTGACGACGGATAGTCAACCTATTCGAAACGTCTAAACGTCTAAAGTAATCAAGCATGTGGCACCCAACCATGCCAACGTCGGCCCGACTGACATCGATGTATGTCACAGGATGGGCAAGAAGCCTGAAGCAGCCGGGAATACACCTCCGAGGGCCATAATTATCGTGAGGTTCAACACCCGTCGAGCCAGAGATGCTGCTGCTGCTGTATATGAGGGGAAGAAGAAGCTGAAGTCCATGACGAGCCGTGACCTAGAATGCAGAGAGGAGAGGAAGGTGTACATCAATGAGAACTTGCTGCCAAGCACCAAAGTCTTGCTGGCGATGGCGAACGCGATCAGAAAGAGGGAGGGCTACCGCTACTTGTGGACTTGGAATACCAAGATTCTTGTGAGGAAGACTGAGACCAGCCCGCCGCTTGTCATTGCCAGTGAATAGGATCTGCTGAAAATCAAATAGATCACGACTAGCCAGTTTTGTAAATAACATTGTTAATGAATAGTGTGAACATAATGACGAACAACGAATTATTTCACATTTCTAATCGAAATTTGAATGCTGATGAATTAAATAAACATTTGTTTGCTTGTGCACTTGGAGTTGGACATTTAAATATTCGTTTTGTAAATGCAAATGTTGATGATTTTAAAGTTTTCTTCGATTTCAGTGTATGTTCAAATGTTAAGCTCTTTGCATTAACTGAAACGTGGAATATTCTAAACCCTAATTTGTTTCATATTGATGGTTATAAACTTAAATACAACTGCAGAGAGAATGGGAGAGGAGGTGTTGGAGCTTATATACACTCGTCTTTATTGTATACGCGTTTGAACATTACGATCTCAAGTACAGAGTCGCTTTGGTTGAAGATTAGTACAAACGATAATATAATTGTATTTGGAGTAGTCTATAGGAAACCAGACAGTGATTATGATGATGATTATAAATGATATGAATAGTGTTCTTCATGATATGAAATTAGACACGTTTCAGTGTATAATAGTTGGGGATTTTAATGTGAATCTGAATATTGTTAATGAAAGGTCAAATGAACTTCAGACGATGATGGAATGTTATGGACTCCAACAACTAATTTCTTCGCCGACACGTATTACTTCTGACAGTCAAACTCTAATCGATCATATTTATACAAACATTAGTTTATGTGAAATAACTTCAGGAACTCTATTTGTTGATATTTCAGATCATTTACCTTGTTATGCAATATTCCATAATTATTTTGACAAACAAACATTAATTAATGAAACTAGGAGAAAATATCGAAGTTATAATAAATATTATGTTCAAGCTTTACGTGATGATCTAGAAACGATCACATGGGATGAGGTAGGCCTATATGAATCAAATGATGTTAATGATGCATACAATAAGTTTTTGTTAATATTTCGTAGGATTTGTGATAAACATGCACCTTTACAATTTCGTAGTCCTAATCCGAAAATTAAAAAACCATGGATTACTAAAGCTATTTTAAAGTCAATTAAAACCAAGTATAAGTTATATAAGCAATCTGTATTGTAAAACCATAATGATGAAAAGTTGAATAAATATAAACAGTTTAGAAACACATTGACCAATGTATTGCGATATGCGAAGAAAAAATACTATGAAGAATTATTTGTAAAAGATAAAGGTAACTCCAAAAAAGTATGGACGCATATAAAGGACATTTTGAATCAAAAGGGAGGAAAATCAAGCAGAATAGAAAAGTTGGGAATGAATATTGATGGTGTATATGAAGAATCTAGTATCCCTGAAAAAATGTGTGAAATGTTTAATAATTTCTTTGTACAGATTGGAGAAAATTTAGCTGATAAAATTGGTGCTACAAATGGTATTTGAGAAAGTGGCAAATAATCGATTGATTAAGTTTTTTAATGATAATACTGTTTTGTATGAACACAAATATGGATTTCTTTTTGGTTATAGTACTAAATTATCATTAATAAATCTGTTAAAGCAAATTTGCCATGATATTGATCAGGGTAATACAACGGTTGGACTCTTTTTAGACTTTGCTAAAGCGTTCGACACTATAAATCACAATATATTATTATATAAATTAGAGCATTACGGTGTGAGAGGAATGCCTCTAATTTGGATGAGGAACTATTTGTTTAATATATTTAAATTTGTTGATTATGATAATATTCATTCAGACAAACTACCGATAACTTGTGGAGTTCCCCAGGGATCTGTGTTAGGTCCAACGTTATTCCTTATTTATATAAATGATCTTCCTAACTCGTCCGATTATTTTAATTTCCGTCTCTTTGCAGACGATTCTAGCTTATTTCATACTTTTCAGGGTGTAGGAGATGCTATTAATTTTATTGAGATGGAAAATGATATTGAATTGATAATGACCTGGTGTAAAGAAAATAAACTTACTATTAATACTATGAAAACTAAGTACATCATATTTAAAAGTAGGTGCAGGAAAATTGATGTTCTTGGTAATATTGTAATGAACAGTGAAACAATTGAAAAAGTTCCTTATACATGTACTTCATTTGTTGGAGTCAATATTGATGAAAATGTAACATGGAAGAAACAAGTTGATTCTGTTTGTGTCTCCTTGAGAAAGAACATAGGTGTATTATATAGAATACGAAATGTTGTGCCTAAAAGAATTTTAAAATTGTTGTACTTTACACTTGTTGAACCACACATTACACATGGCCTAGAAGTCTGGGGTGGAACTTATCCGTCGTATTTGATGAACATATGTTTGCTTCAAAAGAGAGCCATGCGTGCAATATGTTTCAAGAGTCCAAGGGAGCACACAGCTCCATTATTTATGGAATTATCTGTCCTTAATATTTTTGATTTATACAAATATGTCATAGGAACAGTGATGTTTGATTTGATAAACGATAAACTCTCACAAAGCATAGTTACTTATTGTACTCGCATTGATCATTGTTATGATACTAGAAGTAAAAATGATGATAAATTCAAAATAGATCCAGTAAAATTAGAATTAGCAAAACAATCCATTTCATATATCGGACCAAAAATATGGAATGAACTTCCAAATAATTTAAAAAGTAAAATGTCAAGACACACGTTTCGTAAATTGTTGAAAGGTTATTTGTTAGATTCGAAATGATTTGTATGAGCATGTACATTATGTCTATGTGACAACTGCGTTGTCTATTGTGCTTATAATTCCAATACTTATTTAATGCATATTTTTATAAGGGCTAGACCAACTAGCATTTTGTGCTATAACTAGTTCCTTTTTTACCAAGAAGATTTAATTTTGTGGAATCTTTGTATTATATTGTAAATGTTTTCAATTGGTAAATAAATTTAATTTAATTTAATTTAATTTCATTTCATTATACATGGTGCAACCGCAAACTACACGTGTTATCTACACCACCATGGCAGCCGATACTTACAAGCGGTGGCGTAGACAGGTTCTTACACCTGGGGGGGGGGGGGGGGGGGGGGGGAGTGATTTGCCATTCACCGGACCGAGACCAATTTGTTCGCGCCCGAGACCGCCTGCCAAAAAAAATCCAGACCGAGGAAATTGCTTGAAAGTCCTCTTGGGGAGGGGGGCTCGTCAAATTGTTGTTTGCAACCAAGATCATTCATTAAGATGGTCGAGACCAGGCGCGCCGGAAGCAGTTTTGGATTGGGGGGGGGGGGGGGGGGCAAAAACCTAAGGGGGCTCACGATTTTGTGTGTGTAGGGGCTTATGCCCAACAACACTCACAGGGTTGCCAACTTTGAGCCAGAAGTGAGAGTGAGACGAGTGAGCGTAGCGAGGGGGCCCGAAGGAGCGAAGTGACTGAGCGGGGGAAGGGTGTGGGAGGGGGGTGTCCCCTCTCCCATGGTTGGGAGCTTATGCAGTTTTTGACTTGAAATTGTGCAATCTGGTGCATACCTAGATAGGAAATTCGGGCTTGGCATTGACTGTATCTGGTAAATCTATTTATGATTTGATCGACCAGAAATTTTAAATATATTTTCACTAAGAAAACATGCCCGTAATAGGATCTTGCCCGAATAGGAGCGATCCCCTGAGATCTGTGGTTAAGTCGCAAAGTGGGCACCAGTGGCCGCACCAGATCGCTGTTACTCGCGTCCGCAAGGGTGGTGTCGGTTGCGGTCGCCGGGGTTTTGACATGTTCAAAAATCTGGCGACCAGATCGGTCTCGATCGCATTCGCGGCGATCTGCTGCGGCCATTGGTGCCCACTTTGCTACTTAACACAGATCTCAGGGGATCGCTCCTATTCGGGCAATATCGCATAGTGGGCATTGGGCTAACGACCTTGGAATCACATCAGTTCGCAGTGAGTCAGCCCGATTCCATTGTGCACGGTATTTTTTCAGTGTGACTTCTTCGGGGTCATTTCTTGATATCAAGACAATAATTCTTGATTCTCGCAAGGTGCCTTTGTAAAGCAGTTTCGCATAATTGAACATCGAATTCTTGATATAAAGAAATCATTTTCTGTTGTTAACCAATGGTAATTCTTGATTTCAAGAATTCAATTCTTGATATCAAGAAATCGAATTCTTGATATCAAGAAATCGAATTCTGGATATCATAAATTGATTTCTTGATATCAGGAATTTAATTATTTTTTATATATTAGCAGAATTATTGATATCAAGGATTGAACTCTTGTTATCAGGAAATATGAATAATTGTTCAAACGGCTTGCCATTTGTGCGATCCCGCCCGACATGCGATCGAGAACGAAATTTTTGAACATGTCCAAAACCTGGCGACCGCAATCGACACCACCCTTGCGGACGCGAGTAACAGCGATCTGGTGCGGCCATTGGTGCCACTTTGCGACTTAACCACATATCTCAGGGGATCACTCCTATTCGGGCAAGATCGCTCTAGATCGCTAGGCGCAGATCGCAAAGTGGGCACTGGGTTTATAAACAAAACTCGCAAAGCGGATTATGATGTCAAGACAAGCAAGAGCGAACAATACCTGGCTGTAATCATCAACCATGCACGCATGCGTGGAAATAGGGACTATGCATTTCTCAGGGGAAGTCGCCGTGAGATCGCATAGTGGGCACCGAAAAGATCGCGTACTCAATGAGATCGGGCTGACTCGCGGCGAACTAGTGCGATTCACACCGAACCGAGATCGCAAGCAACTCGGGCTAGATCGCAAGCGCAGATCGCATAGTGGGCAAGTACACTATAATACAAAATTGAACTAGTTCATGTTAGTATGACTTTGTCAATAGCTTTTTACCCTCGAAATGAATGTATTAAAGGGGCCCTGCAATCCAATTAAATTAGCCTTTTAAAAGTTGTCAACATAGTTTTATGTCACTATTCCAGTCAAATTATGTACAACAAATTACTGAATTGAGAAAAACATTACAATTTGTACCAGAATTACAGCATTTCACGACTTGATATGCCCCGCCCCTCAAAAAAGTGCCATTCTGGGCAATAGAGGGCTTGGATTTGTGACGTCATTGCAGGAGATTGTAAGGCTTTGGTGTGCAATTGATGTGTATACAGGGTGGCCCAAAAAAAACGGAACGGGGCACTTCCCAAAATATAATACCACAATGTTTATGTTCATCGGATAGGGTGTCCTTTCCAATGAAAAACGATACTAAGAACAGTAATTTTGGTCAGGTCGTTTTTGTTTAAGGACGCAGTGAGTGAGACCATGTCAGGTGCCGATTTATGTCGATTTCGACCTAGTCAATGCCAGTTTAACCGCACTCCTTGCCCGTAATACCATTCAGCGACCAGGCCCATTCTCTCGGCACACGGCTGAGTGCACACTAACAAAAGTGCGCAATGCTCAACGATATGAACAGCGGTTCGTGCAATTCATCAAGCGCTGGCTCAATACAAATTGACAAAAAAGAGAACCTGACATGGTGTCACTCACAGGGCCTTAAAACAAAAACTACACGACCAAATTGACTGTTCTTGGTATCGTTGTTCATTTGAAAAGACACTCTATCCGATGGACATATTTCATGTGTTACTTTATTTTGGGAAGTGCCCCGTTCCGTTTTTTTTGGGCCACCCTGTATAACGCACACTATTATTGCATCAAATGGTAATATAGAGCATTAAAACTGTAGAAATTGGAACTCTTGTATTCAGTATACATATTACATTGTTATATGTAATCAAATGTGTTAATTTTAGGCCGTGCTTTGTTATAATTTCCATTTTTCGAGCAAATAATAACCTCCTTTTGGTGAAAATCCAGTAGCAGACGAAAAACTGCCTAGGCTTAAGAACATACCCTTTCGCGTTTTACGAGTGTGCTATCCTGCTTCTACGACAGCGCCCACTTGTACGAACGACTGGTACATGCATCCAGCTTCCCGTGATTCGACCTGTACGTTACGATAAGCCGGTGCGCGTTGCGGTGGGTATTCGATGGTATTATTACTGTACTGCCATACAATAACGTGTACGTGTACATGGTCGATCGGTTTGTTGTTCTCTGATCAGCTGTTTCCTAACAGCTGTTTTACATTGTATTATCTTCGCGTGCAAGTGGATTTGAGAGTACGCAGCTTTAGCTCAGTGAAATTATTACAATGCCATCATCACGGTGTGTTATTGCTGGTTACACTTACAACAATACGAACAAGGACGATGTGATTTCTATGTTCATATACCTCTCATCAAATTGCCATCATCAACCACCTTGTACTAAGAAAGGCCTGTGAGTGTGACTGGAGAATTGCCGTTGAGAAACAAAATATGAAGGTAAGAAAAAGACAACAAGTTGTAGCGTACTAAAACTAAAGTAGATTTAAAACAGAATTAAACGTTCCGGCAACAATAAATTGATCAAACTCCAAAGCAATGCCAAAGTTCTATAATTCACATAAGAACAATAATTATAGATTCTTGAGGTAATAACTGATGTGATGATAATGATTGCAGGATTGTGGGTCAGATCATTGACATTGTCTTGCTTGTGCATTAATTGTATTGCATGCATGTACTATGTAGCTTGTGTGATAATACTTATCAGGCAAGTTTGACTCTCATAATTAACCCAGTGCTTACAGGAACCAAGTCAGCTTTTGGACAGATGTGATTTCAGAATCTCTTAGGACACAAATTCATCTTACACATCACAGTAGCCTTAAATATGTAAAAAGAAAATGATGATAGGTCTGTGTTGGTGTTATATTTCTTCCTTTTTACTGTGTGAACATTCAGGTACCAAGGTTTGAGAAGAACTTGCAGATATCATCAACATCACATTTGCTGAACGACAAGATAAAGTTGTCTGGGGGGAGCAAACTTCATCGCTGGAGGCATTTCATGGAATCAACCACTTTTAGTGAAAGCCTATGGATACAAGGGCATGACAACAATTAAGGTACATGCATGTCTTAATTTAATTTCTTATGCCTGCGGCCACTTTTTTTGAGTAATGCAAATAAATTTATGCAATCCATCAGATCAACCATTTCATAAGTTCCCTGATAACATAATAAATGCATGTATACACCTGTTATGCAATAAAATTATTTGAATGTGACTGAATGCACAATTATTTAAATTTCACTCAAGCATTTGAAAGCAGATGCATCATAGAAATCGGGGCATAACACGTCACCATACAACATTTTATGTTCTCTTTCCAGGCTTCAGTTTGCTGTTCTTCATTACAACTGAAACAGTGAGCGTCCTCGCGCTACCACGAAGACGGAACAGAAGCGGTTTAAAGTCAACAAACACAAGTAAATGCCTGGGAGAGCATCCGTGAAGGCTGTCAAGGAAGATGCCTCTTTCTGTAAGTTTCCGAAAGTATTTGTTAAATCAGTGTCAAAATAACTTTATAGGATATTTACAAAATATGTCTCTTAGTCGAAGGTCTTATCATGTGGTCTGAGACATTATATTTATAATTGACTGACCGGCCATTCTGCTCTTGTGGTCACCATATCGCAAAAATGTATTTATCATCATCAGCGTCATCATCTTTGTCATTATCATGGTCATCATCATCAGCATCATCATCATCATCATCATCATCATCATCATTTTCTTCTTTGACATCATTATCATATTCTCCTTTGTCATCATTACCATCATCATCTTCTTCAACATCATCACCATCATCTTCTTCTTCATCATCATCATCATCATATTTATCGTCTTCAGCGAAGTGGCCTGAGACATTATGTTTTTGAGATGTCTGTCCAGCCATCCTGTTCTTGTGGTCGCCTTATCTCAAAAATTGATCATCATCTTCATCATCATCATCATTATCATCATCTTCTTCGGCATCATCATCTTCTTCGACATCATAATCATCATCTTCTACGTCATCACCATCATCATCTGACATCATCATCATAATCATCTTCGTTTTCATCATATTCTTCGACATGATCACCATCATCTTCTTCATTATTTTCTTCGATATCATCATAAATATCATCTTCTTAGTCATCATCATCATCATCATCTTCTTTTTCATCATCATCATCTTCTGTCATAGTCATCATCATCATCATCATCATCATCATCATCATCATTATGATGAAATTCATATTTTTCTGCCGTAAACGATATGTGGGATCATGAATTGTTTATGTATAATTTAGTATAAAAACACTGCATGTGCAACTACTAGGCCCCGTTGTAGAAAGACTTGCAACGTAAAGTCAGAAAATATGCTCATTTGTGAACAATACATACCCTGTAGATGTGGATTGAGTTGACCATACGTACATAACTCAATAAGCCAAGAGAAAAAGTGATTCAAACAATAAGCATTGTTTTATGAAAAAGTAATACAAAAACAAACTTGTGCAATTGCGAACTAAATATTTCTTTAGATGACCGTGGTCTACATAATTAATTTATCTTCTTTTTTTTCTATTAATAGGGAATATCTTGGTCGTCCTAGCCAACGTCAAGTTCGCAACCGACGATAGATGACAACTTCTACCCACGAATCTCGGTCGTCATGGCCCGTGTCGAATCTCCATGACGCGACGACTGACGCCAAGTTCAACACGGGGTGGTGGGATGGTGACAGCAACCGCAAATCTTGGTCGTCATGTCCCACGTCGATCTCCATGACGCGACAACTGACGTCAAGTTTAATCAACCGTTGGTGGATGGTGACAGCAACCGCGAATCTCGATCAACATGTCCCACATCGATTGTCCATGACGCGACGACTGACGTCAAGTTCAACTGGTGGTGGGATGGTGAACAGCAACCGCGTATCTCGATCGTCATTGTCCTATGTCGAGTTTTTTAAAAAGACTGTGGGCAACTCAAAAAACACAATAAGCTCTGCACTAAACTACATATGCGAAGCTTGCGGCAAACTGAGTGCAACTAACTCCAGCATTGGCTGTCTGCATGCATCGGCGGGTCAGATGAACCTCGCATCCATATCCATGCTGCCATTTTTTCCAGATAGTCTATAACACGCTGCGCATGTTACAGTGCATGATACTAACTTAAATTTTTTTCTTTTCAGTTTGACATAATGTTTATCAATATTTTATTTATTTGTGTCATTTTCTCGAATGTTTTTTTTTTCAGAATGAGTAAAACAATTTTGCAAGATAATCATGATTCATTACGTCTTTACTGATAGTTTATTTTGTTTCCATGGTTACTGTGGATCTGGTTAATATCCTTATTTTTCTGATTTTCTGAAATGTGTTTAATTAGGATAACAAGTGAGAACATGATGATTGAAGTTGTGCTTGGACTGCTCTTGGAGAGAAGATCATGATGCATGGTTGGCATCTGAGTGGAATGTGCAGAATGACAGTGGTACAATAAAATGCCCCACAGTGTTAGGGCATAGATATGGATGTAACAGGTTCATTAGAACCTTGATTCATATTCTAAAATAATTTTTTATCATCACAGGAAAACATTAATTTTAATCTATAACCAACCAGACATTTAAACCTGTATAATCTGATATCAAGCCTCAAAATTTTAATTCCAAAAGGCGCTAAATCCATGTTTATTTCCAAAAGGCGCTAAATCCGGTGGAAAAATATTTTGAAAAAATAACTACTATAGCAGGATTTTCTTTCATGAGTGTTTTTTATAATGTGTTATGATAGGTCTTCATTATGTGTGAAATTCTCTATCATTGAAAGAAGTGAAAGTTGTCAAATAAAAAACATCAATTTACATGAAAAGTCCAAAAGTGGATTTAGCGCCTTTTGGAATTAAAATCTTCATTTATACCCATCTTCTCTTCATTTCCTGTCAAAAGTATACATGCACACACATACACACACAATTTAACATATATATATATTTGTGTTGAGAATGTTAGTAAACATGATTTCATGAATGTTGACGGTGGAGTTTTTTTCTAGTTCGACTAGTTCGACCACATCCCAAAGACCCAAATTGCTAAATAATGAAATTTTGGTTCAAAACAGGCTGCCAAAAAGAACAAAACTTGCAGATTTGTCTTATTTTCATAGAGACCCATCAGCATGCTGCATTGTTTTACAATTGTTCTGATATTTTTACTTTAATTAAAGAACTCATAAAAGTGTGCCCCATTCCCATCCCACATACTGTACACACATATCAAACTTTTCACACATTGTTTTGCTGTTGTGAGCAAATTATCTTTATTACCAAAAAAATAAACAAAATATAGCAACAGCCTTTTTTCAGCCTGAATTCGTAAACAAACTACATGTAGTAGCCAAGGTAAAATTCACACGTAAGACAGTCATGAAAATGGATTATTATGGAATTTACTCACTCCATAAGTAAAATATTCCCAAAATAATCAGCAGATGGAATGAATGTAAGTAAGATTGACCATAATAATATCCTGTTCTGAAGGAGATTTTGCAGAGAAATGTCACTTTGAAATTGTTATAAATAGTCTGTACAGCCTACAGGTTAGTTAGTGCCAGTAAACGATCGTGATGCGAATGCTTCCTGAATCTGTATGAGTCTGAAGGGAAGGTTGCCATATCCATCATTACAGCGCAGGATGGTAGTGGCACTCTCACCTGGTGCCCCAGATAACCCAACACCACCGTGCCAGTTGCCTATAAGCAGCAGTTTGATTGTCTCCTGTGAAAAGAAAAAAGAACAATAGAAAGAGAAGAGGAGAGTTTGTGAGAAAAGGTATCAAAATTAGTAAGTGGATGACCCATATGAGTGCTTATTATACAATGGTGCAATAGTACAGGGGGTCTTGTATAGTAGTGTCTAAATGTCTTTATGTACATGGACAGGTTATCATATAGGTGTACCCGGAGGGGGGGGAGGGGGGGGGGGGGGGGAGGGGGGGGGGGGGGGGTGACCAAAAAATGACTGTTTGAGGGGTTTGAACCCCCCCCCCCCCTTTTCAACGTGCAAATAATCTTGGTCTTGCCCCCCCCCCCCCCACCCCCCCCCCCCCCCCCCCCCCCCTTACAGAATTCTCAATCAATGGTCTTGGTGTCCAAAACATTTTGAAGGTACTTGGTCTCAGCTTCAAAGGTTTTCTACGAATAACACCTTCCCCCTCGCTAACAGAAATTTGGCTGACGAAATAACCCCCCCCCCCCCCCCCCCCCTTGAAAAAATCCTGGGTACGCCACTTGCACTGTACATATCAGGCATAGTTAAAAGCACATTTTCAATCTTTAAAAAGTCCAACCTACTCATTAACTCCTGCGTTCATCTTCGTATCCTTCCGTATATACTGTTGGCGGAACTGATAGTATGCAGTCTCCAGCACATGCATTCCTAAATCCTGGGTGTTCTATGCAGTCCAGGGTCTCCTCGTAAGAGTCCACCTTCTCCATCACCTGCAGGATCTCCTTGCAACATGTGGACTCTTTCACCGTCGGCATGGCCGAGCAGCTTCCAGCACATGAACACCTGCAAATTGTAGAAATGTGTAAATTGATAGCTTATTTATACCTAGAGCTTACAGCAAATTCCCAACAAATCAGTCCATACCATATAATTTTATGCAGTAGTGTTTGAAGCTTGAACAAGCCTCTAAATGCTGCTTCAAAATACATTATCTTTATTATTGTCAGTCCTATCATCATTTAGTACTTTATATTTTATGTATGTTGCAGGGTAGTTGTAGTGAAGCCCATTGTAGTTGTAGGGGTGCGCTGGCCTGTGCCCCGCCCGGCAAGCCGGGCCGACTGCCTTCAATCAAGCTGCCATGCAACGGGCACAGGTAATTGAAGTCAGTACAGGTATCAATTCGCTCGGAGCCTTTAGTATCCGATTATGCCCATGCTTATTAATTCTATCCAACGATCAGTATAAGCAGTTAATATCTCACGATAATATCATAAATTGTACAATTAAAACTCACCAACTGTTGTTTCCAATCCTATTTTCCGGGTCGGCCTGCTGAGTGCTGATGGTACTTGGAAGCTGTATCACGATCGCCAGTACGCGTATCCGCCGAGGCTACGGCTGCACGGGTTCAGATTAGTACGGCTGTACACCCGCTGGTCAGAGTTGCAGCTGCATCGCCATCTTACTCTTCCTCCTCAAAATCTGACATTTCAGCATCTGATATATCGCTCCCAATGTCATAGTCATGCTCGCTATCACTATCAAATACATCCGAGTTAAATTCATCGATTGAGAATTACATTTATTTGCTAAATTAAACACTTTTCATCGAGTACTTCAGCAAGAACATGTACTATAGTACACAGACAATGCGAGCTGCGAGAATGTAAACAACACAGGCTCCTGCAATGACGTCACGTAATTTATGCAGACTCGAAGCTGCTCTTGGACAAATTTCACGGGTCGTTCCCGATAGAGATATTGGAGTCAGATTTTTTTTATAATGCGTTTTTTTCGAAAAAAAACTCTTGTCATTATCGAATTCTGCGTTAAAAACTATATAAGGAGGATTAAGAGTCAAATTTTGAGCCTTTTCGATCGCAAGAACCCTTTAAGATACTACGTCAGACTACGGATCTGTTTACATGATTTGTAATCCGACACCATGTGACCTAATTTGCATAATAAAGAAATACATAGGAAAATACATGTTTAAGCTTTTTTTAAAAAAACAATAATTCAAATTCATTTAAACTTTGGCAATATGTTTCATGTATCAGATATTCAAAACTGAGTTAAAGGGACTTAGTAACATTGTCCAAATCCTCAAAATACAATTTTTATTCTAGCGGTTCCATCATACCTTGTTGTATTCGTATTAATAATCAAATCATGGGTTTTTTCAAATTTCCCTTTCGTTACAAAGATATGTACGATTGAAGAATTCAGATAAGAAAAACTGCCCCGGAGTTTTTTCTTACCGTGTACAAAGTGAGTGCAGTGAGTCAGTGAATATCACTTTGCATTTTCGTTCATTACTTGGCCATGCAATGTCCATTTGACTTGAAATGTTCACACAATACCCTGTGGACATATGAAATAACAACAATATACATTGCATCAACCCTTCATCACTTTTTGCACATGTCAAAAAAGTTACTAGATCCCTTTAACAGAATTGTGTAAAAATATGACCTTGCGTGACTTTTCAATGAATTAGTATTAATTAGTTTTCCGATCACCTAATTATATATTCATGCACTAATAATTAGACATCAAAGATACACCATGTATATTCATTAACTCAGTTTAAAGTACACACACTAACAAAGCACCATACCAAATTTCAGCACTCTAGGTCATTCCATTTTCACTAAATCCTTAGTACACATGTGTCACCCATTCATATGCAAATCACATTCTGAGAGAACAAAGGAAATAAAAAGAATTACATATTACATGCCAGGAAACTTCCCTTAATTAGAAATACACGGCAATTAAAGGCGATTATTAAAAAAAAATCCAATATAAACATCTATCAACATTAAATAGTAAATATTATTGAAAATTGGATAAATAAATGTAATTAGTATTAATATAGGTTTTCACATTCATTTTAACACTATTGTCATTCAATTTCATTAATTCGTCATTCAATTTCGTCCCGAGAAACCATCAGAGCGTAAATCCCAACTTCAATTTCGTCAATGGTCATTCTATTTCGTCATTGGTCAACCAATTTCAAATATTTTGCATTCAAAATCGTCAATTGTCATTGGAATTCGTCTCGGCCACTGAGCGGGTGGTGAATGTTAAGTTCAATTTCATCATTGTGCAAACAATTTCGTGAATTTGTCATTCAAATTCGTCAGGTGGTATAGCCTTTTGTTGGGATAGGAAAACCAGTGTGTGTGTGTGTGTGTGTGTGTGTGTGTGTGTGTGTGTGTGTGCGTTTGTGTGTGTGATGTGTGATGTGTGTTTGTTTGTTTGTTTGTTTGTTTTATTTCCCAATCAAGATGAAACTAAATAAATAAAAAGTCCAGTTTGATTTACTTCAAATCTCTTACAAAATATATAAAACAAAACATAACAACATTACATATATTTCTATACAAAAAATATATAATTGAATGAAGATATGTTTTAAACGTATGTGTGTGTGTGTGTGTGTGTGTGTGTGTGTTACCCCCTATATAATTAATGTTACAATTTAACAATTACATCAAGACAATTTATAACAGAAAATTACCTCCTAAATAAAATAGGACGAATTTGAATGGAGTTTTGACGAAATTGGTTGCCAATTGACGAAATTGCTTTCGCTTTTATGTGTTCAGCAACTGTGACCGACGAATTTGATTTGCAATTGACGAAAATGTGTGTCTAATGACTAAATTGTGTGGTGATTGTGTTAAATTGATTGACGAAAGACGAAATTGAAGTTGGGATTTCCGCTCTGGTGGTTCCTCGGGACGAATTTGAATGACGAATTAATGAAATTGAATGACAAAAGTGTTAAAATGAATGGGAAAACCTATAAAATAATTAACAAAATGTCTAATAAACTGTTCTAAACCCTTTCAACTCATATAGATTGCTATAGGTGGGACACCCACTTTTCTTAGCAGAGGAAAGACAATACCACATTGAACTTAATATTTTTCCTTCAAATTTGTCCAGGATGTTTTTTAGATATTTCTAAATAACCTGTATTAAACAAATACAAAATTATAAAATTTAAAAGAATGCCCCTGTTTCACTGCACGGGAAGTGGATGGGAATTTCCAAGATTGTTACAATGATAAGCGGGGGTATTCATTCACGCGATTCATTAGATATAAGGGAAGTGTAATTTCCAACATAAAAGGAGGACGGTGTGTCGTTTTTTGTTTTGGCTCTTCGCCTCCTAAGGTCGCGGCTCACAAGTTTTGTAAACATACAGGTACAAAAATAGCTGATTCTTTGTGATGCTCGGCCTTGCGAAACAGCCCTTTCGAGGCGATGAACTGCCCTGCAGTAGCGACGGTCCTATTACGACGGAAGACAAATACGCCACCAATTTTAATATTGACGCACAAATTTTAAGTCCCACGGGCGTAGACATTGATAATCATTCAACTCAATTCGTTAATTTGAAGAGAGCAAGCCACATCTTGGCAATAAATTGCGTCAGTTCGACTACGGACCATATACAACTACTACGGACGTATTACGAGCGCACGAAAAAGAACACTATCGTGACGAAATCATAGACAAATTAATGCCGCCCTCCGTGAGGTTAAAGGGTGCCATCACCCAAAATAATATTCTTATAAATGAAAGGTAAACATTTAGTAGTACATTCTATCAACAAGTTCACAAAAATACGTTTCCAGAAAAAAAATATATAATTGGAAAACGCATCACCATTCTAAAGCATGAGTTCATGGGTATGAATTACGAACTCAAGACTAATTTGTTCAAAGCTAACGAATCGTCCGGGATTCTATTGTCTCCAAACGTACGCGTGAATAGCATTGGCGCACTCACAAATGTGGTTCCGTAAGTGGTGGTAATTAATTGATTTGATTATGAATTACACAACCCTTTGCAAAATGTTGGGTATCTATTTGATATTATATGATATATATTATATTATAAAACGATACCAAATTATAAAACTATATGTTCTTCTTTGCCTGGTCCTCCTCCTTATCCTCCTTATGTGCGTAAGACGGTGTGTCCCCTTGCTCCCATACGAGAAATCCTGCTCCATTCTGATCTATCCTGGGCTAGTTGTTCTGCCTCTTGTAGGGCTAGACCCACATCGCACCAAACTTGGTCCTTCCATCTCGTAGGAGGGCGTCCCCGTGGTCTGCGTGCGTCAAAGTCATTATCTGGTATGCTTGGTATATATGGTAGGCGGTGATGCGGCATGCGTACCACATGGCCTAACCATTTCAGGCGATGTTTTGTTTTTTCTTCACATATGGTGCTTGGGATGTTCAGCCTCTGCCTCATCTCTTCGTTCCTTATTCTGTCCATTATGTGAACTCCAAGACTGGTCCGGAGGCACCTCATTTCAAATACCTCAAGCTTAGATCTATCTGATTTACGGAGGGTCCAGGATTCTGCTCCATATGTGGCAATAGGGAGGATCAGGGTTTGTAGATCCTGACTTTGAGTGTTCTTTAGATATCTTGGTTGGACCAGATAGCACTTTTCAGTCTTCCAAATGACTAGGCTGCCAGTCTTGTTCGCTTCTATAGAAGGTACCATGCTCCCGAGAAAGACAAATGTATCCACTTTCTCGATGTTGGTGTTGTTTAGTGTAATAACTTGTTGGTCCTCTGTCATGATTCTGCATTTTGTGGCATTGATTTTCATCCCCCAACTTCTACATGCCTTGTCCAGTTCCCTTGTAGAGATTTGGAGGTTTACAAATACAAGTTCCATGAGGGTGGTGTCATCTGCATATCGGATGTTGTTAGTACGCATGTCACGCATCTGTATTCACTGTCTAGTTTTAGACGTCCTTCATCACAAATTACAGGAATAGGTTAAAGAGGCTTGGAGAGCGGAGGCAGCCTTGTCGTACACCTGTTATGAATTCAAACCATTCGGTTATCTTACCGTCGACCATATAACAGAGCATTTGCTTTGCTTGTACATGCTCTTTATAAGGTCGACTAAGGACTTGTCCACACCAATGGAACGTAAACATTTCCAGAAAGCTTCTCTCCAAATTCTATCGAATGCTGCTTTAAAATCAACAAAGTTCAAGTGGATTGGTATCTTTCTTTCTCTGGCATTTTCGATGATCTGTCTGACGACAAGCACAGCATCTGTGGTGCCTCTACAACTTCTGAATCCGCATTGTTCCTCAGTCCGATGATTCTCAATGGTTCCCTGTATTCTCCTGAGGACCATCCTACAGAAAACTGTCCCAGGTATGGAAGGTAGCTAGATTAGTAGTTGGATGGGTCCAGCTTGTCTCCTTTCTTAAACACTGGAGTGATGAGACCCTTGCTCCAGTCTTCCGGGGTTTTACCTTCCAACCATGCTGCATTTATTATTTTGAGCAGGAGTTGTCTCATCGGCTGTCCACCAGCCTTCAGGGTTTCGGCAGCTATTTTGTCCCAACCACAGGCCTTGGTGTTCTTCAACAGTTTTATTGCTGCCTCTACTTCTTCAATTGTGAAAGGTTCACTTGGGTTATCTGTAGGTTGAGGGTCATGTATGGTCTGAAGAGTATTTTCGTCCCTTGGAAATTGCCTGTTGAGGTGGCCGCTAAAATGTTCTTCCGAGCATTGCAACACTTCTGCAGGAGCCGTTTGTACGATGCCGTCCTTGTTCTTTACGGCAGGTTGAATCTTGTCTCTTTCTCCAGATTAGTTCTTAACCTTCTTGAAGAGCTCATGTCTGTTGTTCTTTGCGTGAGCAATTTCCATTTCTTCCACCTCTGCGTCAAGAATTTTCTTCTTCCAATTCTTCACTTCATACTTGACCGTTCTATTGAGTTTTGTGTAGCTCTTCTTGTTGCGGGCCGAGGGATTGTTCATCACCAGGATTCTGGCTTTCCTCCTTTGTTCACAAGCCTTACAGACATCTTCTGGGAGACCTTTAACTTGGTTTGACCTTTTGAAGCCTACAACTGTTGTGATGTTATTGGTTGCATCCCTGAATTGCTTCCACAGCTCATCTAAATCCGTGTCCTGAAGCTGAAGTAGTGGATTCAAAGGGACCTCCAATCCTGGCTTTAAATGCTTCTGCTATGTTAGAGTCATTAAGTCTGCCAACATCGTAGCTTTTGGGAAGGCTCTTCATTCGCTTAGACTTTGCAGGTGATAACTTCACATTTGCCAGTACTAGATTGTGGTCTGACCTAACGTCTGCTGAGTAGTATGATCTGCAGTTCTGGAACGTCTTGATGTTCTCTAATTTGGTAATGATGAAATCTATCTGATTTCTGTAATGTCCACACGGGGAAGTCCATGTTGCCCTCCTACATACTTTGTGTTGGAAGTATGTGTTACACACTGCCATTCCGTGTAACATACATAATTCTAGAAGCTTCTCCCGTCTGCTATTGAGCTGTCCTAGTCCATACTTAGCCAAAGTTGGTGCCCATGTTCCATGGTCCGCTCCTACTTTTTCGTTGAAGTCACCCATCACAATTAAGTTCTCCTTCCTAGGGACCTTCTGGATATGCAGCTGCAGTGCATCAAGAAACGATCCCTTCTTTCATTTTGAATTTTGCTGTGATGATCCTCGGTGAGACTGCTTCATAGCTCACCAAGCATTGCATGATTTATTGGGAGATCATGATGCCGACTCCCTCCCGGCTAATGTTATCTGTCCTGCTGGATAGAAGGATTGAGTACTCCTCTTTGTTTATGAGCGTCTCTGTGTTAGTCAAGTGTGTCTCACATAAACCTAGAATATTCAGGTCGAATCTGCGAGCTTCTTCCAGAGGTATATCCCAGTGTCCTACTATCTTCAGTGTTCTCACATTCCACTTTCCAATATTCAGCACACCGGATTTCCTTGAAGTAGAGGCCAGTGAAGTGGCTTCATTAGTCATGTCCAGTGCTTTATCTGATCTTGATTGATGGTTAGTCTTTTTCTGGCTACTTAAACTATTAGACGATGAAGTTCCTCCCTTTATGTTGCTCTTCTTCTTCTTCATGTCGTTCTCTTATGTTGATGTGCTCTGCTTCGCTGGTTTCCCCGCTGCTCCGTTGTGTACCTGTGGAATTGGCAGCAAATCATCCGGCAGATTATTCGCACCCCTGCCACTCTGCTGCCAGCAAGCAGCCACCGGAACTCGGGGCCATAACGGGGGGTTGACTTTCATAATAGGTTCTCGTAGGGGTGTGACCTGGATACGAACTAGGCACGCGGCCACTGAATTCCCAGTCGGGTGAAGCTAAGATGTTCCGCCGTAGCAAGGTAGAGGCCACCACCCTCCACCTTGTGGTTTGTTCGGGGTTTCCTTCCCTACCCATAGCCCCTGTTGGTTTCACAGGCCGCAAAGCCCAATGAATCCAGTCAGTACCACGTGGAGGTAGGGGTTGAGTTACAAACAGAGAGGCGATTATGGAAAGGTAGACTGATGGAATGCTACCAGTACATACAGCTGGGAGAGGAGAGGAGATGGAAATAACAAGCAGAAAGGGATACACATGCGAGAGGACATGCAAGGTGGAAAGGGTTATTGTTGGAAAGTAGGCGACTCCAGCTGGAGTTCCTTATCTGCTTGCTTTACTGACCTGCCTGGTGGTCCCCTTCAATATGCAACTTTACGCAGCTGGTTGTGGGAGATGTTACTACCCAAAGAGATGCCCGAAACGGGCCCGAAACATGTGCGGTCATAAGTATCAGACTGAGGGGATAGCGCGATGCGATCGCGATTTTGAAGCAAAACGTGCCCGATATTCATTATCACCTTTTGCGAATATCTATAATAATAAAGTCGGGATGTCACTTTTTGAAAAGTCGCGTGAGTTCTCCACTTCTCGCCCTCGAATGTCGGGATTCCCCGTTGAAATAATCACGGCGACGGAAAATAATGCCTTTAAATATATTCGATTTTTGTTTTATTAAAAAAGAGCCGATAATTGGGTCAATTTTTACGATTTCCATTATTATAGTTTCATGTTAGTGAATGCTTTGCCGAGTCATCTAATTCGTCGCGTTTGACGGTCTTCTTTGCCCGTTAAAAAAATCAACGGGACGCAATTTAATATGAATTAGTATAAGTAATATATTTGAGGCACAAACCTTTGCGCAATTGAGTCTTTATTTGATAATTTGTATTTTATTTGGGTCTTCGTCGTAGCAGCCTGAAAAAGTGTTTTTCGCCCTCGATCGCTGCTTTTGTTTTGCTTTTCGACGCAAAATCGTTTTCGAGGCTGTGAGGTACAAACATTAAAACAAAAAATATATTTTGTAATGTAAATACATTTGTTCTTATGAAATAACGTAGTTTTGATGTCATATTCTTTATTTTACGTTTTAATTACACCAAACATTGTGACTTAATAGTACCGTAGTGGCTAGGGAACCCGGCCGGGGGAAGAACCCGGCCAAAAAATGGACCGGGCTGACTTTGAAATTAGATTTGCCGAGAATGCACTGAACATGCTACTCGAAACTTATATCAAACTATTTATCTGCATATTGCTCATAACATTCATGTATCTTGTTGCTCTGTAGTCCTCCAAAATTGTGTATTTTTAAAAATTTTGTTCACGATAATTTGAGATTTCAATTTTTATAATCGTTATTCTCGCTTTTGTAAATCTACGCTCAGTAGTTCATTCGGTAGAAACTTATCGCTCAACGGCAAAGCGGGTTTCCGCAAAGCGCGATTAGAACCCGGCCACCGCGCAAGGTGCGTGTACAAAGTCAATGACACACTGTGCTATTATCTGTACTGTGTGGATGGACGTGACTGGACGGGTTCTCTTGCACCGGCCGACGGTATATAGGCATTGTACTGG
>JBAMJV010000923.1:0-87165 GCA_037951105.1 Echinarachnius parma | reverse complement strand
AGTCAACCATCATGGCACAACAAAGCGTCGACATACCGGACGACACCATGCTCAAACTTACAGGAGATACACCCTCAGAGAAAGGAACATCTCTTGGTGGGAGCAGCACGGCTTTCGTGGTCGACTCGGGTGCAGGTACGCTCGCCATTCTTGCGTGGAGAGATAGCAATTGTGTCTGTGTAGTCCTGGGCCGCTATGTCAAGGTGTACACTTTAATATAAAAATAAGCGAATAAATATTAATATGAGCGAATAAAAGTTGACGGGCACGATATTTATCCCGTTTATTAGAATTACTCTATTCATGGACGGATTTTGATCAAAGAAACTGTGTTTTGAAAAGAAACTGTGTTTTGAAAATAATGTTACTTTGTTCACAACCTCGCAACAAAATTATTTCTGGAAGCAGAATTGCCCTATCCCTTTAATTTTAGTTGAAATATCTCGATTATTTTGCTCTTGCCAACCCATCTTACCTCGATCTCATCCCTAATAATATTATCAATCTGTTTCAGAAGACACAGAAGATAGAGAATGTACAGAAGGAGTAGGTGAGGACGACGACGACGAAGAAGAACATGAAGACGACGAAGAAGATGAAGACGACGACAATGATGACGAAGATGAAGACGATGACGATAGCGAAGAAGAGGACGAAGAATCTGAAGATGACGATGACAACGACGAGGAAGAAAATGAAGACGACGAAGAAGATGAAGACGACGACGATGATGACGAAGATGAAGACGATGACGATAGCGAAGAAGAGGACGAAGACGCAGAAGACATGGAAGATCATGTGGCCATGATGATCCCCCTACCAATATTAGCTTCTAAGGCATCGATAATGCGGAAACGCAAAGCATCTGCAAAAGTCGGTTTGCCCTCTCAACCACCAAAAAAGAAACGGAAGAAAAAGTCATCGACGAAATCGAAATCTGCAGAGGCAAAGGGGAAAGTCTCCAATGCCAATCAACCAGGCGGTAAGAAAACGAAGAAGTCGAAGAAAAAGGGTGGGGCGAAGAGAGCTGTAAAATCTCCGAAAGCAAAGGGGGGAGGTAGAAAAACAGTTCTACCAGCCAGTCAGAAAATTATCAAGGCTAAGCCCGCGGCAAAAAAGCCTAACCCAACTAGTAAGCGTACTGCTACAACGTCCCAAAAGCCAACTACCGCGGCAACGAAGCCAAAGCCAGCTCATGGACGAAATAGTTCTGCCTCGTCCCAAAGGCCAAAGCCCGCGGCAAAGAAGCCGAATCCAAATCTTAAACGGGCTTCCACGTCCAAGCCGAAAATTAGACGAAGATAAACATTTACGCTCCCAAGTTAAAGGAGGGGTGCAATCCCGGCTTTGATTCAGGTTTATAGCTTTAAATATGTGCCTTTATTGATATACCACACTCTTTTTTTCAAAGAAATCCTTAAGTTGGGGAAAAAAGGTAAATTTCATGCAACTTTTTTGCTTTATTACGCATCGGCGTTCCATTATAGCACAGCGGGAATGTGCGCACGTGTCACCCGATTCATGACATCACATGCAGACCGCAACGCGGAGGAATGTGCATTGTTTACATGCAGAGCCTATGACTTGCTTGTAAAACAAACTCGTTTTTGCTTGTAAATTGAGGTTTTACTGAAAATGCTTAAGAATTGCTAAGAAATGAATTGTAGCAGGATGCAGCTACACATCTGAGTGTATATCTTCCATGATATAAACCTGAACAAATGTTTGCAAATATTGAAACAAATGGAAATAATATCTCTGTGTCAACGTGAGTATTGCACTCAGCGTGTACGTCTATGACCGAGCTAAACTGCGATTGCATGCAGGTGACGTCACAAAGATGACGTCATTTTTTGTTCGCCCGGGACTCAGTTTTTTACGGGGGTTCCGAAAGAGAATTTACAAGTTGATTTTTTTTATTTTACCGGGTTTTCCCACGAGGAAAATATGTTTGTATTAGTAATCTTCATGAAAATCTACCTTAGATACAGTAAAACCCAATTTTGAGGCAGTTTTCTTGTCACCATACCTTTAATATCAACATCGCTCCCAAGTTAATATCAACATCCAAAACCGGAAAGTAACATCTACGTGAATAGAAATATCATTGATAATAATTAAAATTAATAATAATATCCGTAAGTGCACCATATACTATAGTATTAAACATTATCTTATGCGTTTGCTTTTACATGGTTTATGTATTAGAAACTCGTTTATTTTGAGATAATTTTCATCGAATCAAAGCTATTTTATTTACTAACTTGATCACGTCTTCACGTAGTATCGTTAAAACAGTGTAATTGTGTGATATTCAGGTTCCATTCAATTGATTGTAATTATATTTGTCATGTTTGTTAGACATTCATCAAAAATAGCATAAGAAATATGCGGTACACTATTTTAATACACTATTTATATTGTATTATATTAGCTATCTGTGTGTTTGATTGTTTTTTACACTTTTCAAAATAACTCAATAACATCAATTATGTGAAAAGTTTGTGTGTGGGGTATTCCTTTCAGTCGGTTATTAATCATAATTATTTGGAATAGATATATAAGTAGTAATAGTTATACCGGGCCTTCGGTCTGGATTACACGTACAGTCATTGTATAATGGACCTCTTTTATCAAGGTGATACATTTTGTTATAGGTACACGACGTACCAAATACAACTGCACAGGTTGAACTCATAACATATTAAGATAATTGTATGATATTATGATGGCTGAGATCTAGTAAAGTGTATGGTAACACCAAAATGGTGTGAGGAAATGTAAATCATTTCACAGGGGGAAAAAGGAACATAGGAATAGTAATTTGTAAAACGTCTTATAACATAATCACCGGTATATGGGTGTGGAGATTTGTAGTGTTTGAAATAGCTTATGATACAATTGAATAATTATTATCGGTATGATTGTATAGTATTACCATCGTCATCATTAATCATCATCAACATCATCATTGTCATCATCATCCACATCATCATCATCGTTATCATGAGTGGCGTAGGTACGGGGCAATGGGGGCATGTGTCCCCAAAATTTGACAAACAATAGAAAACATGAATTTGGGAAAATCGTTTAAAAAATAAAGAAATACATAAGGTGTGCCCCACCCCCCCCCCCCCCCCCCCCCAATAACTCGCATGCCCCTTCCCCTCCTCTTCCCCAATCAGTCCAACCACGCTACGCCACTGACAGAATTAGTAAATTTGTATGCTCTTTCAAAATTTGATGTGGATTGTTTAATTTACTTTTTACTGTGTTCTTAATATTTTTGGAAACAATTTCATTTCGATGAAATAACATAAACCAGGACTCCATGGTCATGATGGTGTGATCTAAGTCTGTTAGTTTACTTACTTGTACAGTATAGTAATGGAAGGGAATCGATTAACAATATAACTGGAGACCTGTAGGTTTTGTTTTTATTAATAACGATGTTTGGTTGTTCAGCAAAGGTATTACGTATATGTACATTAATTGTCTGGCTTTGGGGATACATTTAGTAACTTACATATAATTTGTACATTAAATGACAAATCTGCTTTTGCACATGAACAACTATATACTATTATACCTTGTATATGCATTAAATAAAAGATACGGCAAAACGATTGAATGCAGTTTAACCTTTAACCATGTATGCTTCACACTCATTTATACCTAATGCACGTTTAATAAGAACGTGGGAGAAGAGTCAATCCTCTTATCACGTTTGTACACAAATATATCATATCAATACGTGGTTAGAATGAAACTTGATACTCTGCCAAAATTGCAACATAAAAAAACAGATGATATATCTATGGTTTGACAAAATACATAGTGGGAGAGAAAAAGGTAGAGAGAGAAGTGAAAGATAGGGGGTCAATCATTGAGTACGGGTACAGGTCTGAAAGAGAGAAATGGCGAGAGAGGGGGAGGGGCAAGGGGTTCAACATATAGAAAGAGTATAGGGTGGCCCAAAAAAAAACGGAACGGGGCACTTCCCAAAATATAGTACCAACATATTTATGTCCATTTGATAGGGTGTCTTTTCCAATGAAAAACGATACCAAGAACAGTAATGTTGGTCGTGTAGTTTTTGTTTTAGGACGCTGTGAGTGAGACCATGTCAGGTGCCTATTTTTGTCAATTTGTACCTAGTCAATGCCAGTTAAATTGCACCCCCTGCCTGTAATACCATTCAACGAACACGCCCATGCTCTCGGCACACGGCTGAGTGCACACTAACAATGGCGCGCCTCGTTGAACGATATGAAAGGCGGTACGTGCGATCTATCAAGGACCTGACATGGTGTCACTCACAGCGCCATAAAACAAAAACTACACGACCAAATTGACTGTTCTTGGTATCGTTGTTCATTTGAAAAGACACCCTATCCGATGGACACAATACATTTGTTACTATAATTTGGGAAGTGCCCCGTTCCGTGTTTTTTTGGGCCACCCTGTATAGGGGACAGGACTGATAAAAAGAGGGGGGAGTGAGGGATGGGTGAGAAGGAGTTGGAGAACATGAAAGGGGAGGGGCGAGATAGCGACAAACAACATCGATTGATAACAAACTTATTTATATTGTTCCAGGGGCGGATCTAGCTTTTTGCTAAGGGGGGTTGACCCAATGACGATGCGGACACTGTGTGGGTCTGGACACATGATGGCGTTTTTCTATGCACATCACATTTTCACTTGGCAGCCCAAGGGGGGGGGGGGGGGGTTAAACCCCCTAACCCCCCCCCCCCCCCCCTTAGATCCGCCACTGTTGTTCGATATTCTAAAATTAGAATCGGGTATGTTCCATCTCATAAAAGTATGTATTGGTCCTTCTCCTTTGTGCCACATAGACGGTAAAAGCTGCGACTCGTGGCGGGGTTTCTTCAGCTCAATCTTTTTACGACCAACAATTAACGCATTTTACAAATTCATTTCTTGGGTGGAGGCCTATACGATATACATTCTCCAAGATTGAGACTATCCGTATGAATTATACCGGGCCTTCGGTCTGGATTACACGTACAGTCATTGTATAATGGACCTCTTGTTATCACGGTGATACATTTTGTTATAGGTACACGACGTTCCAAATACAACTGCACAGGTTGAAATCATAACATATTAAGATAATTTTATGATATTATGATGGCTGAGATCTAGTAAAGTGTATGGTGACACCAAAATGATGTGAGGAAATGCAAATCATTTCACAGGGGAAAAAAGGAACATAGGAATAGTAATTTGTAAAAACGTCTTATAACATAATCACCGGTATATGGGTGTGGAGATTTGTACTGTTTTAAATAGCTTATGATACAACTGAATAACTATTTTCGGTATGATTGTATAGTATCACCATCATCATTAATCATCATCAACATCATCATTGTCATCATCATCCACATCATCATCATCGTTATCATGAGTGGCGTAGGTACGGGGCAATGGGGGCATGTGTCCCCAAAATTTGACAAACAATAGAAAACATGAATTTGGGAAAATCGTTAAAAAAAAATTAAAATACATAAGGTGTGCCCCCCCCCCCCCCCCCCCAATAACTCGCATGCCCCTCCCCCCTCCTCTTCCCCAATCAGTCCAACCACGCTACGCCACTGACAGAATTAGTAAATTTGTATGCTCTTTCAAAATTTGATGTGGATTGTTTAATTTACTTTTTACTGTGTTCTTAATATTTTTGGAAACAATTTCATTTCGATGAAATAACATAAACCAGGACTCCATGGTCATGATGGTGTGATCTAAATCTGGTACTTTCTTGTATAGTAAGGGAAGGGAATCGATTAACAATATAACTGGAGACCTGTAGGGTTTTATTTATAACGATGTTGTGTTGTTCTGCAAAGGAATTAAGTGTATGCACATTTCTGGCTTTGGGGATAAATTGAGGAACTTACATACAATTTGTACATAAATTTAAACAAATCTGCGTTTGTACTTGAACAACAATATAATATCGGAAATAATATCGCTAGTGATATTCGTTTGTCTCGCAATGTATGGAAAACTAGGAATCTAAAAGATCACAACGTTTCGTGTGCCGCTGCAACTCTTTGTCAAGTGATATAATATACCTTTTATATGCATTAAATAAAAGATATGGCAAAACAAATAAATGCAGTTTAACCTTTAACCATGTATGCTTCACACTCATTTATACCTAATGTACGTGTAATCAGAGCGTGAGAGAAGAGTCATTCTCTTATCAAGTCATTAATAAAGTATGTACACAAATATATCATATCGATACGTGGTTACACGAAATTTGATAATTTGCCAAAAATTGCAGCATAAAAAAAATATATATATGGTTGAAAAGATGCATAGAGAGAGAGAGAGAGAGAGAGGGGGGGGGGGGAGGGTGTGAAAAAACAAGGGGTCAATATTTATAGATTGAGTAGGAGGTCTGACAAAGAGAAATGGCGAGAGAGAGGGAGAGAGGCAAGGGTTTCAACATTATAGTAAGATTAGGGGATAGGTGGATATGTGAGGAGGAAATGGAGAACATGAGAAGGAGGGGAGGGGCGAGATAGCAACAAACAACATCGATTGATAAAGAACTGTGATTTATATTGTACGGTATTCTAAAATTAGAATCGGGTATTTTCCATCTCATAACTGGTATGTATTGGTCCTTCACCATTGTACCACGGAGACGGTAAAAGCTCCGACTCGTGGCGGGTTTTTCAGCTCAACTTTTTACGACAAACCACGCATTTTACACTATATATTTTCTGAAATTGAGACTATCCGATTTCATTGTAGCCGAAAATTGCGGGGCTAAAGGTAAGAATATATTGTTATTATAGCTTATTATGCTTTTTCATTAAATAATGGTAGCTTATGTGGACATACACTATGAAATCATGTTACTGCAGTTTACGACGTAAGGTGATTATATAGTTGTGTGCTTAATTTAGCAATATTACAGGGGTGAGGAATCGTCTATTTTCGATATATTAAACATAGTTCATATTATATAAACAATTATTTAGATAAAACACTGTACCGTAGTTGCTGGAGAACCCGGACGGGGGGAGAACCCGGCCAAAAAATGGACAGGGCTACCTTTGAAATTAGATTTGCCGAGAATGCACTGAACATGCGACTCGAAACTTATATCAAACGATTTATCTGCATATTGCTCATAAAATACATGTATATTGCTGTTCTGTAGTCCTCCTGGTTATCCAGAAAATCGCTTGAAAGTCAGTCTTTAAACTCCAAAATTTGTTATTTTTTATTTTATTCACGATAATTTGAGATTACAATTTTTATAATCTTTATTCTAGCTTTGGTAAATCTACGCTCAGTGGTTCATTTCGGTAGAAACTTACACCAATTGGACCGTAATATCGCGTTGCCTTCGCTGATAAAAAAATTATCGCTCAACGGCAAAGCGGGTTTCCGCACGGCGCTATTTCATGCACGAAGGTTCAATTTATCGCAGTGCAGGAGAACCCGGACACCGCGCACGGTGCGTGTACAAAGTCAATGACGCACTGTGTTGTGTGTGACTGTCCGGGTTCTCCAGCACCCACGGTATATATTTTGATTAAATTAAATAAACATATTTTACTAATCGTAATTGTAATTATATAATTATTATAATATTGATGAAAGAAACTCTAATAATAAGTGGAAAAGTAATTTATATATTATATATTGACAAAGTACACATTTTTAAATGAAAAACAAAACAATCATAGACATCACAGTAATGGTCTGCACTATAAATATTTTATACAATATTTACGACTAAATTTTTACCTCTTATGACGTGCACAGATGACCAAGGTAAGCGAGGAATTAGTGGAAACCATCGCCCACCGCATCGGAGATCGCCCTGTGAAGGCGGTGGCCAGACTTGGTGATCTCCTCGGCTTGGACAAATCTCTGATAGAAACACATGATGTGGTTGCAAGGGGTGATGTGCTGGTCTCTGTCAGTGAAATACAAAATATGATACTTCATTGGTTGACGAAAACTCCAGAGGACAAGCAAAGGAGCTGGTTGAAAGCAATTTTGGAGATGGAAGGTTTCGCAGATGCAGCAGGAGCATGCGTTAGCGAAGGTACGATCACGATGACTGGTTTTCTACATAAGGGGACTAAATTATGCCAAATATAATACAAACTAATAACAGTATAATGATTTAATTAGATTATGGCCAAAAAGATCATATCAATCATAGACATGAATTTAAGAATATTGTAATCACAGTTAGTACGTCCATTATTTGGACGTAGAAATAATGATTAAAAGGCAGATGTTCAAGGTTCCTCAATATTATTTTGTTTCAATATTATATAGCTAAACCTATTGCAATGACATTTGTGTTAAGTCTGTATAAAGTTTTGTTTTCACCAAACTTTGCAGTGATTTTAAGATTGAAAATGAAGACTTTACTCATACACTTACGTTTTGATTATTAAATAAAAACTAAAGCCCCCCCCCCCCCCCACCCCAAAAAAAAGGAACTTGGAAATAATAAGTGTTGTTAATCTTATAAAACATACAATAAATAATTTACTGCAGTTATCCTTCATTGATATCATCCCCTCACTAAGAAGACGCAGGGGATAACGAAACTTCAGGAGATGACGAAGACGATGATGATGACGATGAAGAGAGCGACGATGACGAGGACAATGATGGTGAAGAGGGTTACGATGTCGAAGGAGATAAAGATGATAGTGAAGAAGAGGTAGACGACGAGGTGTGCGAAGAAGACGGAGAAGGCGCAGTAGAAGAAAGAGGAAGTGTGTCAGGTAATAACTCCTTGGTTTCGGGAGGAATCTCGCGAGGAAGGTCAGGAAACAGCCAAGATGATAATAACTATTACAAATAAATTTCCCTGACAAGCGAACATAAAGTGTGTGTGTATGTGAGGGAGGGGGGGGGGGGCTTCATCACAAAACTCCCCGCGTTTTTGGCGCCAAAACGGCATAGAATTTGCTCGGCATAATATGATAACGTCGGTAACTGATGTTATTTTTCCCCCAAACGTAATGCTTTTCCCGATATCGAGGTGCCATTTGGCCGTAAATTACATGTTTTTTCCCAAACTGCCGCGAATACTGCCGCATTTACCAGCAACTCTCGAGTATGCATGTTAACGTGATCTAATAACTACGATAGTCGTGCAGCATCATGACAGAGGGTTGATAAAAAGGTGATCTAGTATGTTAACTGAGTGAGTCAAATACTAAATGTTATTTTACTAATAATGTATTAGTTAGAAAAAAAACAGGCATGGAAGCATCTCTAGAGATGTAAGTGAGTTTGGTCGATTCAGGAAAAAAAAATTGCTAGATCCATTAAACCCTTTGTTATTTTGCTGCTTCCAGACGATCGCCTTCCAACTGTGAATCAGTGTGGAGCATCCAATACCATCACCTCATCAGGGAGTGGTGACGTCAAAGGCAACTCAATGATCGGACAGCAGACGAATGTGCACTACAGGTATGTTAGAGGGAAAGAAAAGTACCTGTCTAATTTCCTTTTAGTCGCCAAAACTTGTACGTTATCATTGAAATAAAAAAGAAGTCATCATTCTACCATGCTTAATTGGTATAAAGAAATCTTCCAATGTCATGTACAACGCTATTTACATTCAAATAGGAACCGTTAACACAACATGGCACTAGTTTATTCAGACCAGAGCGCGTTGATAGGGAACGCTTTTCCTTCAGAAAATTGTATGTGGTTTCTTTTAAATCAATAATGAGGACATTGGATTCAATATAAGAGCCACTCTGGTTCATTGTTACCAATCTGTTATAGGACGTTTACAAAATTGTTATTTCATATTGGTTCTAATGCGAACCAAATGTATGTCCTCTTGCAAAACCTGAACTCAGTCATCTTCTGCCACTACCTCGCAGATTACATTGTCCCCACCCTACACACAAAAAAATATTTGAGTGATTTTACTCAAAAAAACAAATAAATCGTTGCCACTATTATTGACACACATAGTTGAGTGCATTGACTCATCAAATTAAGTTGAAAAACGCACGCATGCGAGTTTTATTCATTTGCCACTATAGTGACACGGCATATGAGTATTTTTGTATTTACTCAAGCTGGTGTGTAATTTAACATAATGTTGTGAGTGATATTTACTCAAGCTGGTGTGTAATTTAACATAATGTTGTGAGTGTTACAAAAAAATACTCATATGCCGTGTCACTATAGTGGCAAATGAATAAAACTCGCATGCGAGCGTTTTTCAACTTAATTTGATGCGTCCATGCACTCAACTATGTATGTCACTATAGTGCAACGATTTATTTGGTTTTTTGAGTAATAACACCCAAATATTTTGTGGGTGATTTTACTCAAAACAACAAACGAATCGTTGACAGTATAGTGACACACATAGTTGAGTGCATTGACTCATCAAATTAAGTTGAAAAACGCACGCATGCGAGTTTTATTCATTTGCCACTATACATGGCATATGAGTATTTTTATATTTACTCAAGCTGGAGGTGTGTAATTTAACATAATGTTGTATTCTAAATTTAGAATCAGTATTAATAATATTACTGACGGGGATCCCTTGAGTTTTAGACCTTTTCTAAAACTGCTTAGGCTATGAATAATTGGTAGCCCCTTTTCCGGCCTCGAGTGGTCATGGCCTGGCCGCACTGGCCCTGGGATCTTACTTAGTAGACGGGAGTGAGCCCCGACGCCCTGGCGCGGCCTTGCTGTTTGGCTTGGCTTGGCCCAGCATTGGGCCTCGCGCTTGACGTGGTTCGTAATATTACAATTTTCGCGGCTTCAATTTCAAATTAAATATAGTATACATGTAGCGTGTCTACCAATTATTCATAGCCTAAACAGTTTTAGAAAAGGTCTAAAACTCAAGGGATCCCCGTCAGTAATAGTATTTATACTGATTCTAAATTTAGAATAATCAAATTAACTTACACTTATTCAGCTGCAGATGAGACGGACCACAGGCATGCCTGATACGTGGTAATATACCGTGTATGTATACAGTATACAGATCAGAGTTAGCTAGCTAGCCGAGTAAGATCACACCTATGACGAGTACACGTTCACTTCGAAGAGATTTTCACTCATTCAACGAATAAAGAGTCCATGACGTACAGGGAAGCAAAAAGCCACGCTACACACTATAGTGAATATTTTTACTCATTTGGTCATGAAGGTTCGAGCATTACTCATCCAATATTAATTGTATGCACTTCAATAAGTAAAAGAGACTCACCGGGTAAATAAATGGGTGACGTTCCATGCATTAAGTTGCGTATATTCTTCTTTGCATAACAAATACGCAGAAGCTCGTGTAAAAATACATTTTTTCTGAATAAAAAACCCCCCAAAACACTCGACTTAATGGGTAGGGTATGATTTTACTCGCAAAAAACAGTTCTCATTTTTTGTGTGTACCCCCTCTTGAGCAAGCATGCCAATCATCGTTCTTTCTTTACCCGTACCCCACATTCATCTTAATTAATCGTGTTCTGCTTTGATTTTCCTCTTAATCAATTTACACGTTATTATAGTGCTCCAACGAAGATTGTGAAAGAACACGTGCCCATTGTGATCTCCCGACCAGTACCCTTTCCCGTGGCAACAGCAGTACCAACGAAACGCAAAGCATCTGCAACAGACGGAGCGCCCTCTCAACCACCTAAAAAGAAACGGAAGAAAAAGTCATCGACGAAATCTAATTCGGCAGGAGCAAAGGGGAAAGGCGCCAACCCCAATCAACCAGGCAGTAAGAAAACGAAGAAGGCGAAGAAAAAGGGTGGGGCGAAGAAAGCTGGCAAATCTCCGAAAGCAAAGGGAGATGGTAGAAAAACAGTCCAACCAGCTAGTCAGAAAATTAAGAAGGTCAAGTCCGCGGCAAAAAAGTCCGCGGCAAAAAAGCCCGCGGCAACAAAGCCGGTGGCCAAAAAGCCGGTGGCCAAAAAGCCCACGGCAACAAAGCCCGCGGCAACAAAGCCCGCGGCTGTCAAAAAGCCTTATAAGGCGCCCCCGAAGCCCGCGGCGGCCAAAAGGCCCACGGCGACCAAAAGGCCCACGGCGGCCAAAAGGCCCACTCAAAACCGCGGCACTTCCAAGCCAAAAAGTAGACGGAGATAAACACGTGAGCAGAATTATACATCACGGAGATATACAACGTGCACTTCAATAATAATAATATAATTGATATACTATTACAGGGATAGTTGGGTTTTGGTATAGAGGGCGCTACACAAAATAATGTTTTGGTGAGATAATGAAAAACTGAGTGTCATATTCGAAAGAGCATACAATTTTAATGACAGAATAAACTTTATTTGATCAAAATCGGTTCAGAAATGGCTGAAATATCCATAAACATAAGAAATAATTGTGGGGCCCCACAATTATTCGATAATTTTGAACCAGCCGTTAAAATTATATTAAAAATGCTTCCTTTTTTGTTAATTTACAAAAGAGGTTTTTAAATAGTTGTTGATTACCTGACCTCTCTATCTAATCACTATTTCAACAAAACATCACATGCACAATATGTTATTTACAATGGTTTAAACCAATGAGTTTTTAAAGAGCGCCCTTTTGAATTTTAACTTTTTCAACAATTTTCAAAAGAGGTTTTTAAATAGTTGTTGATGATTTCTCCATTTGATCAGTATTTCAACAAAACATCACATGCATAATTTTGTATGAACAATGGTTGAAACCAACGCTTTTTTTAGAGAGCGCCCTTTTGTGTTTTAACGGCTCTTTTTGAATGATAACAGGCTTTTTACTTAGTTATTTGTAATTTTGTATTCCTTTCGAGCATGTGAAGTTATAATTATTAGTTTGTAATGTAATGGTGCAGGTTTTGGTTACTAAAATTCAGTTTGAACAAAACTATACTCTCTTTACCAAAACTCAACTATCCCTTTAATCCATAAGGGTATATACTATCAGGCAGTGACTTGAAACAAAAAATCAAGGATAAATGGAATTGGTCTCATCAATTTAGGTGGAAATGTCTTTCTTATCATAATGTATTAATTGTCTTTTAAATCGTTTATGTACGCCTTAAAAGAGGAAAACGCGTTTATTTTGAGAAAACTTTTTTAACCAAAGACATTTACTATAAGAAATATTTTAACATTCTTGTCGCTATTGAGTGTTTTAATTAACAAACGCTTTTACATATTTCATACATTCTTCTATTCAATCAAGATTGTGGTGATTGCAATCGGGATACACCTGGTGCAATGTATTAATGTGCATAGTAGGGTACCGCCAGGGGCATGGGGTACGTGCCCCTCTCAACAACAACAAAATTAATACAAAATTAAATAATTATATTTTAATAAAAACATAATCCTTAAAAAAGTACCAACAAAATATATGTGATACGTTTTATGATAAATGGCTGGGTATAATCAAGTGGATGACACTACTTATGTTGTTAAAATGTTATGCTTCACTAATATGGTGTGAAACAAATAAACATGACTGGATAATTGTAGAAAGTATGTATTATAATCGACAATAATGGGTCAGTAGTCAGTACAGTATAGCGCTTCGAGATTCGTACAGCATCGTTCTATATCTGACGCTAATTGAATAAGTACCTCATCATCATCATAATCATTTAATGTAAAACTTGGCAGAATTAATAAATAATCTTTTGTCTACCAAAATATGTTTTTAATTCCTTTTTGTCTATGTTCATATATATTTTCAGAAAATTCACAAACTTTTATAGGCTTCCATTGTTTGATCCAACACAGGATGGTATCTTATTTCATAATGGATTGATTGATACTACTCATGAAGCCATGTTTTTAATAACCTTTGTGTTGTGCTGTGTTGTGTGGTGGTGTGTTGTGTTGTGTTGTATTGTGGTGTTGAAGTGTACTCTGTTGTGTTGTGCTCTACTAAGTTATGTTGTATCGTGTTGGGTTGTGTTGTGGTGTGTTGTGTTGTGTTGTGTTATGGTGTTGAATTGTGCTGTGTTGTGCCTTACTAAGTTGTGTCGTGTCGTGTAGTGTTGCGTTGTGTTTTGTTGTGTCGTGTTGTGTCATGTCATGTTGTGATTTGTTGTGTCGTGTTGTGTTGCGCTGTGTTGTGTTATGTTGTGTTGTGCTGTGCTGTGTTGTGTTATAATTTGTAGTGTAGTGTTGTGTTGTGTTGTGTTATGTCGTGTTGTGTTGCGTTGCGTTGCATTGTATTATGTCCAGCTTTGTTCGTTGTGCTCATATAAGAACAGAGTTTTGCCGGGTAAGGACAATGGAGATAGTTAAAATAAAATATAAATTTGAATTTGTAAGGGTGGAGAATGTCCGATATAGCTTATTCCTGAAGGTAAACACATTTAACGCCTATCGAAATGTATAATGATCATGATGGTACATGTAGTAGTATGGTGGCTGGAAAGGTAACTTATTTTGAAATAAATCATAATACATGTGTCCCCCAAAACTGCACTATCCCTTTAAGCGCTATATAAGCAATAAACATTTTATTATCATTTTATTATTTTGTCGCTCGATTGTTGTGATGGCCGTCTCCTTCACGAGGGCCAGGTCCTCATCCGGGCAGTCCAATCGTTTCATTTTTTTTTCAAACATGATGTATCAAATAAAACCGAACATTAATATGGAAGAGTTTTAAATTAGTATAAAAAATTGAGATGTGTTTCATGCTTGCATTAGTAATAAAATATGATGCCTGGGGTCTACTCAAGACACTCAAGACACATATAAAAATGTTGTCTGACGGTACGCTTTACCAAAGCGGTGTGAGAAAGTTTCAACAATTTCATAGAAAACAAATAAAATATGAATGGATAATTGTAGAAAGTTTATATTATGTATATCACCTATAATGGGTCAATATACTATAACGCTTGAGGATGATGCACTGTTTAATATCTGACGCTGTATAATTGAATAAGAATTTTCACTATGAATAATCATTAGTAGAATTGTATTATCATCATCGTCATCATCATAATCAGATAATGTAAAAATTGGTAGAATGATTAAATACGTATATGGTCGATTCCAACGAAAAGTGTACACGGCATGTTCAGACCTATTTGATTTTTTTTTAAAGGTCCGACAATCTTGATTTTTCTTTGAGCAGGTATATTGGCGAGACCTTTCGCGCCATACAAAATTTGTGACCACTGCATTTATATTTTTTTTCTACAGGGGCAGAAAACATGCTCTTTTTGACCACTTTTTGAAAAATCTCTTTAACGTTTTTTTGAGCGGTTAAAATCTTAGAATGAAGACATGATACGATTTGGTTTATTCTTAAATTGGAAGTTGACGCATATGTCCGGACTCATTATATGAGTTTTTGTAAGTGAGTTTTTTGTAACTGGCAATCATGTGATTTTTGGTGATTTTTTACCCAGTGGTAAATTGTATAGCGTTGCCTACGAATACATTTTTTAGCACGCTCAACCTTATTGAAAAATTCGTCACACGATTACAAATTTGTGCTCAACTTAAACCTTCATGTGTCTACTTTTCAAGCATTATAATTTTTTTTTTTTGGGGGGGGGGGGCCATTTAGATTACGAGCACACCGGGTTAAAAAATTACGTTTTTTGCCTCATTTAACATTAAACCGTTTTCTCCTCTTTGTTTAACAAGCGTGATCATCATATTAATGAATACATTTATGTGTATGATTCGAAGGGATCCTTTGGCAATATATTAAAGGTAAATGCCAGTTTTGGAAACGCCCCCCTCTCAAAAAAATGAAATGGAAGCTCTTATTACCAATAATGTGAAAGAATATAATTGTACTAATATAGGATTATCCAAATTTGGCCAAGAAACCGCCTACTAATTGATATATTTGCACAATTATAACTTGATCTGCTGCAGATAGAGATCGCCAACTCCGGAATCGCCCATACGCTACGTACAATGACCCGCGTGCGAGTACACGAGGTGTTCGTTATATGGGCTTGTCCCCAGCTTGTCGATATCTCCCCAGCGCTAGCGGCGTGGACAGGTCCGAACTGGCGGTGGATTTATAAATTTCACAGGCGGATATTGGGTTTCTTCCGATATTTATGTATTTAACGAGCCTTAGGTTCCGATTTTAACACACAATCCCTATTTCAATACTGATTCAACAATAATGATCAATATAGATGTATTCGGCTTCTTTCCCAAAACTGGAATTCATCTTTAAAATCAAAATAACGATAGTCAATGCTTTAATAAGAACATTAATGTGACATTTTATCATGGGGACACTCTGTATTCGTAGGTAAAATGTACTCGTAGGTACCCAGATAACAATGCTACGTTGGCCCAACGTAGTCTATAGTCGGCACCGTCGCGGTTGGCAAAACAACGTTAAGCCAACGTTGGCCTAAGGTAAATTTACAACCACATTGTTGCAGTCGGCGAGCTGACGTTAAAACGACGTTAAGCCAACGTCGTATGTTGACTGTTGGCAAACTGATTGGCAAATGTACGTTGAAACAACGTTGGGTGATAGTTGGACGAAAAATCATATTTCTATGGTCGAAAACAAACGTTGGGCCAACGTTTCGCCTACTACGACATTGTGTCGATGAGTGGCGTTGGATATTGGTTGGCTAGTTGACGTCGTTCTAACGTTTGGCAAACAACCAAATTTCGACGGGAGGCAAGCCAACGTTATACCAACGTTTCTTCACTACGACATTGTGTCAATGACTTGCGTTGGATATTGGTTGGCTTGTGAACGTCAGACCAACGTTAAATACACAACCACATTTCGACGGTAGGATAGTCAACGTGGGGCCAACGTTTCGCCGACTACAACATTCGGTCAATGAGTGGCGTTAGATATTGGTTGGCTAGTTGACGTCAAACCAACGTTTGACAAACAACCACATTACGACGGTAGACAAGCCAACGTTAGGCCAACGTTTCGCCTACTACAACATTCGGTCAATGAGCGACGTTGGATATTGGTTGGCTAGTTGACGTCAAACCAACCTTTAACAAACAACCACATTTTGACGGTGGGCAAGCCAACGTTAGGCCAATGTTTCGCCTACTACAACATTCGGTCAATGAGCGACGTTGGATATTGGATGGCTAGCTGACGTCAAACCAACCTTTAACAAACAACCACATTTCGACGGTGTGCAAGCCAACGTTAGGCCAACGTTTCGCCTACTACCACATTCGGTCAATGAGCGACGTTGGATATTGGTTGGCTAGCTGACGTCAAACCAACCTTTAACAAACAACCACATTTCGACGGTGGGCAAGCCAACGTTAGGCCAACGTTTCGCCTACTACAACATTCGGTCAATGGGCGACGTTGGATATTGGTTGGCTAGTTGACGTCAAACAACCTATAACAAACAACCACATTTCGACGGTAGGCAAACCAACATTAGACCAACGTTTCGCCTACTACAACATTCGGTCAATGAGCGACGTTGGATATTGGTTGGCTAGTTGACGTCAAACCAACCTTTAACAAACAACCACATTTTGACGGTGGGCAAGCCAACGTTAGGCCAACATTTCGCCTACTACAACATTCGGTCAATGAGCGACGTTGGATATTGGTTGGCTAGTTGACGTCAAACCAACCTTTTACAAACAACCACATTTCGACGGTAGGCAAGCCAACGTTACGCCAACGTTTCACTTACTATGTAGTGTCGTTCTTGGTTGGTTGAATGGGATTTGGCTAGCGATGATAGCAACATAATTATGATACAAATGATGAATACTTATTATTAATCATAACATTTTCGGTCTTTCAAATTCCGAATAAGTGCATACACATAAGCTTTCGTGAATAGACACCCGAGTACATTAATTACGGGCACTACCCAGCAAACACAAAACGTTTACTAAACGTTTTTATTAGGTCACGTAGGTCTTCGTCTTTAATCAAAGTTTACAAAAACCTTTACAAAACGTTTGTATTAGGTCACGTAGATCTTCGTCTTTAATCAACGTTTAAAAAACATTCTTAAAACGTCTCCAGCATCCGACAGGTTTTTCTGCTGGTCCTTGCACTTGAAAGCAATTACATGAAAGGTTTTTTATTGTTTTTGGTAACGTGCAACGTTTTAAAAAGGTCCATTTGGCACGTTCTAAAAACGTTTTCAATCTTTCACAAATACACGTTTTAAAACGTTTTCACATAACGTCCAAATACCAACTTTGAACCTGTTTAGAACGTTCAGAAAACGTTCAATTGTTAGTTGGGTAGCATTCACGAATGTGCAGCCAAATAATCGTTTGATGAAAGTATAATTTATAATGAAAATATAAATAAGATTTTAATAATGTTTCGATTTATATAGCGTTTAATACAGTTATTATTACCCCGGTCATCGGGGGGTTATTGGACACACTCACAATCAATCCACACTTGCACTTTCTGATCTCTTGGGAGCAAGGCATGCTGGTCAATAGGGCGCAGTCCACGATATACAATAGACCGCTTCTGTAATGTATGCAAATATTATGCGTGTAATATTAAGTAAAATTACATACACGTTCCACTCCTACAGGTAAATGGTAAAACGCAGCAATATTGGATTAATTGTCTTGCTTAATTAAGGACAAACGAGAACGCGAACATTTTGCCACACCACGTCTACAAATGTTCACGGTTCAAGTTATGTTATTATATTATGAACACCACTACACCAGTATGGTTTTAGAGCAGGCTGATGAATGCGAAGTTTATAGCATTGATGATTTAATTCATCAACTATGTACGAATCAGTGACAAAAATGCTGGAAGTGTTTGTTACAAACAGAATCTTCTTAGATTTCGCAAAGGACTACAACACTTTTCCCTATAGTGCATGTTCATATAAATTCGCATAGACTTTGTACACATCCCACTCGATGCACCTGGTCATGGGGTATTTATCCGATATCACATTAACTTATGATGTTTTTTCTTCTTGATTACCGATTACATTATGGAGTTTCAAAATGATCTGTAGTGGTACCAGCGTTTTTCCTCATTTGTATAAACGATTTCCAAACCTACGTTATTATTTCCATTTGGGATTGTTTGCAGATGATTTTAGCCGGTTTCTCACTTTTTAGAGAGTATTTACGCATAGATTTAAATGTAATGAGGTCAAATATTGACGCATTTCATATAGGTGTAACGAAAATATATTATACCAAATTCATGCGTTTTAGAAATCGTTACCGACAAAACAGTTTTTGGTACCAAGGATTCGTATTAAAGGATAGTTGAGTTAGTTTTGGTATATAGAGGCCGTTACACAATATTTGTGTGAGATAATCAAACACGGAGTGTCGAGTTTGAAAGAGCATGCAATTGTAATGACAGAATAAACTTAATTTGATCAAAATTGTTTCAGAAAAGCCTAAGATATCCATAAACCTAACATTTTAATAATTGTAGGGAATAGACAATATAACTTTGAATGGGCCGCTAAAAAATTTCAAAATTGCTTCTTCTTTTTAGAAAGGTTGTGTTATTAATTTCGAGCATGGTGGAGTAAGTTATAACTGTCTGTTTGTAATGTAATGATGCATGGTTTAGTTACTAAAGCTCACCAAAGCTGAACTCGCTTTATCAAGACTCAACTATCCTTTTAATGAAAACACAAGTGGATTGCACTTCATTTGTAGTAATATAGATACAAATATTACGAAAAAAAGATTGAACCACTGCCATATATTTCACGGGGGAAATTGATTAACAAAATGCAAGATAGCTAAATCAAGACAGATATAGGGAAACAGTCCATTTCATACATTGGGCAGTAATTTTTAGATGAATCTCTATGCGACTTAAAATGTACAATGTCACGATATGGATGTCTTAAATTGTACAATAATTCAAATATATTTTAATTATGTTCTACCAACAATGTATGAAAACGTTTTTGAAACATTTTGGATTGTTCTAATATTATCGATAATACAATGTGCAGTATATACTTGTATTGCTTATATAGGTGTTCAAGGGCTAGTTTTGACTTATATACTATGCAAGTCTATCCTGTTTAATAAATGACGGGAAATTGTTAAATATTGTACATTATATGATTTTGTAAACATTTGTATATTGCTATCGGGGTTCATGATCGATTATAAACGATCATAATAGTGAACAAAAAAATTCCTATTTTTGCTATTATTTGTATTGAAAACAGTGTTATCATATCCTTGTTTTCTATATAATTTGTTGTAACATTATCGATAATATAATGTGCAGTATATACTTGTATTGCTTATATAGTTGCTCAAGGGCTAGTTTTGACTAATATACTATGCAATGTCTATCCTTTTTAATAAATGACGGGAAATTGTGAAATATTGTACATTATATTATGATGTTGTTGAATTGGTAAATTAATACAATTAAATTAAATTTACGAAATTAACAAAATATTGGGGTGCAAAGCCCCTTTGCACAGCCCCCTCTTTATTCACTTTGATACACCTATTAATTAGTGATTTATGATCGGTAAAGGTTCGTTCCGCAATCGATCCCAATGCGTCGTAAATGGGCCAACAATAGGTGATTTCAAGTATGGTCTTTAAGGCCGGTGTAA
Organism: Echinarachnius parma; assembly: GCA_037951105.1. Taxonomy (NCBI): domain Eukaryota; kingdom Metazoa; phylum Echinodermata; class Echinoidea; order Clypeasteroida; family Echinarachniidae; genus Echinarachnius; species Echinarachnius parma. The sequence continues at coordinate 66,575 of JBAMJV010000923.1, read as the reverse complement.
GTGTTTATTACACACAAACGCCGGTTTGATAAACACTAACACCAACCCTAAACACCATACTTGAAATCACCCATTGGGCCAATGCAGAATCGCTATCGGGGTTCATGATCGATTATAAACGATCATAATAGTGCACAGAAAAAAATTGCTATTTTTGCTATTATTTGTATTAAAAACAGTGTTAACTTGTCCTTGTTTTTCTATATAATTTATAAAACTATAAATGACACCCGAATATAGTGTTATGAATGATGATTCAAAGGCTGATTATTTTAGAATCTACTCTCAATCTACTCTCGGCAGTTACTAACTATTAACAAATGTACATAGTATGTATAGGATATATATACTAAGCCGATGGCAGAGTAAATTGTTAGGACGATAGGATAGGATAGGATAGGATCTGATGATAGGATTAGGTGTAGGATAAATATGAAATATGAAATATGAAATGTTTGTCTACAATGGTAGATGGTAGATGGTAGACTTTGTAACACCATGCAACTTATCAATCATTTTTTTTGTAATGGTTGGCTCAAGGTTGGCTCATGGTTGGCTCAAGGTTGGCTCATGGTTGGCTCAAGGTTGGCTCAAGGTTGGCCCGAAGTCGTATTAACGTTGGGGTTTAGTCGGCTCAATGTTGGCTTGACGTCAGAAATAGCCAAATAACAGGTTGGGCAAACGTTGGCGCAACATCGTAGCAAGACGTTGGCTTATGGGGGTTGGGCCAACGAGGGCCCAGCGGCAAGAATGACGTGGGCCAAACGTCACGTTTTAACGTTGGCCCGACATTGACTTATATAGTCGTATTAACGTTGGGGTTTAGTCGGCTCAATGTTGGCTTGACGTCAGAAATAGCAAAATAAATGGTTGGGCAAACGTTGGCTCAACATTGGCAATTGACGTTGGCGTATGGGGGTTGGGCCAACGAGGGCCCAGCGGCAAGAATGACGTGGGCTAGACGTCACGTTTTGACGTTGGCCCAACATGACCGCCTACATTGGGCCAACGATGTGCCAACGTAGCATTGTTATCTGGGTAAAAAGACAAAAGTAAACTTTCGGATATTAAAGCCCATTTGGATGTCACAATCAACCTGATAAGTGTGCACTTTCTAAATCCGACCAGATGCTTTCATCATCTTGAGTTTCGACTGCAAATATGATTTATTTATAAAAAGTTCCGAATAGATACAAAAATAACGGTTTTATCATTGATTTTTTTAATCGGTTAATAACAAAATTTTTTTTAAATGTTTAAAAACCACATGCATCTGATGGTCCACTTTAAACTCAAACTATCTGCCTCAAGATCATTTGTATTCCAATTACACGAGAGATTGATTCAGATATGGATCTGTATAAAGTAGGTAAAATATCGAAGCACACACCGTTTGACATCTTAATATACCATATAAAGATGGTAAGAATGATAGTATAAAATGTGACATCATGTAATACATTGGCTCAATTTTATTAATTTTTTTATCTTACAATACGCCCTTACCCCCTCCGAAAATTTAAGTTAAAAAACAATCAATATGTTTCGCCTAACTTTCAGCTCCCGTTTCCCAACCGTACTCTAATTACCTCAGATATATACTTTTTGGAATCTTGGGGAGATAGAAAATTCGATTTTTGTAATGTATGTGTCATATTTTTGCGCACAAACCTAAATTTGATATTTTTTGAAAGGGTATTTCCCACTCTTTAGAATACTGGAAAATAATTCTGATTCACATCTTATTTAAACAAATTATGAAAAGTGATACAACCTCATGTTTTTAAGACAGGAATATTTCAACACACTAATAAAACATTTGAACTTGAAAATTTATAACAGAGTGATGTTTAAAGGGGTAGTTTAGTTTTGGTAAGGCTGAACTTAAGTAGCCAAAACCTGCACAGTAACATTATAAACTAATAGTTATAACTCCACCATGCTCGAAAGGTATACAAAATTACAAACGACTAAGTAAAAAGCCTGTTATCATTCAAAAAGAGCCATTGAAACACAAGAGGGCGCTTTTTAAAAAGGCATTGGTTTCAACCATTTTTCATACAAAATTATGCATGTGATGTTTTATTGATATAATGATTAAATAGCGAGATCATCAACAACTATTTAAAAAAACGCTTTTGAAAATTTTTGAAAAAGTGCAAGCATTTTTTTATTTTTTTCTAAAAATCATCTAATTATTTGGGCCCCAAATAATTATAAGATCAGATATATTTATTGATATTTCAGCCGTTTCTGGGTCGATTTTGACCAAATAAAGTTTATTCTGCCATTAAAATTGCATGTTCTCTCAAATTCGACACTCAGTTTTTCATTACCTCACAAAAAATTGTGATCTGCAGCGCCCTCTCTACCAAAACTAAACTACCCCTTTAAGACACAATATGTGAATGTATTCCATGATTAGCATCTTATAGATGAAATAAAAGCAAATGTTTGCATGAAGCAGATTGATTTGGAGTTCCAAAATCACAATTCATCTTCATTCGTAGGCAACGTTAGGAAATGTACCATTAACTTCTCAATGCACACTTATTAGGCCTCCATTGTTTGATCCAACGCAGGAGGGTATCTTAATTAATTTAGTACACTAATAATACTCATGAAGGTTATTGTTCTTTTGTAATAACCTGTGACAACAAAGGTGTGTTGTGTTGTGCTGTGCTGTGCTGTGTTGTATTGTGTTGGGTTGTATTGTGTTGTAGTGTTGGGTTGGGTTGAGTTGTGTTGTGTTTAAATGTGTTGCGTTATGTTGTGTTGTGCAGTGTTGTGTTTTGTTGTGTTGTGCTGTGATGTGGTGTCCTGTGCTGTGCTGTGGTGTCCTGTGCTGTATTGTGTTGCGTTATGTTGTGTTGTGTTGGGTTGGGTTGGGTTGAGTTGGGTTTTGTTGTGTGTTGTGTTGTGTTGTGTTGTGCAGTGTTTTTGTTATATTGTGTTGTGCTGTGGTGTCCTGTGCTGTGTTGTGTTGTGTTGGGTTGGGTTGGGTTGTGTTGTGTTGTGTTATTGGGTTGGGTTGGATTGTGTTGAGTGTTGTGTTGTGCTGTGTGTTGTGTTGTGTTGTGCCGTGTTTTGTTGTGTTGTGCTGTGTTGTGGTGTCCTATGCTGTGTTGTGTTGTGTTGTGTAGGGTTGGGTTGGGTTGGGTTGTGTTGTGTTATGTTGTGTGAAGTTCGCGAATTTCCAACTCTGTACGTTGTGATCATAGTATCAGCCGGGTAGGAAAAATGCAAATGGTGAACATAAAATAAAAAATTTATGTTTTCAGTGTGGCGAATGTTGAATTATATTGTCCAGGTACTGTGACCATGTGATTAACAAAAGCAAAAAATATTTATTAAAAAAAAACTGATTCCGCCCGGGCTCGAACCGGGGACCTTGGGTGTGTTAGACCCACGTGATAACCGCTACACTACGGAATCTTCCGTGCTCACCGAGCGACTGTGTAACGCTAAGTTTTATACACTGTGCGAAATTACGTAGTCTATCTTGCAGACCCAATATGTTTGATGTGCAGTTAATTGAGCTCGTCAGTGGTGCACACTGAGTGCAGTATTCAGTGCACGCATGAGTGCACTATTCCCATATCTATATTATTCTACACATAATACTGTAGTTGCAGGATATTTTTGTGCGCCATTCGTGTTTAGGGCACCGCACAGGATCACACACACTATACACCCCCTAGGGGGGAGGGGGAAGGGGGGTGTCCATCAACCTCTGAAATGGACCCTATAACGTCGAGAACCTGTGCACCTGAAAAGGTACCCTTTTTGTGGGCTTTTCTAATAAGTGATGAAAACCAACCCCTTTTTAATGAAAACCTCAACAATGTGCATCTGTAAAGGTATCGCGTTGTGTAGGTTCTCAATGACGCCGTATAGCTGAAAATTATAACCTTCCGACGTTTTTTTTTAGACGCGGATGCGTAGACAGTCATGTTGGGAATGACGCGTTGCATCGATAAACGACTATTGGAGGGATGTTTTAGGGTTTTAAATTGCATAATCATCAGTAAATTTAGTATCACGTGAAAGCGTGTTTATTTTTCTTTAAAATCATGTCTCACCTGTAATAATTATGCAATTGGGGTGTGTGCAGTAAAACCGGATATGGGGGTCTATAAATGCTATGAATTTAAGACCATGGCTTCTTGTTTCAAGATTCCGGTAAGATATTGTTGTATTAATCATAACTCTATCATCATTACGTGTTGCACTATCGGAAAGCTCGTTAATTTACCTTTAATATGATGTCTCATTTGCAATGATTATGCTGAATGTGAGTGTGTAATACAGGAAACTCACAAACTTGATGTATTGAAAATGCTTCAAATTTCTCTAAACCTACGCAAACTGGCCAGAACTGGCATATTAGCGCCCTCTTCGACCGTGTAGGTATGCCCTTATTACCACGTATCAAACGGTAGAAAGTCGACCTAGCAACGTGTCATTTTGAGCCCCATACATTTAGAGGTACTACACACACCTCAAGCATATAACCACTATGAATGGGGCATTATTTCATTGACAAATTAACACACTTTAACATAATGTTGAATTTCATAATGATTATGTAAAGTAAAGTACTAAGATATCCCCACAAAAGTCGTTTTTGGATGCAACGCCTTCAATTTCACACAATCAAATGCATTTTGCTTACATTTTGCTGTCGATCCTCCCAAATATGTACCTACCCGGCTTTCATAATTATTCCAATTGAGGTGTCATTGGAAAGATAATTAAACAGGCTTTTGTCTGATACCATATTCAACAGTATGTCTTCATTGACAAGATATTCATCGTCGAAAGAATTTGAACTTGAGAAAGACCGTGATATGGGTGTCGGACCTTCCAACTGAAGTTTGTTGGTGCATTTTGTGACATTTCACTTCTGACTTTCCCCCATTCTCAAGTATACTGCGCATACCTCGTGCTTGTGATGCTTACGAATTTGGTATCATTTTAAAGAGGTATACACACCCTTTCAAGTGATACCAAATATAACCATTATGATTTCTTAATAAAATAGATATAATCGATCAAACTTGAGTTTCCGAACTTTTTTTTGAGGGGTTTATATACACGTACTCTGATCTGAACTATAAAGCAAGTAGAATATATCGGATCGGATCGAGTGCGGTGTAGCATTTGAGCCCATTTGAGAGGTGTGTTATAAAAATATCGATTTAAATCTGTTTTTTTGTTCTTCTTTAAAATGCATGGAATATGTATGTGATTCAATCTGTTTGTGTGTGTAGAGTATACAGTGCATTATGAAGGAATAGTTGAGTTTTGGTATATACAGTGGGTGCTACAAGAAATAATTTGTTTGTGAGATAATGAACAATGCACAATCGTCCACCGGGCAACCAAACTAGACCAATTATATAGCTTTACTAGCCAAGCATTGATTTGTACTTGCCCTGGGCAAGCGGGCAAGTGTTATTGTCAATTATTGAGCCCTGCTTTAATGATTTTGTAGTATTTTAAGTCTAATTGGAGGGCAAATGTATATCACAATTGATCTATTTTGAAATATTTTTAACATAACACATTTTTTATAAACAAAATTTAAAAAAATAAAAAAACCTACAACACACAAGTCCATGGAGGTGATAAAAAAATTAAAAAAACATTCTAGGCGATTTAAATCGCGCCAAACCTGGAATGGGGCGGGGTAAATGAATCATTCTCAACTATAAGACATATGTATACAAATCGCGTGCGTTCGATTTTTATCATTTGGGATTTCCCCGATCTACAACATAAAAAACAAACAAAAACACACATTGGGGGAAAATTGAACCAAATTGTTTTTGAAACAAATGTTGATTTCGGATAATGTCTCAGTCACATAGCATGCACTATGTATTGAATATTAATTTTGGAAAATGGGTCGCATTTACCTTTTTTAAAGCCAATTATTATAAGGTCCGAATTGTCTATATAATTATACGCCCCTTTGCCGCGCGTTGCTACCACAAGTTTTAATAACAAGCATGGTCCTTTAGATATACCTCCCCCAATATTTGTTATAAAAACAATAGAAAACATACAGGAAAGATTTTTAAGGAAAAAATAAAGAAATACGTATGCCGTGCCCCCCCCCCCCCCCCCCCCCCCCCCCCCCACAAAAAGCAAACAAACAAACAAAACAAAAACAAAAACAAAACAAAACACACACACACACACACACACACACACACACACAATATGCGTGCCATCCCGCAACCCAAGCCCACAAAGTCAGTCCGACCACGCTACGCCACTGATAGACTCATCATTTTTCACAAAGGACACAAACATAATTTTACATTTTGATGTATTCTAAGTAAAAGAGCTTGAGTACTTGAGCTTAATTGAAATGTTTTCTATAATAGTTGTTTCGAGAAGGTGAGGAGATGACAATGTCCTCCTATCCTGTCTTGCAGTAAGGTCCATCCTATGTACTGTATAGTCAGAAATAACCGACTCTTTATATACATGGGGGTTTTCTTTTATAAATCTGACTCCGTAATGAGGAACAACCATCGGAATGGAGACTGATTTTTCGGTCTAGGTCCATCCACTTTACTTATTGCTTTGATGGCAGTGATGATTGCGATTTCCAGGTTATGCATAAGCCGTATATTGGGAGGAAAAAAGACAAGTATGCTGAAAGTTTTGAAAATGCAATGCAAAGTACAACAAAAACGGGAACCCAGACCTGACCGGGGGGGGGGGGGGGGGGGGGGGGCGTGTCCGTCAAAATATCTAGCTGAGGCCGAGACCAGGATCAATATAGTTTAGTTGTTAAGGGGGGGGGGGGGGGTGGGGGGCGGGCAAACAAGACCGATCGAGCCCGAAACCACTGGTATAGATGGACGAGACCGATAAAAAGTGGACCTTTCTGAATTTGAGGGTGCCGTTATACGCACCCAACCCTGCTGGCTACGGGTCTGCATGGAACCATAATTACTAAACTATACACCAAATAGTACAATTTTAGGATGTCACCCATCATTCAGCTATTATTTGTTTGACTTGTAGTTACACTGTTTGTATTGCGATTGTATATTCCACTGAATCACTGATACAACAAAAACGGAAAACTACGGCTGGATAGTCGTAATATTTGACCCAGAAAATCAGAATATAACTTGGGAACGATTCAAATTACTAATTTCATTATAGATATGGAACCTATATTACCGAGAAAATTATACCACGATCAGCAATATGGGTAAGATAATTTTCTTACTATAGTTCATTATTTTAGAGTCACAATGTTGGGTTACAAATGTTGTCCAACTTATATTTAAAACTATGCCCGGGCTAAATCTCCTTTTTCATGTCAAATGTAATACACGTAGAAAATGTATAATGTATTTATTGTTATGACATGCAGTTGAAAGAGGAGGCAGAAATATGACAAAAATAATAAGTTATAATTATAGTAATAACCGTTATAACGCAGACTCACGGAATATTAAAAAAATGTAGGAAAATGTTCATTAATTGTTCGTAATTAAAACAGTATAACATAAGATTTATTTGGTAAATATTAATTATTGAAAGATTATTAATTATGATATGTGTGTTTTACGCATCAATGTATGGCTTTCAATTTAAAGGGATAGTTGAGTTTTGGTATAGAGGGCGCTGCACGAAATAATTTGTGAGGTAATGAAAAACTGAGTGTCAACTTTGAAAGAGCATACAATTTTAATGACAGAATAAACTTGATTTGATAAAAATCGGTTCAGAGACGGCTGGGGCCCCACAATAATTCAATACATTTGAACCAGTTGTTGACAAAAATAAAATGCTTAGACTTTTCAAAAATTTACTAAAGAGGTTTTTAAATAGTTGTTGATGATAACAACACTGTCAAAACTTCACATGCACAATTTTTTTGTTTAATGGTTGAAACCAATGAGATTTTAGAGAGCACCCTTTTGAGTGTTAACGGCTTTTTTTGAATGATTACAGGCTTTTTACTTGGTCGTTTGTAATTTTGTATACCTTTTGAGCATATAGAGTTTTAAATATTAGTTTGTAATGTAATGGTGCAGGTTTTGGTTACTTACAATTAAATTCAGTTTGACCAAAACTAAACTCTCTATTACCAAAACTCAACTATCCCTTTTAATAAAGGGATAGTAATTTTGGGGTTTAGAGGGCGCTTTAAAAAAAATGCGAATTCGAGGAAAACTAAGAGTACAATGCAGTCATACAATTTCCAAACATCAAAATAACTCTGTACAGAAACGGCTGGCATAGTAACATGATGAGTATTAGTTTTCAATGGTATACGTCAAGTTTTAGCCACCAAAATAAAGTTTGACAAATTTGCTTTTTTGCGAGTCAGAAGTTCAATTAGATGTAATTGTTACATGTTCTGTTATGAAAACTAAATTTTAAAAAGTACTTACAGTATTGACAACTTCTTACCATACTAAGCCCAGATAAAAAAAATAAAAAAAACATTGTTTCCGCCCGGGCTCGAACCGGGGACCTTGCGCGTGTGAGGCGCACGTGATAACCGCTACACTACGAAAACTGCTTGCACATCGAGGACATTTCTTACATTATATTCTATAGACACAACTACATGGCCTCTCTGATTGTCGTTTCCGTTCATTGCGCATTTCCCACAATGCAAAGCAAAATCGTCATTGGCTGAAAAATAATACACGGTACGTTTATGTACATGTAGCATGGCGTCTCTGCATTTGAAGCTTACCTTACTCGAAGAGATGACTTTTTGAGCCTTGCGTTGTGTATTTGAATTCGTAAACGAAGTGTGAGGTGGTTAATAATAATCTTTTGCATCAGTTACTGACTTAAATGTTGAACATTTTCGGATCAGGAGAGCTGGAAATTCGCTTTCATTCAAGTGCATTCCGAGGTTGTGTTTTGACCTGACGAAATGGGAAGCCATTTTTCAGAAGCGAGAGATGAAGAGTAGAAAGACGTGATTTGTACGGGCGTCTACGTGCAGAAAGGCAATTTCGCCCATGTCGCCCAAGCATCGAGGGTGGGTGTGTGTTTCTTGGATTTTTCATGTAAAATATACGTTTTTAACAGTTTTAAAACATTTCAGAGTTATCAGTATATATTGTGGTCATAAATTTGAAAAGGATAACCTCTTATCAGTAAGTTTCCAAAGAGATTTTGTCTGGAACATGATGCCTTGTTTTGTGCATTATTTAATGAAGAAAATGCAAGGAAGATTACACTTTTCTGGGATAAAATATCAGAAAGGAAGGAAATTTCTGCATTATATATGAAGTTAAATTGTTATAGCTTAAAAATATGCAGCCCAAAATTGTAATTTGTGAGACAATATTCTTAATCGTTGACCAAAATGTAAAATGGTCAGGAGACCCCTGACAAAATACATTGTTTTTAATGCATGGGACTGTAATAAAGATCTCAAATTCAAGGTTTGGTTTGTATTATTGTGTTGAACATGTCACTTTTTGCAATATCTGGAACAATTACTTAAATAATTGCACTTAAATCCATTATATTTGCATTTAATACCCTTCAAACTCATTTTTAATGATATTTCTTGTCAAATCTATTTTTCATTTTTGCCTTTGTTTGTCATGTTTGTAGAAGACAGAGAGAATCATTTTTTCAACGAAAACTTCATCCAGATTTTTGTATCAACTGGTATAATAATATCGTAAGGAGATATGGATAGCAACTCCTCAGCAGAGGAAGACAATTCAAGGTATATGTATTTCTATTCTAACACCATTTCTTTTTTCAATTATGTTCCAAAAGTTTCCACCGACATTTCATTTGAGAGTAGTGATTAAGTTACTCATCACAAACAAACAGAAGTTCATGTTATGTTACATTAATTTAGTTTTCAGGCTGTAAGAACCAAGTTTTTGCTACTAAAAGATCAACATTTAAATGATAAATAACATGTAATTAATGGTATCATCGTGATGGAGATACAACATTTATTTTGCAGTGTCAATTATGTAAATAATGTAGACAGTGTAGGCAAATTTGCATCAACAAGAATTTTTCAGTTTCAAGATCTAATCTTTCTCCCAAGATGAACAATGATGGATCATGAATGCACAACATAGGACAATTTCTGAAAGAATTAAGATGTAGTCTGTGTCCTCATCTTCTTTTGACTTATTTATAGTTAGAGCCTCAGACTCGGAGGAATAATGAAGGGATATATCAATATGATATTGATAGCCATATAACTACTTAAAGATGAACCAGAGCAATGCTGCCTTTTAAGCTTTCATATGAAAATTAATGCATATATTTACTGAACTACTATTACTAAAACATGGAATGTAGTGATGTTTAATTATATTACAATTTACAAATTGTTTCCCTTAAAAATGAAATTATTTCTTGAAAAAATAAATGAAAAAACAACTGAAAATGTGTTTTAGTTGTGGATTAACGAGAGCTCATGTTTTAAAAATTATTTTAGTACCTGTATATTTAAGTATGGTCTCTAAAAGCAATTTTAAAATGTTATTGAAGGTATTTCTTTAAACGGCATCAATTGACCTGTTTTATTTTCTTGTTTTATTCATTTTAATTTTATTTATTTTTTCAGACTTTACCAATTCATCGCATTTTACAAATAGGGCAATTTAGTTTAGTTCTGTATATTTTTTACATTCCATTATCAAAAGTGTGATGATTGATTTATTGTTCATCAAAATTATTATTCAGTTTGTTTATACTTTATTATTTTAGTACCTGTATATTTAAGTATGGTCTCTAAAAGCGATTTTAAAATGTTATTGAAGGTATTTCTTTAAACGGCATCAATTGACCTGTTTTATTTTCTTGTTTTATTAATTTTAATTTTATTTATTTTTTCACACTTTACCAATTCATCGCATTTTACAAATAGGGCAATTTAGTTTAGTTCTGTATATTTTTTACATTCCATTATCAAAAGTGTGATGATTGATTTATTGTTCATCAAAATTATTATTCAGTTTGTTTATACTTTATTATTCCTTGTAGAAAAACATAATTTAATAACAAAACTATATATAATTAATGAAAAAATAGAGGGATGATTAGTGTACTGTTGGGCAAGTCCAAGCTATTTGTTCCCAAGGGGGTGAATTTTCATATTCACCCAATTGAGTGAAACTTGATGTCATTTTAAAGCTAAGATATTGAATTGTAATAATTTGAAGAAAAAAAAAAAAAAAACTTGTCTCCAATAAGTAGTAATAATCAAATATATTTGCATAATATGTAAATCGTCGTAACGCGACATCTGAATTAAAGACAAATTAAATCATATTTAAAAATGCTTGTAATGATTCTTTACTTATTATTGGCTTGACCTGATGTCATTACCAGAAGGAAGTTGGATTATAATTTTCAGCTTGTTATCTCATTCAATATGTATATTAGATGCGTTCCAAAATTAGCATGTCCCACGCGTTACATTTTTACATCTTATTGTTTTGATTACTCGTTAATCAAAAGGTTTATTTTTCTGAAACTCTACAAAGTTCTAATTTACCTTGGGGGACATCCATAACATAGCAACAAAAAGTTATCACATTTACCTAATTAGCATAAATCAATAATTAAATTTTGTAACGCGCGGGACAATCTATACAGTAAAGCAATGGGTTTTTGAAAATCTTGTTTTGGCCTATTGGCTTATTTACGATCATTCCGTAACACGCGAGGATATTTGCCTGCCACTTAACAAGTTTTTTCTATGAAGTCTTGCGCAACTTTTGAGACCAAATTCATGACAAACATTTGTACCCTTACAAAGGCACATGACTTTTTCGAAGTGGAAGTCAATCTGGAAATTGCATAATTTTGTGATTTATGTACAATTCCTATGGAAAAAGTGTTTTTTCATAGGATTGATAAAAACTCAATAATTTCTCAATTTAATCACTGCAAATAATTAATTTTAGGATAACAATTGTTTGACAGTGGTGAATAATTGATTTCTTTTTTTAAAAGATGTAAAAATGGAAGTTGAAAAACTACATAAGAATTTCCCAAAACAAAGAAATACATAAAGAAAATATTCGCTTTTGCAACTTTTGTTTTTAAATGTTGTTAGGAAATGTCATAAAGAACATTTATGCATAAGATGAGCATTTTCCAAGCACAAATTCTTGATATATATCTATAATAAGGGCAAATTGGGGGGTGGGCCTATGTAAAATGCATGGTAGAAAAATGTCCTGCGTGTTACATGTCCCGCGCGTTACAATACAATCTTTTTTCAAATTGACCCTGTGTGAAACTCTAAAGTTTTGAGATGATGAAATTTCATATTCTGGTAGAGCACAAGATGCACATTAAGACCATACCAAGCATGTTTCAATATTGTATATAAATTCAGAGGAATTCACATTCAAAGTCAAAGTTTTAAAATACCAACTTTATCTGGTCCCGCGCGTTACGCTAGCAAAAAGTCGCATAAATTATTAATGCATGGGGGATTTCATTTTTTTTTTGTTGCCGTTTGATAGAATTTGCTCTAAAGCATCTAAAATGTCAAACAAATTGGTGTTTCAATATTTCTTATAAGAGTAAGCTCTCTTTTTCGCTCTGATGTCCCATGCGTTACAGCTACAAAATAGCTTGGACTTGCCCTGTTACAGAAATGAACATGGGTTCACAGTGACAATTTGACAATCTTCTCTAGTCTTATACATGTAAGTTTGTTTTATCAAGATCCCATATCTATTCATCGCATATATGCACTTTGTAAATGGTGCGATCTGCATTTATATAAATATATATCCAATCTCTGTCTCTCTGTCTGCACTGTGCTCTAATATCCCAATCACGCATATTCGTACACACTGGGATGATCGATAGAAGCGCACAAGCGAATGCTGTAATATACAGGACTAATGGGCGCACACATGGCGTAGCTGCGAGCCAGATTGAGGCGAGCGCGTATGTACATTATGCATACACGTACATAAACGTTCATGCACAACTATGTGCACGCACTGTACGGGCCGGGGTACCGTACCACATGTGCAATTATAGATTTTGAGCGTGTGAGGATGTTTGCAGAAAATTTAAACGAAGAAAGCCGAAACGCCTTTTAAAATCATCAATTATACAAATATGATTCAGTTATATTTAGGCACTATTCAGAGTAATTTGAAACAAAAAATATTGAGGTCTGTCAGTCATTTAGTGACTGTGAAATCATACCACTTGCATTATTAGTCTTTTTATTATAATAATTCTTTGAACAAATTGCGATAAGTTTTTAGAAGGTTTCAGATGATAAGAGTGGTATGGGTTTGAGGTTAATTGCGTGCGCTGCATGCGGTGCGCTGCATGCACCGAATGAGTATTACGGAGTGATGCGTGGCTCCTAGTAGTGTATATAACCGTACTAGGAGGGGCATAGATTTTAGGGACGATGGTTCAAAAGTTACATGGGTAATAAATTATGACGAAAATAATCTGCATTTTGATGGATGATAAACTAGTACTTGGAAGAATAGAAGATAAAGAATGGTTGGCCATGAGGTCAAAGATAACGCTACTTTTTATTACTGTATTTGTTTTAGTTCTATTTGACAATCAAAAACATTCTCATAGGAATGTTTTGCATCGGTACATGTTGGTGGTCAAATGTCACAACTTCTAAAATTAAGTGCGGTTATTAAATGTCTTGCTTTTTGTTCACAGTGTGAGTTCCGTAACTATGCATACTTTCACTTTTTGACATACTTGAATGCTCTGTTTTATAACTGCAGTTCATCTCTGCAAATCCTAATCATTAGTTCCCTTTTTTTGTTCAAGTAGTTGTCACTGATGCATGTTTTTCATTTCAGTGCTGATGAGAATGCTTCAGCGCAGCAAGATAGCAGCGATGAAGAGGTCAATCAGTCCGGCTCTGCCTCAGAGTCTGAGGAGCACAGCGAGGTGGAGGTAGCCAGTCATTCAGAGGCCCAGTCTGCATCGGGCTCTGATGTTAATGTAGAGGAGGAAGAGGAGGAGGAGGAGGAGGAAGAAGATGGGGAGGCAGAGGATGAAGATGGAGACGGGGAAGAAGATGAGGAGGAGCAAGAAGAACAGGATGATGATGACGATGGGGATGAGGAGGGGGACGATGATGACGATGATGAAAACAAAGATGATGATGAGGAGGAGGAGGAACAGGATGAAGATGGTGAAGGTGATGCCGAAAGTGGGAGTAATGATGATGATGAGGAAGAAGACTCTGATGGAAATATATGCAGTAAAACGGGGCGTCGCCTCAGTAGGAAAGACAGTATGGAAGAGCTGAAAATGGTGAGAGATAAGGGCACATTCAACCAAGTATCACATTTTTGTATACTCATATTACATCTATCTATCCAGGCAGAAGTGAGAATTGTCTCTCCCAACCATAGCCCGGGGGGGGGGGGGGGGGGGCTAAATAAGCCCCCCCCCCCCCCCCCACCCTCGACATCGGGATAATTTTTTAACTCAAAAAATTCTTGCGCTGAAATTTCGTGACTTTTTTCTTTCACATCTCGCGCACATTTTAAGACCCTATTTGCAAATTCGGGGGTAGGGTTGCAGAGATATAGCACATATTCGTGACCAACGTCACAAAAAATGGCGGTTTCCAATGATCTTGTTTGTACAATGTATGGGATTTACAAGAAGTGTTGTCAGAATAATTTTTTTTCTGTTTTTCCTCAAATAACATCCCTTTTGGCCATCAACTATTCTAGATAACAAAACAATGAAAAACAAAAGATTTTAAAACAAAAAATACATAAGAATTCAGAATTTCAAGAAAAATTTGCATATTTGCATAATTAATTACAATTATGAATATGGAATTTCAATACATGTCATTAATTTGACTAAGCAATCTTTTAGATTACATTACAAGCTACAAACATGCCAAATTTGATTGCATTTTCTCCATAAATGCGGGGAAAACTGGAAAAAATGAGAATTCCTTGAACAAATTTGCATATTTGCATCATTAATTAGAAAAAAATTAAGAATAACAATAGATATATAAATTTGACAAGATGTATTCTTGTAAAATACATGATGGGACACAGACACGCCTAGTTTGGTCAAAATCGGTCGATAAATGGCCCCCCAAAAAATAATGAAGGTTTTGTGTATTTTAGGAAAATATCAATTTCCATAGGATTTGTACACAAATCACAAAATAGAGCAATTTTGGGACAGACATTCACTTTCGGAACGGTATACCCGGTCGTCGCAAATTTGGTCTCAAAAGTTGCGCAAGACTTCAATGAAAAAATCATGAAGTCGCGCGGCGATACCTGCGCGCGTTGTGAATTATCACATGAAACGTTGACCGGGGCGGGGGGGGGGGGGGGGGGGGTTAGGACATACAAAATTAGCTCGTAATATTTTGCAATATCTCAAGTACTGGTAGACGGATTACCATCAAACTTGGTACTTCTGTGTATTTTGAGGAGCCAATGAACTTATTACATTTTGGGATCATGAGGTCAAAGGTCATAGGGCCTATGCACAAATAGCTTGTAATCGTGATATTTCAAGAACCGATAGACATAAAACATCATACTTGGTATGTTTGTTGAAGAGCCAATGAACTAATAAGATTTTAGGGTCACGAGTCTTAGGGCTTATTATATACTTGAAAATAGCTTGTAATCGCAAGATCTGGTTGACAAATTTCCATCAATCTTTAGAAGTCAATGAACTGATAAGAATTTGGGTAATGTGAAAGGTCAAAGGTCACAAGACTCAGTATGGATTACCATCAAAGTTGGTATATGTGACAATTCAATGAACTTATTATATTTGGGGGTCAGAATGTCATTATCACTATCTCAAAAACCAATTGGTGGATTATTACCAAATTTGGTACCTGTATGTATCTTGATGAGGCAGTGATTTGGGGGTCATGAAGTCAAACGTCACACGGCTCATTATGCGAACATAGCTCTTAAAACATAGCTCTTAATCATGATATCTCAAGAACTGATGGAAGGATTGCCATCAAACTCGGTCATTACTTTTATGCATCTTGAGGAACCAATGAACTGATCAGATGTATGAAGTCAAAGGTCATAGGGCTCAGTGGCGGATCTAGGGGGGGTTTAGGGGGTTTAAACCCCACCCCCCCCCCCCCCCCCCCTTGGGCTGCCAAGTGAAAATGTGATGTGCATAGAAAAACTCCATCCTGTGTCCAGACCCAGACAGTATCCGCATCGTCATTGGGTCAAACCCCCCCCCCCCCCCCCCCCCCCCGTTAGCAAAAAGCTAGATCCGCCCCTTGGGGTTCATCATAAAAATCATGCAATGACGAAGGCATTTATTTCGACTGTGCATCTTGCATATATATGCCGTAATCGAAGATCCATCTAGTTCTAGATTAATATGCTGTATTGCAAATTCAGTTCTATAGTTATGCCTCCGCCAATAAAGTGGCCGAAGGCATAAAGTGGTGAAGTGTGATGCCATCTATGACGTCATAAACATCTTTTTGTTAGAATTTTCAAATTTGAATAATGTCCAAATACCGAAAATCAAATGAATATGTTAAATATTGGCTGAGATATGCCCATCCGAATGATTTTTTTTGTCAATAGGCAATCAGTGTTATAGTGCTCTGGTTCATAACTTTATGAACCAGTGCACTATAACACTGATCGCCCATTGAAGTAAAATTCATTAGGATGGGCATATCTCAGCCAATACTTAACATATTTAATTGCTTTTCTGTATTTAGACATGATTTTTTATGCTCTTTCTGAAAATAAAGTTCAAATTTGAAAATTCTAAAAAAAGATTTGTATGACGTCATGGCTTCTGTACTCTATTATGTTTTCGGGTTGTCCGTACGTACGTCCGTCCGTCCCGTTTTCGTTCTCGCGATATCTCAAGAACCGGTTGACGGATCAATTTCAAACTCGGTATGAGTGTACATATTGGGGTGACAATGATCTGATTAGATTTTAGGGGTCATGAGGTCAAAGGTCACGGTCACAGGACTCAATATATATGCGAAAATGACTTGTAATGGCAAAATTTGAAGAACTTAATGTCAGATTTCAATCAGACTTGGTACCTGAATGTATCATAATGAGTCAACATAGCCATAAAATGTTGGGGTAATGAGGTCAAGGTCACAGGACTCATCATACATGCAAAAAAGCTTGTGTAATGGCAATACCTAAAGAACGAAATGTCAGATTTCAATCAAACTTGGTACATGAATGTTTCGTAGGGAGCCGATGGGTCATTCCATGTCAAATCACCCAAAAAAAGTGAAAATTTTCATCGTACCCCCTTCAAATTTGCTAATATTTGGTATGTATGATATTTCAACCTTTCAAAGCGCAAAGATTTAAGTTTTAGCCCAATCCGCCTAACGGTTTTGGCGCTATGGTCGATTCTTCTGGGGTAGTTTTGTCAAAAATGGGCGTGGGCACCTTTTTTCAAATCGCCATTGTCCGTTAACCGTTGGGTCAATTTATTTTTTAATGGTGTCATTGGACTGGGGATGTTATATGCAATCCATTTATGCCATTTGTTGTCATGCATGAGCGAGTTTGGATACGATAACCTTTGACCTTAGGATTCGACCTTCCGTTTCACCTCGTGGATCAAATAATCTTGAGAATTTTTTTGGCTTAAATCTTGGCTTGATATAATATCTACAACATATGAAAGAATTGGAGATGTATTATTTCTTGTTTTTTCTACAGCCTTGTTTTAAGTTTGCAAATTTCATGTAAAATTGAATTATTTTAGACCTACACCCATGTCCAAGAATTCTATAGGGGTGTATTGTATGAAAAAGACCTTTTCAAAGTCAGGATTAGAGCCTATTCACACTCTGGCTCACCACTGTTAAATAGACCTGCTAATCCCCATACAATAGAAATCCAGACAAATGACATTCTAATGATACCACATGTTTCCAACCTGACAATGGCCCTGTTGCAGAAAGATATAAATCAATTGTGAGTCAGATCAAATGTTCTAAATGCACACATCTGATTGGTTGAAATGCAGAAAATGGCTCTCTCTGCAACAGGGCCTAGGTGGAGATCTATTCTTAAATAAAATCTTTCAAGTTCAAGTTCAAATTGCAAACTTGTACATCAATTATGAAAGCAAATATCTACAGGTATCCCTTTTCCATGAATTTAATGTTTCTATGCATCATAAATTCATGCAATATTAACATGATTTGCAATCTGTACAAATTCAAACCTGATTCTTTCCAACTATACCAAACACAAACAGTAACTACCCTCTAAGACAACTGCTCACAATTTTATAACCAATGATTGTTTAAGATTTGATCTTACCACAATATTTCTACAGTTGTTTCGTACACTATGTGTGAAAATCAGAGATACTTATCTCTTCATGCTATGAAAGAGCTTAGATTAAAGATATGACCTAATTTCAAAAGTCACAAGAACTTGCGCATGCCTGTCCATTTCTGTGAATCATCACATTTGCTTAATGCATTGTTTATGGTTTGTGACATTTCAAATTGCACTGTTTTTTATTGCAATTAATGCATTTAAAAACAAGTGCCATTAAAAATCAAAATGAGTGGAATATCAAACAGCATTGTTTTTGTGTTGGGTTTAGTTGGAAATAATCAGGGTTGAATGTTTACAATTGCAAATCATGTTACTATTGCATGAATTTCTGTTGCATAGAAACATTAAATTAATTGAAAAGGGATACCTGTGACATTTGCTTTCATAATTGATGATGTACAAGTTTGCAATAATTTGAACTTGAAAGATTTTATTCAAGAAAACATCTCCACCTAGGCCCTGTTGCAGAGAGAGCCATTTTCTGCATTTCAACCAATCAGATGTGTGCATTTAGAACATTTGATCTGACTCACAATTGATTTATATCTTTCTGCAACAGGGCCATTGTCAGGTTGGAAACATGTGGTATCATTAGAATGTCATTTGTCTGGATTGCTATTGTATGGGGATTAGCAGGTCTATTTAACAGTGGTGAGCCAGAGTGTGAATAGGCTCTAATCCTGACTTTGAAAAGGTCTTTTTCATACAATACACCCCTATAGAATTCTTGGACATGGGTGTAGGTCTAAAATAATTCAATTTTACATGAAATTTGCAAACTTAAAACAAGGCTGTAGAAAAAACAAGAAATAATACATCTCCAACTCTTTCATATGTTGTAGATATTATATCAAGCCAAGATTTAAGCCAAAAAAATTCTCAAAATTATTTGATCCACGAGGTAAAACGGAAGGTTGAAGCCTAAGGTCAAAGGTTATCGTATCCAAACTCGCTCATGCATGAAAACAAATGGCATAAATGGATTGCATATAACATCTCCAGTCCAATGACACAATTAAAAAATAAATTGACCCAACGGTTAACGGACAATGGCGATTTGAAAAACGGTGCCCACGCCCATTTTTGACAAAACTACCCCCAAAGAATCGCCCATAGCGCCAAAACCGTTGGGCGGATTGGGATAAAACTTAAATATTTGCGCTTTGAAAGGTTGAAATATCATACATACCAAATATGAACAAATTTGAAGGGGGTACGATGAAATCCATTGGGTGATTTGACATGGAATGACCCCAATGTAGTTTGGGGTCATATGGTCAAGGTCACAGGACTCAAAATATATGACAAATATATAAAAAAATAATTCAGTACATGTTAATTTAGGCTTGATATTAAAATTGCGTGATAGCGGAGGCATAATTTTTGACTGCACGCAGTCGAAGATCCATCTAGTTAGCTATGATATTTGAATGTGCATTACATTAGAATTAGTAGAATTAGCACGTATAAAAGGTTTCATGCAACCTTTTTCATTATTGAAGAATCGCATTCATTTATTTCAGATGTGGGAGGAGTTCCCTGATATTTATGGTGTAAGGAGGTCTGCCAGATCAAGAAAAGAAGTCGACAGATTTCAAGTTATCAAGGTATGTTTTAAATACAGCCTTTCGACCGATATATAATGGTTCAAGCTATGCATGGACAAATATGAAGCAAACCTTCTTTGCTAGCTGGATTAAACACATGATTTAATTCATGTTGCTTTTAAAACAATTGTTGAAGACCTACAAATTTCCTTGCAAAAATGAGTACTCTGAATTGAGCGAATTTGATAATAAGTTGTCATTTGGCTCACTAAGTAATGAAAATTAAAACACCTCAGACAATCAATGTGTGATTTTAGATTGACTTTGATGGTTAAGATTCTCCTATAATTAAAACTTCACAATTTTACACCCTCATTTTATTTGTATTAATTGTCCAGATCCATGGTGGGTTTTTTTTTTAGGACAAAAGGATAGCCCAGGTGAAATTTTTAGATTAGTAAAAAAAAAAAAAAAAGGGAGTATTGAAAACTTGACAGCTTCATTTAATTGTTTCCATTTTCTTTTAAAGAGAGTAGCCCATGTGAAATGTGTAGATCGCTAACAAATAATATGAATTTTGGTTACTTATTACAGCAATCGACCTCTGATGAAGACGAGGAAGCACCAGCAAAAAGACGGCGGACCACGAGTACTTCTAGCAAAGGAAGGGGCAGACCTAAGACAAAGTATGTTGTGTTTTCAGTATTTTAGACTGTTAAACAAAGACATACATGTATCAAGCCTCCACACTAACTGTTTTCCTTACTGGCCCATTCGGGCAAGTAAATTCATAACTTTTCAAGTGTTACTTGCCCGAACAGAAAGTTTACTTGCCCGATTACTTGTAGATGAGATTTAAACTATAAAGGCAACGCTCAAAATTAGCACAGGCCCGATGGCCCGGGGCCACCAAAAATCTCTGTCGGGCCACCAAAAAATCACAATTGCTCTATTTTAGTGGCCCGATTGGGCCACTAAGATTGCAAAATGTAAATCTGGAAATTTGACATTTCAAACATCACCGAAATCAGTGGAAAAAGTCATCAAAATAGCGAGCGCAAATTTGCTAACAGCAATTTCTTTCTCAGCGCGGTGCAATTCTGCAATAATCTGGTACTGCCGACATGTGCGTGCATGCCTGAGCTAGTGATTGTAGACTGTGTAATGTGCTGGTACATGATACTATGGACCCCCCATGCATTATACATATGGGTACGGTATGGTACATCCTCATCAATACAGCATTTGCATAGCCACACTCCACAGTCAAAACAACTTGCCTTGAGTTCAGTCCAATTCAATACTTTGAAAGAACTTAAATGAAGGACTCATTATAATAAGATACAGATTTTCTTTTATCTTTAATAATTGTAGATGTTTATTGCCAATTTTTTGAAAGAGCTTGACCTAGTTTCAGCACATAGTCCCATGCGTTTTGTGCATAGTTTCAACTTTGAATTTGAACAAGTTGACAAAATCGCACAGAGAAAGGGCTTAAATTGTATCATTTCATCACTCCAAAATTACACTTAACTGATTAAATGTTGGGTTTATATATAATGTATTTTGTATGACATTTTCATAAATGAATTCTTATGAAAAGCTGTGATTACCAGTCACTTTTTCTTTTGTTTTTCTTTGTTTTTTCGGGCCACCAAATTTCTGTTTCGGTCCACCAATATTGGATATATACCAATTCTACTTGCCCAATCGGGCCACCAGCAAAAAAAAGTTAATTTCGAGCATTGCCTAAGGAATTACCTTCTTCTTTAATAGTTGACCAATAATTTAGTTGCCCGATCAGGCAACCACCTAGGTCATTTATGAAATATCACTTGCCCGACATCAATTTTTACTTGCCCCGGCAATAGGGCAAGTGCTAGTGCTGTATATATCTTTAATTAAAATAATAATAGAACAAATGTATAGTCAAACCTGTCATAGCGGCAACCTGTCTATAGCAGCCAACTTGCCTATAGTGGCCACCAAACATGATCCCTTGCAGAGAAAAACAATGTTATGAAACCTGGCTATTGTGGTCACCTTTCTACAGTGGCCACTTTTCTTGTTTCTCTTAGGTGGTCACTACACTTTTTTTTCACCATATAACAGATGGCTTGTGAAAGTTTAAGTGCCTCTGTCACAAACAAAAACCTAGCTCTAGGCGTTTTGAGGTATTACGTCGAACAGATGAACATTAGCTTTCTACTTATATGCAACGACAGAAAAACACACTGAGAGTCATATCATTTTCCATATGCCACACATGGTACATAGAAGGCCTGGAATACCTGGAAAGGCATGGAATTTGACTTTTGTGTTTTCCAGGCCTAATAAAGATGGGGGAAAAGTGTATTAAAGTGATCTCATGGGTCATGAACAGTCATAGGATTGCAATAGACTTATACTACCATGTAGGCCAATCTTTTCACTTACACGTATTGCACTATTTATTTGTTACAAAAAGTACTGAAAGAAGTAAAAGAACTTAGTTTACTGTAACTGGTGTAAAACCATGGAAAACTCATGGAACTTCGCTGTTAAGGACATGGAAAGTAATAAAAGTTTAACTTGAAAATAAGTTAATGAACCCTCCAATATCAGAGCATATTAAATAAGTACAAGGTATAGTTGATATTAATTGTCATGTTATTATTGTATTAAACTGTTTTTGATTCGCAGATCGAGTAGGTTAAGTGACTCGTCCAACAGTGATGAAGAAGAGAGTGATGATGTAGAATCCGACTTCCAGCCGTCAAATAGTAAGACGACTTCAAAGAAGAAACCGACCAGAAGGAAAGGAGGAGGTATGTACTGTTTCTAAGGCTGTCGATTTCGGGTATATTTACTACCCGGGACTCGTGATAATTTTTCGGGCAAGTCCCGGGTACCCGAAATTTATCAATTTGTTGATTTCGCTATAGGCATGTCACGCCGCTGGGAAACATGTTCATTCAAGTGACAAAAATGCAGCGCATTTATGACAATAAATCATCTTAAAAAATACAGCAAATTCGTAAATCGATTTTTTTTTTTTTTTTTTTTTTTTTTTTTTTTTGATTTTTTTCTTCGGGATATCGAGTATCGATTTTTGCGCCCGGGACTCGACATTTTTCGGCGGGACCCGGGTACCCGGGACTCGTCAACAGCCTTAACTGTTTCCTTGTCAAACCTGTCTATAGCAGCTACCTGCCTATAGCAGCTTTTGGAAATGGATCCATTGTAGATAATAATGCAGTGTTTGAGAATCTGTTGACAGTCGCCACATTTCTTTGTTTAGTGCCATGAATATGTTTGATATGGGAGTTTGCATAAAAATGCAGAAATAATTTTTTTTTTTTAATAGTAAGACAAATGCAAAGGAAAAAAAACAGCCAAAAGTGAAGGACCAGCCTATATGAGCTACCTGCCTGTAGCGGCTTTTGAAAATTTACTGTTTCTTACTTTAAAATGATTCACTGACTTCATAAGATTTGTTCAAAAGTGATGTTTAAGACTTCAGTCATGTAGCAATATAATTGTAAGATTCTTCTCAATGATGTGTGATTGTATCTTTAAAAAATAAACTGTTTTAATACCTTGTGAAAAGTGTTTCAGAATCTCTATAATTTGGGAGATATTTGGAAGATCAAACTAGACCATTTATGAAATGTTGCTTGCCCAACATTGTTTTTTTACTTGCCCTGTGTAATCGAGCAAGTGCTAGTGTCAAACCCTGTATAAATATGTGTTCTTTTTTAATACAGGGAAACCGAAATCATCCAAGAAGAGTAAAAGCAAAAAGTCCAGAAGTGCATTCAGTGATGATGACTCTGACAGCGATAGTGCGAAGCGGGCCTTTTCAACTCGCAAAGCAGCATCGGGAGTCAGGTGGGTCATTAGAAACTTTTTTCTTTTTTTCAATCTCGGGTTGATTATAAAGTCAGTGTGCATGGAGCTTTAAACCAAGCACAGACAGTGTGCGTTGCCTTCCGACTCTGATTTTGCCAGTCAGAAGTAAGGCTGAGTCGGTTCGGTCGATCACACCTGTTCCCGACCGTTTCAATCGGTACCCGGTTTCGTTTTATCGGAAACGGTGCCCCGGAAAAAAAAAATTAAAACAAATGAAATGTTAAAAAATAGATTATCACTTAATGTAGCGGAATTCAAATAAAAACGGGGCAATCGATATATTTACTTTAAAGAGTGGTTATTTTCGAGAAATTCTTGGTTCGTTACTTCGTTTGACAGTCAGAAATTGAACAGGAAGCGCAAAATTGCTAGTCATTTGAACGATATTGCCGACGGATGTTCACACAAAGTTAGGCCGACACTCTCGGGGAGACATCTGATGTATATCTGTATGATCCAGCTGATGAGCCAGTGCATTCAAAAAGTGGCTCAAAATACGTATTTTGGTAATTTATACCATTTAAAGGTATGGTGACAAGAAAACTGCCTCAAAATTGGGTTTTACTGTATCTAAGGTAGATTTTCATGAAGATTACTAATACAAACATATTTTCCTCGTGGGAAAACCCGGTCAAATAAAAAAATCAACTTGTAAATTCACTTTCGGAACCCCCGTAAAAAAACTGAGTCCCGGGCGAACAAAAAATGACGTCATCTTTGTGACGTCACCTGCAGGCAATCGCAGTTTAGCTCGGTCATAGACGTACATGCTGAGTGCAATACTCACGTTGACACAGAGATTTATTTCCATTTGTTTCAATATTTGCAAACATTTGTTCAGTTTTATATCATGGACGATATACACTCAGATGTGTAGCTGCATCCTGCTACAATTCATTTCTTAGCAATTCTTAAGCATTTTCAGTAAAACCTCAATTTACAAGCAAAAACGAGTTTGTTTTACAAGCAAGTCATAGGCTCTGCATGTAAACAATGCACATTCCTCCGCGTTGCTGTCTGCATGTGATGTCATGAATCGGGTGACACGTGCGCACATTCCCGCTCTGCTATAAATGACTTTTTTTAGGAGCATGGAACGCCGATGCGTAATAAAGCAAAAAAGTTGCATGAAATTTACCTTTTTCTCCCAACTTAAGGATTTCTTTGAAAAAAAAAGTGTGGTATATCAATAAAGGCACATATTTAAGGCTATAAACCTGAATCAAAGCCGGGATTACCCCCCTCCTTTAAAAATGTTTTGATATTCTACTTACATGATTCCATGGCGTTTGAAAGCTGAACAGAACAAAAAATGAGCCCCAAAACAATGAAAAAAACTGCGCAAAATATCGGGAAATATTGATCGCAGCGGTGCACCGCGGTGCTAGCCGGCCGACTGAAGTTAGCATGCGAGCCGGGGAACTGAAGTTAGGTAGCATATATTATATAGCATGCACTCGCGATCTTCTCGCGATATCAGGACCCGAAAACTTGCTGCTAACTTCAACCTTCGATTTTAGCGGCTTGTTTCAGCTTGGCGCGATGCTGAACAAACGATCAATTTCTAGGTCCAATTTACTTCGGAAAAATACTTTTCTTGCGAAACTGAGTTAATTCTGGATAGTCTGTAACTATTTTCCCGTAAAGATTGATATGTAAATCCATCAAAGCGTCAATATTTGTAATGTTATTTGAATATAAAAAGAGCAATATAAGCCCCAAACTGTGCATTTTTGCCGATGCTTGCACGATTGCGTGATTTTACCGGTCCGAGTTTCGACGGCAAAAATTTATCGGGATACCAGTTCCCAACCGGTTACAGTTTATCGGTAACCGGTTCTGAAAATATCCGACATGACTCAGCCTTAGTCAGAAGGCAGTCGGGCCTGATTTAACATGAATCGGCCGTAACTGATCGGACCAATTGTGGCTTTGAGTTGGGTCGGGTCAGGTTGGCTCTGTGCCGGGCTTTACTTGCACACTGACTTTATAAGTGACATAATGTGGCAGTCCACGTACGTGTAGTTGACTTGTAATTAGATTATCCTTATTACCATTCTTCTAAAATCTTGACTCATCATCTCATGACCATTCACTTTTTGATGACAACCTCTGGACACATGTATAATCATTTATTCATTATTTGTGCATCAGTTACAAGGAAGACAGCGATCAGGCGACTGATTCAGATGAAATAATGGAGGTTGAGCCTGGCAAGGAGCCTATTGATGACAACAGTGAGATGATCGAAAGGGTTCTCTGCCACGCCGTCGGCAGGGTCGGAAGTAAGTAGATTTGATATTTAAAATCAGGGAGCTACAGTCAAACCTGTTTCTAGCAGCCAACCTGCCTATAATAGTGGCCACCAAAAGTGATCCCTTGCAGAGGAAAACAATGTTGTGGAACGTTTCTACCTGTTGCCTTTCTACAGTGGCGACTTGCTTGTTTATAAATGTTAGGTGAAAACCGTACATAGATTTGATTGTACCTTACTTATTTACAGTCACTGGCCCATTCAGGGAAGCTAATGTTCCAAAACCTGTAAATCATTTGCCTAAATTGTACATTGTAGTAATAATAATGTACTTGATTTATGTATTTAGATAATTAGCTAGAATAAAAATTTTCTCTTGCCCAAATAAAATTAACTGAATTTGATGTGCTCTTTCACAAATTTGCATGCTCAGTACAACACTTATTTATTTCCCCAAAATGAATCTGGCTTTCACTCGCCCTGGGCAATCGGGGAAAACGCTTAAGTAGCATCCTAAAGAGGATCTTGCATTTTTTGCAAATAAGTGGAGAGAAAAGGATTTTTGCATACAACAGTCTGGCTCAACCCCATGAACATTTTCTTGTCATCGCTCTTTGTATTACTCAAATGCAGAAACTGGGGCAGTGATCACGCTTACACCATCAAAGCGGACGGTGACCCTAACGCTGATGTCGGTTCTGCTCATTTCATCACTCAAATGCATAAACTGGGGCAGTAACTACAGTAATATGCTAATGTTGATTCTTTCAATTGCTCTTATTTTTACATTAGAAACTGGGGCAGTGACCACGGTTTACGCCATCGAAGCTGACGGCGACCCCAATGAGGATGTCGATGCAGAGAAGGAAGAGACAGAGATGCACTACCTGATCAAGTGGAAGTCGTGGGCGCACATCCACAACACCTGGGAGTCTGAAGCAGGGCTGAGGCAGCAGAAGGTTCGGGGGCTGAAGAAACTGGAGAACTTTATGCAGAGGGAGGATGACATAGCACAGTGGTAAGCGAGGTTTTGTTCCATACTTTGTTTCAGAGCTGCCAACTATTCTGTTTTTTCTGTAAATGTTACATTTTAAAAATGAAATTACGGCAGGAATTAGTCAAATTACGTTTGAACGTCTTAAAACGTTCAAACACTGTAATATGCTCGTTATGAGCACCAGCAACAACCCTGATCAACGATCTTCAAATTGATTGTCTAATTTTGTGCACAAACTTCAGTATGTAGAAAGCTATGTGCAATTTTTGTGTTTTTTTTGTAATAAGGTTAATTTTTTATGATAATTTATCAAATTATGTTTTTCCCCTGAAAATTCATTTTTTGGGGTTATTTCATTCTGTTTTTTTTTTTTATCAAGGTTGGCAGCTCTGTTTGTATGCTAAACCCCAACCATGTGCTATGTATGCATGACAACATCTAGCCTGAAAAACCTTGAGAGTGTTCCTTGAGATTGGGAAAATTATCAATACTTTGAGATAACTGTCAACTAGTCAATTTTTTATATGAATAGTGTCTACAAAAAACACACCTCAACTTAAGAGGTATACTTCTGACTATTTTTAAGATTCAGTTCAATTTTTCATCAAACAACTTGGTTTATAAGGAAAAACTCAAGAGATCACACCTCATATATTCATAAAATTTAATTTGTATTAAATTATTATTATAATTTTTAGTATAATTATTATTATTATTATTATAATCATTATTATAATTATTATTATCATTATCATGAAATTTCATCCTCTGTATTTGTATTTTCCTCTTTGTATATTACAGGAAAAAGAAGGCATCTCCAGAGGATATTGAGTACTTTGAATGTCAGTATGAGATGACCATGCAGCTCTTTGAGCAGTGCCAGAGAGTGGAAAGAGTGATAGGTAAGTTCTGGATGGACTGAATGGAAAATCTGAAGAATGTTCAATGACAAAAAGTGTAAAAACATTTCACCTCTTTATCCATCAACTGATATTCGGATTACAATGTCTGTCCGAATAACCTGTACTCAAATATTGTGTGTATACCTATATGCCTTCAAGGTTTTGTGAGATGCCAATTTTACCATTTCATTCAGTAATAACATACAGTCTAACCTGTCTTAATGGTCACCTGTCTATTGCAGCCAACCAAAAGTGATCCCCTGTAGAGAAAAATCAATGTTATAGAATGTTTCTTGAGGTCACCTGTCTACAGTGGCCACTCTCCTTGTTTCCCTTAGGTGGCCTCTTTTACACAGGTTTGACTTTACGTGGTATAATAGGTTCAAGTCATGAATGGGTTAACTGTAGACAGAACGTTGTTGTTGTTTTTGGTTTTGTACAAGTGGAAGTGTTGTGGGATGATCAGATGGGCGCCTTACTCCAAAACTCGGGTACCCGGGTTCGAGACTAATCTATTTCCTAGCATTTATGTCCTTCGGCAAGACATTACATTGCTGCTCTCTACCCGGGACTATAAATGTGTACCTTGGTCAGGTGTTAATTAGCCTGATATGGCTGCACGTTGCTAGTATGCTCCCAGGGAGTTGAGAAAGTGCCAAGGTTATTGTGTAGATTTGAAACGCGTCCCGGTCCAGGGGTAATAATGATAATTGTGTGCAATAGGTGTATGCTAACAAATGTGTGCGTGTTTATATACAGAATTATTATTATTTACAGACCACACCAATCAGAAACAACCAGGAGACTACCAGTCGGGTTATCCAGACTACTTTGTGAAGTGGCACGGGCTTCCCTACTCTGAGTGTACGTGGGAAGACGGGGAGCTCATATCAAGAAACTTCCAGGACTGCATCGACAGCTACACAGTCAGGAGCAAGTCACAAAGGATACCATCGAGAAATGCAAAGGTAGATAGAGATTTTTGTTATGAGGGGTCGTGGACAGGTATTACTTTGAGGAGGTCCTTGAATTGTGGCAGTGAAAAAATTCTTCAAATAGTAATTGCTTCCTTGTCCTTAGGATAATGCAGCGCTCGACACTCGCGCTGGCCCGGGCCGGGACCAGTGAAATTGCACTTCGGGCCAGCAAAAATGTGGTGCCCAATCGGGCAAGCAGATTTTCAACCCGACATTGACAAAATTCGAAATTGTCAGATATTTTGTTCAGAGGGATTTTCTGTGTGTGTTTCGAGTTTAATTCTATGCTTGTTTTCCCAATCTGAATGTTAATTTGTCTGAATATTTTATTGGCTTTCTTTTCCTGCAGGTGCTGAAGCAAAGGCCCAGGTTTGTTGCACTCAAGAAGCAACCGTCATACATCGGCACCAAGGATCTAGAACTGAGGGACTATCAGCTGGATGGTCTCAACTGGCTGGCTCACTCATGGTGCAAGTATGTCTTTTCTTCATATCAGTGAACAAAATTATGACTGCTAGGGGCCCCCATACATTATAAAGTTGAGAGCAAAACTATTTTCACTAATGCCAGCATAATTAACCCACAAAGTACAAATTGTACATTTTTTAAGCTTATGAATTTCTTTAATTCTTTCTATCAACTAAAGTGAAAATTTGGGTAAGAGAGTTTGTAGTCTATGTGACTTTTATAAATACAGGTTGCAAAACGCAATCTTATGGAACTTCCCAACGAGATGGGATGGGAAGACCATCCAAGTCATCTCATCCCTGTCATACATTATATAAACTCACCATATCCATCAGGCCTTTCCTGGTTAGAAATAATAACAAACAAATATGAAAAAAAATCACTGGTAGAATCAGAACTACTATTATGCCCTTTACTTTTTATCTTACAGACGAAACAGCGTCTTATTTATCAACGAGATGGGACTTGGAAAGACCAAGTCATCTCAGCCCTATCATACCTCTATAAACCCATTATATCCATCTGGCCTTACTTTGTCAGAAATGATCACCCCAAATAGCAAAATCAATTGTAGAATCATAATAGTATTATTCTTTTTTGGGAAAGACCATCCATGTCGTACCTCATTAAAGCCACCATCTCCTGTTCAGAAATAATTACCCCAAATTCAAATATTGTATAATCATAACTTTTTGTTATGCTTTGTACTTGTCATCTCGCAGACGAAACAGCGTCATTCTTGCCGACGAGATGGGACTAGGAAAGACCATCCAAGTCATCTCATTCCTGTCATATCTCTTCCACACCCACCAACTCTACGGTCCGTACCTCGTCGTCGTTCCTCTGTCCACCATGACGGCATGGCAACGGGAGTTTGAGCTGTGGGACCAAAAGATCAACGTGGTCGTCTACATCGGAGACATCAACAGTCGGAACACTGTAAGTCGGGAACATTAGGTCACATATGATCGGGCTCTGTTGTTGTTAAAGGGATCTAGTAACCTTGTTGACAAGTGCAAACAATTATGCGTGGTTAATAAAATGTGTATTGGTGTGATCTGATATGTCCACAAAGTAATGTGTGAAAATTTCAAGTTAATTGGACATTATTTGGCCGAGAAATGAGCGAAAATGCAAAGTGATATCCACTTACTCATTGTACATACTTTGTACACGGCTGAAAAGGTCCCGTAGATAATTTCATATCCGAACACTTCAATCGTAAATATCTTTTGAACGAAACGGAAATATGAAAAACTGAAACCTGTACCCGTGCTTTTATTGTTAGTACAAATAAAACAAGGTATGAGGGAACCGCTAGAATTCTAATTGGATATTGAGAATTTGGACAATGTTACTATAAGTCCCTTTAATTGATTTCAAAATGAATGAAAAGTTATCTGTTGTGGCCTTGTGTATAATTCCCTGTTATTTTCCCAAGAAACATGTTGGTTGTTAAAATATTACTACTCAAAATGTAAACAAACAAAATAAGGCTCTCAGGTGCACAGATAGTATGAGACTATTATATGGCTCCCAGGTTCCAAGTAGATGTGAAAGTTATGTGGTACTAATTAAGATAGTTATGTTTTAAATGCCAACTGAGCAAATGTTCTTAATATTTTCTAATACTTCTTGTTAAGTTTTGTTTAGCATTTTAAAGTTTCACCTTACAAGATTTATTGCTTGATCTTTCAGATTCGTGAGCACGAGTGGTGTTCGGCTGGAAACAAGAACAAACTCAAATTCAACGCAATCCTAACAACGTACGAGATTCTACTTAAAGACAAGGTAAGTAATGAGAGAAGTTCCTTTTGGTACAACGCTTTATGAAAACAGATCCCTAAAGTGCCATGCGGATGTGTGAACGCTTGTGCTCAATTTCTTTGTGCATGACCGCAAGGTTCCTCTGAAGTGCCAAGCTGCACCCATGGGTGCATTGGTGACAAAGTAATTGGGTCATACATAATGTATTGTGAATAGATGTTGTTTCATACCTGGTTCTATCGTTCAGTGTACACTTCTTTCAAAAAGAACTCATTGCTTATCACAACTCTGCCGTTTGAACTTGGCCTTGGGGATTAAGACCATAATACTGAGTGGGCCTTGGGGATTAAGACCATAATACTGAGTGGGCCTTGGGGATTAAGACCATAATACTGAGTGTATGTCCAATTGATACTTCTAAAGTTATATGTTTACGATTCTGCTCTTTTCTTTTCTTTTTATGACTTTAAAAAAAGTGCCTATGTGACTCTCTTCTCTACACTGTTACAAACTGTTGTAAACAAAAAGCAAGAAGAATGACTCCTATTTTGATGAATCTCATCTTTCTACTAAAGAATGATGAAAGTCATGGATAGAACATTCTTATGAGGGATATCCAAAATTATTTTAATTTTCATTTTGATTCAATGTTAATCTTATTTCTCACCCAGATATTCCTGGAATCTGTGCCTTGGTCAGTGCTGGTGGTGGACGAGGCCCATCGACTCAAGAACGACGACTCCCTCCTCTACAAGACACTGAAGGAGTTTGAGACCAACCAGCGGCTGCTCATCACAGGAACGCCGCTCCAGAACTCCCTCAAGGAACTCTGGTCTCTCCTGCACTTCATCATGCCAGACAGGTGAGATATGTCACATGAAGAATGATGCTCGGGCCAATCATTCGGAACTCGTGCCCAAGGAGAGCCTTTTATTTACGATAACAACCATGTAGATGAAACTCTTTTCTGCCACCTGATTTGGTGGCTGCATCATGATATACATTATACAAAAGAAACAATAGTTCTTCCTGACAAATGCAGTTATGTAGTAACAAAAGCACAGACAAGTCTTGAAGGTACTGGTAACTTAGTTGCCTGGTGCAAAAACGTTACTTGCAAAAGATTGTGAAGTTTTGTTGACGATAGGATTTGGTTTGGCTAAGATATGAGTGAAACTATTACGACATGACATGAAATTTTAACCATTGTTTCAATTAAAATATCTTGTTTATTTGATCGACTGTAGCTTTCCTAAATGGGAGGGCTTTGAGGAGGAGTTTTCCCAGGCGGACAGGAACGGCTATGCCAATCTCCACAAGGAGCTGGAACCCTTCTTGCTGCGGAGAGTGAAGAAGGATGTGGAGAAATCGCTCCCTGCCAAGGTGGAGAGAATCCTGAGAGTGGAGATGAGCTCCCTCCAAAGACAGTACTACAAGTAAGAACAGAATTATTTTGAACTTTCTTCCCTGCAGATTATATACCTGTTCCAGATTCATCCAGGATTTTGTACAAGACATTAACACTGCCTGATCAAATTAGTCATGTATCTTGCAAACTTTGTGCAGGGAGATGTTCAATGACTTTCAGTAAATTTTAAGGAACTCCCCTTTTAATATTGATTATTTTTATGCCTCCGCAACGAAGTAGCCGGAGGCATTATGTTTTCGGGTTGTCCGTCCGTCCGTACGTCCCGTTCTCGTGATCGCGTTATCTCAAGAACCGATTGACGGATTTTCACCAAACTTGGGTCATGTATGTATCTTGGGGTGCCAATGATCTGATTAGATTTTGGGGTCAAAGGTCAAAGGTCACAGAGCTCATTATATATGCAAATATAGCTCGTGATCGCGTTATCTCAAGAAGGGATTGACAGATTCTGACCAAACTTGGTACATGTATGTATCTTGGGGGGCCGATGATCTGATTAGATTTTGGGGTCATGAGGTCAAAGGTCACAGAGCTCATTATATATGCAAAAATAGCTCGTGATCGCGTTATCTCAAGAAAGGATTGACGGATTCTGACCAAACATGGTACATGTATGTATCTTGTGGGGCCAATGATCTGATTAGATTTTGGGGTCATGAGGTCAAAGGTCACAGAGCTCATTATATATGCAAAAATAGCTCGTGATCGCGTTATCTCAAGAAAGGATTGACGGATTCTGACCAAACATGGTACATGTATGTATCTTGTGGGGCCAATGATCTGATTAGATTTTGGGGTCATGAGGTCAAAGATCAAAGGTCACAGAGCTCATTATATATGCAAAAATAGCTTGTGATCGCGTTATCTCAAGAAGGGATTGACAGATTCTGACCAAACTTGGTACATGTATGTTCCTTGGAGAGCCAATGAACTGATTAGATTTTGGGGGTCATGAGGTCAAAGGTCACAGGGCTCATTATATGTAAAAGTAGCTTGAGATTGGAAATCTCAAGAACTGAATATCAGATTTCAATCCAACTTGATGCCTGAATGTATCTTAGGGAACAATTGTAGTCATTAGATTTGGGGTCATGAGGGCAAAGGTCAAGGATACTTATAGCTCATAATTGTGATACGTCAAGATCTAAAAGACAGAGTACCATAAAAATTTAGTTGACAGAATTAATTCTGTGTACATGTTGATTTGGGCTTGATATGAATAAATTGCGTAATGGCGGAGGCATCATTTTCGACTGCGCGCAGTCGAAGATCCATCTAGTTTATCTTATCCATGAGTATTAAATTGGTCTTGGGTACACTCAAACCTGTCAACAGTGACCACCTAATTGAAACAAGATAATGATCACTGTTGACAAGTAGCAACACTTTATGTCTATAACACTGCAGGGGATTAATTTACATTGGCCCCATACAGGCATATGGCTGCTACAGAGAGGTGGCTGCTAAAGCAAGTTTGACTGTACTGTATAATTATCATAGTGCTAAGCTGTGAAATTTAATGATTAATGTCAAGAAATAATATTGTACAATTGTTTTTTTCTGTTTTCTCCGTAGATTGATCTTGACCAAAAACTTCAAGGCTTTGACCAAAGGCTTGAAGGGTAACCGAAGTTCGTTCATCAACATCATGATGGAGTTGAAGAAATGTTGCAACCATTCCCTCCTCACCAGGCCTCCTGAAGATGACTCGGACATAGATCTTAAGGTAAACGCATCACTTTCACTTTACTGTCGAAATTTGATTGCCGTTGACAGTTATAAATACAAATAAAATTTAAAAACATTCAAAATGTTACTTATCAATAGAAATCTAAAAATACAGTAAAATGTTCAAGTCATCTGTAATGTTACATGTAGCTTCAGAAATATCTCATTCATTCATGAGAATCATTGCCAAAGAGCTACAAATAGGCTTTCGCTGACTAAAGCAACTGATGCACGCAATCCACCTTGATGTATGTTAGAAATGTTGTTTAAATTATTTGCATTACATCATTCGAGGGAGCGGCAAGCTTGTTTTGCTTGACAAGCAACCCAGCCGAGTCCTCATCTTCTTGCAGATGGTCCGAATGCAGGACATCCTGTCTGAATACCCTCCACTATCAACCCTGTCAAATACTAGCAATGTTTTGTATCATCTAATGGTGTTTTCCCCCCCCCCACATGATCTTGCAGTACATCATTCGAGGGAGCGGCAAGCTTGTGTTGCTTGACAAGCTGCTGACCAGACTGCAGGAGAGGGGTCACCGGGTCCTCATCTTCTCCCAGATGGTCCGCATGCTGGACATCCTCTCTGAATACCTCCAGTACAAGCACTTCCACCATCAGAGACTGGACGGCTCGATACGAGGAGAGATCAGAAAGCAGGCGTTGGACCACTTCAATGCCGAAGGATCGCAGGTAAAACAAAAACGAGAGAGAAGGAGAGAGATTATTCAAAATTTAAGAATGTTCCGAGATGCTAGTTTTGAGGTCAAAGACTGAAATCAGGCCCTTGTTCACCAAGAAATTCAGGCTCATTCTACTAATTCCCACACAAATCAGGTAGGTATCCTGACACAGCTGTTGAACTCAACATCCCTTATTAAAGTGAGTAAGAAATTCAGGCAGGGGGTTAAACAAACAGAGGAAAAGACAGAGTTAAGATACAGCGAAAAAGAGGAATGTGAAAAGGAGATTAAAAGAAAAAGCTTGGCAATACGGACGATAAATATATGCAATAATTAAAACATTAAATAATTACTTCCACATGACTTCTTAACCCGTTTTTCAAGAAATGTAATGTTGTAAGTTCTTTTAACCTGTCTGTCATATTACACTTGTCTCTTTATTTATGGCCATCTTATTGTTGTGGAATAAATATTTTGATAACAATTTGACCGATTAAGATCAAATCTTTTAATGGAATCTATTTTGTTACCGTTACAGGATTTCTGCTTCTTGCTGTCAACAAGAGCTGGAGGTCTTGGGCTGAATCTTGCCTCGGCAGACACCGTGATCATCTTTGACTCTGACTGGAACCCACAGAATGACATCCAGGCTATGGCCAGGGCACACAGGATTGGGCAAAAGAATCAGGTAAATTTGACATTATTAAATTGTGATCTTGTTTTCACAGCTTAGTGTTTAACTAATGTTGGTTAAAGGCAAATATGCAATCAGTTACAGGAAAAGTTGTTGTCAAATCATAAAGTCTTGAACAAGTTTAGTGAAGTAAATATTGCGCAGCTTGGGGTAGAATGCTCCCCAGGGAGTTGAGTTGGTGCATGGGATAATTGTGCGGGTTTGAACTGTACCTGATGACCATGGGTAATATAATAATTCCGCAGTACATAGAAGCCCTATACAAACTTCTATTATTATTATTATTATTACTATTATTTTCTTTTCACTACCCCTCCCAATCCTAGGTCAACATCTACAGGTTGGTTACCAAGGATACGGTCGAGGAGGAGATCATCGAGCGGGCCAAGAAGAAGATGGTCCTCGATCACCTGGTCATCCAGAGGATGGACACCACTGGACGGACAGTCCTGTCAAAGTCATCTTCAAACGCTGGAAGGTAAGATATTACAGGGATCCATAGTGATATTTGAGACTTCAATCATGTACCAATATCATTGTAAGATTTGTACTGTCCAAGTGATCGTCAAACGCTGAAAGGTAAGATATTACAGGAATACATTTACTTTGTAGTGATATTTGAGACTTCAATCATATACTGGTATCATTGTAAGATTTTGTTCTGTCCAAGTCAACTTCAAATGCTGGATGGTTGGATATAAAAGAGATCTAGTAACTGTGCTGACATATGCAAACAAAACTGACGAAGGGTTTGATATAATGAACATTTCTGTGATCTGATATCGTCCAGTGAGTAATGTGTGAAAATGTCTGAGAGTCAGTATTTTAAGGCTACTTAAAAGAGACTTGAGATTTGTTTTAAAGGCCCTCTGTGTAGAGAGGAACTAAATGAATTTGATGTCTTGCTCAAGGACAACACCACCTCGTTCATTATTGATGATGTAGAAAAAAGAAAAATATATATTAGGTTGCATTAGACGGTACCATGTCAAGATGAAATGCCCATAAATTGTAAGTTAATTTATCCAATTTATTTGGTGTTCTCTTCTTCCACAGAGATGCTCCATTCTGCAAAGAAGAGTTGTCAGCCATCCTCAAGTTCAGGGCGGAGGAGCTCTTCAGGGAGGCAGACGGTGAGGAGTCAGAACTCCCAGTAAGTTTTGTTCACATTTCTTACAACTACAACATGTCCCAAAATTAATTACAACAGGACTTTCTGCAACGATAACTTTAAAGATAGTAGATCAATCAGAATGATATTTCAGGGTATGAAACTATAACTTATTACCTACATCTTGCAGAAAACCCTATTCGATTTGCTTCAGTGGTCATGGAGAATGAGGATCTTTTGTCAATCATGTCAGATGTCCCTTCCCTCCAGGTTTTGTAATGTATGGAGACGTGTTGTCCATTGTGTTCACGCGTTATGAACGAAAATGGACACATGACATGATTGACAAAAGATCCTCATTCTCCATGACCACTGAAGCAAATCAAATAGGTTTTTCTGCAAGATGTAGGTAATAAGTTATAGTTTCATACCCTGAAATATCATTCTGATTGATCTACTATTTTAAAGTTATTGTTGCAGAAAGTCCCGTTGTAATTAATTTTGGGACATGTTGTATAGTCAAACATGTGTATAGTGACCACCTTAGGGTGTCAAGAAAAGTGGCCACTGTAGACAGGTGACGTCTATAGACAGTTTCCATAACATTGCTTTTCTCTGGATGAGATCACTTTTGGTGGCCAGTTTAGACAGGTTTTCCGCTATAGACAGGTGGCCACTAAGACAGGTTTGACTGTAGTTTAGATGATTTGTGTAGTTAATAGGAGTACTGTATTTTGTTGGGGAACTTGGCCACCCACCTACATGCAAATATTCCAAGCTTACCAGCTGTGAAGGATCAGGACCGCAAAATCATTAGCATTCCACCCGATAATACTTTAGCGAGTGCGTTGCGCGCCAGCGATACGTTGGAATGTAGTTTGCCGAGATCTCCAGCCAGTTCGGTAGCTGTCATGATATCTATGAAATCTGTAGTATAAAAAAATGTTAATTCAAATAGTAATTGGTATGAGATTTGTAATTTTTAGTGCAGTTTCATAGAAATTGGTAATATAAAAGTGTTATGTGATGAATAGCATTAGGAAGTTGGTTTCTATTACCATAAGATTACATTCTCTATGTGATGTTTCTTACTCCCATTATCATACTTGCCAACTGTCCCGTTTTTATCGGAATTGTCCCTTTTTTAAAATGTTTTAGAAGTGTAAAATCGGGACGTCCCGATTTTTAAGTTTTTTTTTTTTTTTTAACTTTACTTTACTTTATTAAATGTATAGAGACAACATTTAAACGTAAATCTGACCAAATCTTACCTAGTAATTTTGGAAGAATTATGAAAAGTGCGTCGAGAATGCATTTAATACTCAAAAACGTCAAGGCCTGGACCCCTGTCGCAATGGACTTTGTGCTTGCAATGTGCACTTCCCGCACACTTGTGCAATTATGCTGCGACTTTGGACCCCCGGCCAATTTTGTCCCTCTTTCCAAAATTCAAATGTTGGCAAGTATGCATTATATATATGAGACCTGTCACCACAAAACCTTTATTAAAGGGATAGTTGAGTTCTGGTAAGGAGAGTACAGTTTTAGTGAAACTGAATTTTAGTAACCAAAACCTGCATCATTACATTACAAACTAATAGTTATAACTAGAAAGGAACACAAAATTACAAATGACGTAGTAAAGATCATGTTATCATTCAAAAAGAGCCGTTAAAACGTAAGAGGGCGCTCTCTAAACACTCATCGGTTTCAACCATTTTGAATAAAATATTGTGCATGTGATGCTTTGTTGAAATAGTGATTAGATAGAGAAATAACCAACAACTATTTAAATACCTATTTTGTAACTTTTTGAAAAGAGGAAGCATTTTTTTGAATTTTTAACGGCTGGTTCAAAATTCTCTAATAAACCCGGGGCCCGGGTTTATTACAAATTGTTATATTTATGGATATTTCAGCCGTTTCTGAACCGATTTTGATCAAACAAAGATGATTTTATTGTTTAAATATTATGCTCTTTCAAATTTTACACTCAGTTTTTCATTACCTCACAAACCAATTAAGTAGTCTAGCGCCCTCTCTACCAAAACTCAACTTTCCCTTTAAGTTGCAATTATCCTATCTGAATTCTCCAAAATCTTAGCCCTCCAGTGATATATTATAACTTGTTATATTTCAGTAACAACAGTCTTATACAAAAAGGGTCAGAAATCCACTTAATTGACCAAGTCAACCATTTCCTCAATTTTCTTAGCTTTACAAATGAAGGGTTTCGTAGCAACATGTGACACGTCTCCATTTAGATTTTGTCTAGAAATAGTACCCATAGCAATGAATAGCTGTGACATCAAATTTGGGCACTCTATGTCTTCATTTGAATGTTGTGAAATACTTCAAACTAAAGTGTTGCACCTCTGTCTTGTATTACTTTGTCCTAACCAGGAGATGGACATTGATGCTATCCTGGAGAGGGCGGAGACGAGAGAGCAGGAGGAACCAGGAGGCGCTGGAGAAGAACTCCTTTCACAATTCAAGGTAAGTTATCATGCTGTAAACTAAAAAGACTGGGCTTTTTTGTTTGTTTTACTTCCTAGGATAAGGGTGGGGGCTCAAATGACCGTAGTGAGAATTTCATGTTTCAGAGTAATCACAAAAACTAAGGGGGTGGGCTCAATCCCCCCCCCCCCCTCCAAGTCCTTTTAAGATAAATTTTCCCAGTACTAGAATATGCAAATAGTAATTACATTACAAGCGTTGCCATTCACAATCTGTGATTTGGTCTACCGGATAATTGTACTGCTCTTTTATAGTCTCAATTGATGCACAGATTGACAAATGTTGCAAAATGATCTCTATACAGGGCAATTCCAAGCAAACATGGAGTAAATCTAGCCCTTTTGGCTTT
This sequence comes from Echinarachnius parma, assembly GCA_037951105.1. NCBI lineage: Eukaryota > Metazoa > Echinodermata > Echinoidea > Clypeasteroida > Echinarachniidae > Echinarachnius > Echinarachnius parma. Next base: position 26,905 of record JBAMJV010000923.1, on the reverse strand, counting down.
TCGATTCTTAAAATATTTCTTCTTCTTCCAATAAAGTGCAGCTCCAGGCTTGAAATTTATGTTCTCTTTATTATAATATCTGAATTGCTTGCAGGAGTCAAAGGGCAAAGGAGAGAATTTTGGTAACTCCAAGAAGCTTTGCTTGGAATTGTCCGTTATTGATCCGTATATTACTCCCCATTCTTCTACAGGTTGCCAACTTCACCACGGAGGAGCCAGTGTTTGAAGATGAAGGGAAGGACTGGGAGGACATCATCCCTGCCTCTGAGAGGAGCAAGATGGAGCTGGAGGAGAAACAGAAAGAGCAGATGGAGCTCTACCTGCCTCCCAGGGTTCGCAAGCAGGTCAACAGGGTGAGTCCAGTCATGCTTCATTATGAAATCAATATTTACAAATCACCACAGTCTACAAGCAAGTTAGTCACGAGGATTTTATTGTGCTTTCAGCACTGTTTTATTCAAAGGCAAAGCCGTCCCTTGGTAAGCAAGCAAGTCAATATGGTGAGTCCATTCATGGTTCATTATGAAATAAATATTTGTGAATCACCAGTCTTCGTGCAAATTGTGGTTCATATTTACAAAACAATTATTCAAAGTTTTCTAGTCATGACCACAGAGTTTACATTGCGTCTGTCCTATGCAGATGACGTATCACGACAGCGATTCAGAGGCCTCGTTTGGGAGGAAACGCAAGCGAGATGTAGTGTCGAGCGCTAGCAGCGAGTCGGACGACAGCGAAAATGACAGCAAAGGGAGGAAGAAGCCGAGGGGGAGACCAAGGACGGTTCCCAGAGACACGGTGCAAGGATTCAGCGATGCACAAATCAGAAGGTAAAGACAATAAATAATGTATAGCACAACAAGATTTCAATTTGGTAGATGTAGAAATTAGAAGGTAGGAAACACAACGAATTCTAGTGACCACAACTATAATACAAAGAGTATTGTGACCTAAATATGACAAATTGATGTTAATGTAATGTGGGATTACATCCTTTAATTAAGAACCTTGTATTATGTTTGGGTACACATTTACCTTTAGTAATGTTGTCTAACAAAATTAAAATACAATTCAGTCGTATCACATAGTATGCTATCATTTCTTTAAAAACAATCTTAGTATGTTTTTGCTTCGAAGCAAAATGTAATTATTGTTTAAATAATATTTTGTTTATGTATTTCTTTCCTGCAGGTTCATCAAGAGTTACAAGAAGTTTGGTCAACCACTCACAAGGTAAATACCAAGTCCTTGATTTGTCTACTAAAATTTGCTATATTTGTGTCCTTTACTGGTACATTTTCTCTTGGACATGTCTGATTTGCAATGGGTACAGTTGTATTTTGATTAACTTGGTGATGGTGGTGGTGAATGATGATGATGATGATGATGATGATGTCTGATGCTAGAAATGGTGATGATGTCTGATGATAGAGATGGTTGCGATGATGATGATGACAATAATGGTGATGATGTCTGATTATAGAGATGGTGATGATGTCGGATGATAGAGATGGTGATGATGTTGGCTGATAAAGTTGATGATGATGATGATGTCTGATTATAGAAAATTAGAAATGGTGATGTCTGATGATGGTAATGGTGTCTGATGAAAGAGATGGTAATGATGTCTGATGATAGAGATACTTATCAAAAGGATTTCAATAATACTGAAGTAATGTTTGTTGCATCCCCACAGGTTAGAGGCAATAGCTGGTGATGCAGAACTCCAGGAGAAGTCACAGGCCGACTTGGGGAGACTGGGCGACTTGCTGCATGAGAACTGCATCAAGGCAGTGCAGGAGTACAACGAGAGACTCAAGGCTGACAACGACTTTGATGGTGAGTACAGTCAAACCTGTCCTAGAGGCCACCTGTTTATAGCCAATGCTAGAAATTAACTTCTTTGTCTTGTGGCCCAGATGAGCAAGTACAAACAAGTTTTTGTTTCAAATTCCTTTGGCCTGAAACTTGAGTCTGGTGGCCCCCGAAAATGGAAAAACATGGCAAATTCTGCTATATTTGGTTGCCCATTTTGGCCAGTTAAATTTAGCATCAATTCATTTCAGTGACCCAAAGTTAAGTTTTAGCAGACCCATGCTATTTCGAGCACAGGTATAGCAGCCAACCTGCCTGTAGCACCCACCAAAAGTGATCCTCTGCAGAGAAATGTAGTGTTACAGAAGCCTAAGTCATAGTACAGCCAACTTGTCTTTAGTAGCCAGCAAAAGTTATCTCCTGCAGAGAAATACAATATTATACACCACACATTTATGAATTTCGAGCTTCATTTCTTTTCCTTTTTTTTCTTCTTCATTTTGCAGGCAAGAAGAGAGGGGCTACATTCAAGATGTCCAATGTCACCATCAATGCACCGTCCGTGTTGAAGCATGAGGAGGAGAACGAACCACTAGCGACGATACCAGCTGACAAAGAGAAGAGGAAAAAGTGAGTTTTACTTCCTAAATTGTGTGGTTTAACCAATATCATCTGTCAAAGAAAACGCAACAAAATGTTATCATTTGAACAGTCGTAATCCATGAATTAGAATGGATTTCAATTCTATTTTTCATTAGAAATAAGGCAGTAATAATATAAACTGAATTTGATTATTTTTATGAAGCTTATATTTTGCATGTAATGGGACTGAATAAATCTGAAAAGAAGTCCAGCAAGAATCTTGCATTTTTGTGGGTTTGAAAATCGATCATACAACTACAAGTTTGTATTTCCACCTTCAGTTTAGCAGGGATATCAATGAAAAATGACTTTGCAAATGTTATTTTTCAGGCGAACAGAAAGTACTTCATGGATAATGAGGGTACAAATGGGAAAGCTCATTGAAATTTGCTACAGATATTTTCGCCAGATTATTTGGATTCATGGTAATTAAAGGGATCTATTAACTTTGTTGACATGTGCAAAAACTGAGGAAGGGTTGATAAAATGTGTATTTCTGCAATCTGATGTGTCCACTGAGTGATGTTTGAAAATGTAATGGTAAATGAATGTTGTATGACAGAGAAATGAGCGAAAATGCAAAGTGATATTTGCTAACTTATTGCGCAAACTTTGTACACATTTGAAAGTTTCCCATGGAGACTTTCAGATCCAAACATTTTAGTCATTAATACCTTTATAAACAAAGACAAATTCAGACAACCAAAACCTGATCCATGCTTCCATTGGTAATACGAAAACCAAAATGAGGTATGTGAGAGTTTAAAGGGACTTAGTAACATTGTCCAAATCCTCAAAATAAAATTCTAATTCTAGCGGTTCCCTTATACCTTATTTTATTCGTATTAACAATAAAATCACGGGACAGGATTCAGTTTTTCAAATTTCCCTTTCTTCTTCTTCTTCTTAGTACTGTCCAACGCCCCAAATGAAGGAGCCAACCGGACAGGTGCACTGTTTATTATGCATACTAATTATTATATTAATTTGGTTGTGATGTGCAGGATTTTGATACTAGTCAACCGGGTTAACACCCTACTCTTTTCGAGAAGTAGACTAGGTTATTGGCGTATATGAGGTGTGACTGTCTCATATACGGGACCTCCATTTATCGTCCTACCGAGGGACAGAGTGTTTTGCGTGAATCCTTTCCTGCATAGGAAACACGGGGGAGCCCGATAACACACAACGAGAGTTAGCTCGAATTTATTGCGTGATAAAAGACGCATTGTCCGATGGTGGGGATCGAACCGGGGATCTCTCGTGTCTAAGCCAGACGCGCTCCCAACTGAGCTAACTCACCTTTCGTTACAAAGATATGTATGATTGAAGTATTCAGATAAGAAAAACTCCGGGCGAGTTTTTCTTCTGTGTACAAAGTGAGTGCAGTGAGTTACTGAATATCACTTTGCATTTTCGCTCATTACTTGGCCATACAATGTCCATTTGACTTGAAATTTTCACACAATATACATTGCATCAACCATTCATCACTTTTTGCACATGTCAACAAAGTTACTAGATCCCTTTAAAATAAGTTTTGTGGATTTTTACAATTTTATTAGATCCTGTTAATAGCTTTTTGAAAGCACCATTAATTGATTTAATGATATGTTTATATAAAACAAAAAAACACAAATAAAAATGAAAGGGGTACACTTAAAAAGTTAGGATTCACAATTGCTATTTAACCCACAGGTGGCCTCTATGTTAACTATATTACCCATTTTGTTTCTTCTTTGTCTCCAGGTTCAAGCTGAACTGCAGATTACGCAACGTTCATTGGGACTGCGAGTGGGATGAAGACGACGACCACAATCTGCTGATGGGCATCTATGACTACGGCATAGGGAGCTGGGAAACCATCAAGATGGATCCCTCACTGCATCTCCATGATAAGGTATATTCATCTTGCTTCTTAATTTCCAAGGATTAATACGACAAGGTATGTGAATTCCTGTATATTCGATACATTGAAAGCTTGCCAGCAAAGAAATAAGGTTATAAAATCTTATAATGTTGAATTCTCCAACCAATGCAAGTTTTCTTGTATTCTAACTGATTCATTGTTTTATTATATTGCTTGCCGATCGGGCCACCAAAATATGACTTTTATAAATTTGTGTGGCCCCGAAGTGCATTGTCACTGGCCCCGGGCCAGCGGGCCATTGCGAGTGTCGAGCCCTGGCTCACCTCATCACCATGACAAGGTACATAACATCATTTGACCAGCGGAAGAGTATTATTGATCTTCTATCAACTAAACTATTTGAACTGTTTTTTGTATGCTTTAGTATACATTTTACCAAAATAACTTACTTAGCTGTAGTTTATATTATGTTACAAGTAAGTTTGGTCGATCCAGACAATGGTTACTAGATCCCTTTAATCTCTGCAATCTCGGCAACAGAATTAAGTATTGTATCCTAAATATGTCTCACTGATTTTCTGTCTACAGATCCTTCTAGCCGATCTTACAAAGAAACCTCAAGCCAAACAACTCCAAACTAGGGCAGAGTACCTGGTCAAACTGCTGAACAAGGAATCTGTGCAAAACAAGGCAGCAGAAAAGGTAACGTTTTTACAAATATGGAAATTATCAAAAGAAAATGTAGCTCGTCTTCATGATCTATTTTTAGTATGGATACATGGATAGATAAATGGTTTGTATTGAATTACGTGTTTCCTAGTGTGACAACTGATTTGTCCATGAATTACATCAATACATACAGTGCATAGTAAAACATTCATCTTGATTTGGGGTTCAACAAGGCAACGCTCGAAATTAACTTTTTTTGCTGGTGGCCCGATCGGGCAAGTAGAATTGGTATTTATCCAATATTGGTGGCCCGAAACAGAAATTTGGTGGCCCGAAAAAACAAGGAAAAACAAAAGAAAACGGTGACCGGTAATCTTAGCTTTTCATAAGAATTAATTAATGAAAATAACATCTAAAATCACCACCCTGATCAAAAATCCGTAAAGGAATATATAAACCCAACATTGAATCAGTAAAAGGTAATTTTGGAGTGATGAAATGTTACAATTTCAGCCCTTTCTCTGTGCGATTTTGTCAACTTACAAGTTGAAAGTTGAAATTATACACAAAACAACATGCATGGGACTGAACTGGAACTCTCACAAAATTGGCATGAAACATCTACAAAAGTACAAACCTAGATAAAACAAAATCTGTACTACCTTATTATGAGTCCTATATTTGAAGTTCTTTCAAATTATGTGATGCTTTGAAAGATAATAAGGCCTTTCTGGCTTTCTTGCCCAAACGAATTTGCGCAAATTGGACTGAATTGAAGACAAGTCAAAGCATAGTTGCAGAGTTGACTAGACTGTGTGTGGCTATGCGAATTGCTGTATTAAGCTGATGTACATACCGTCCCCATTTATAATACATGGGGCCGGGCCAGTACAAGGTACCAGCATGTGTGTACACTTCTAGTTCTACTTGTATGCACTAGTAGTAGACTGGTAAATCAGTCTTTCTCTTTGTTGTTTGTCTCCCCAAGACGTCATAATTTTCATAGGCACCTCCAGAACGAGATGAATTTTTCTGTCTAATCACGCACATTTCTCCAGATTATCGCCGTTAGCAGATTTGCGCTCGCTATTTTGTTGATTTTTTCCACTGATTTCCTTTGTTTTTTATGCCTGGTTTTGGCGATGTTTGAAATGTCAAATTTTCAGATTTACATTTGGAAATCTTACTGGCCCAATCGGGCCACTAAAATAGAGCAATTATGATTTTTTGGTGGCCCGACAGAGATTTTTGGTGGCCCCGGGCCATCGGGCCTGTGCTAATTTCGAGCGAACAAGGTTAAGATAGTATTTATTCAGTGCCTTACTTTTTGTGTAAAATTTGTACAGCTATGCTAAAATATGGAAAGTTGTTTTATTCCCTGTCATTGCCCAGAAGATACATTGAATACATCTTATCTGGACTGATTGAATGTTCTTTGTATTGTTTTATTTTAAATGTAAAACTCGTCAATGTTTGCAGGTCCTGCAGAATGCCAGACAAAAGAAGACCAAAGCAAAAGAGGACAATGCGGACAAACCGAAGCCCGGCAGGAGGAAAAAGAACGAAAACCACGACAACGGGGACATTGCAAACAAAACAGACACTGACAAGGCGCCGAAGAGACGGGGTCGCAAACCCCTGGACGAGAAGGAGAAGGAGCGGAGGAAACAGGAGAGAGACAAGGAGAAGGAGAAGAAGAGAGGAGGAGCGGGGAAGGAGAACAAGCCGAGGAAGAGGCCAGAGAAGAAGAAGGTGAAGAAGGAGGAGGAGGAGCAGATCAAGGAGGAGGAGGAGTCTGAGGAGGAGGACGAGGAAGAGGCAGTGGAGTCGGAGAGAGAGGATGACGATGAGGAGAGGGAGATTGAGGAGGGAGAGATTGAAGAACCAGTAAGAAAGGTTAGAGGCTGTATAACCCTCTCTGTAGCAAGGAAGGCCTTTGCATAATCATTTGTGCTCATTGTTACAGAAGCAATCCTCAATACAGATTCAATTTGTAATGAGTTTTCCCTTAAAAATCTGTAATGTTTTTGAAAGTCTATTTTGTTGCAAGATACAATGCTCTAAATTAGCTTGTCCATGGCCACTAGAAATTAGGTTGTCATGCTAAATTCCATTGGCCTGAATGGGCAACCACTTTTTAGCTCACCTGAGCCAAAGGCTCAAGTGAGCTATTGTGATCGCTTTTCGTCCGTCGTCCGTCGTCCGTCGTCCGTCGTGCGTCGTGCGTCGTCCGTCGTCCGTCGTCCGTAAACTTTTTACATTTTCATCTTCTTCTCCAGAACCAATGATCGGATTCCAACCAAACTTGGCAGGAATCATATTTAGGGGTAGAGGAACCAAAGTTGCTAAAATGGTGGGCGTGGCCCCCAGGGGGGCCCTGGGGGAGGGCACCAAATGTAAAAAATATGTAAATTTTAAACATCTTCTTCTCAAGATCCAGAAGTATGACAGACCTGATATTTCATATTTAGATGCCTCTATTGATGAAGAATGAAAGTTGTTCACAAGATTTTTGTGGGTGGTCCCATAAGGGCCCTGTGGGCGTAACAGTTTTTTTGGGGGCCCTACCATAGGAAATATACATTTTCATCTTCTTCTCCAGAATCAATGATTAGATTCCAACCAAACATGGCAGGAATCATCTTTAGGGGTAGAGGAACCAAAGTTGCTAAAATAGTGGGCGTGGCCCCCAGGGGGGCCCTGGAGGAGGGCACCAAGTGTAAAAAATATGTAAATGTTAAACATCTTCTTCTCAAGATCCAGAAGTATGACAGACCTGATATTTCATATGTAGATGCCTCTATTGATGAAGAATGAAAGTTGTTCACAAGATTTTTGTGGGTGGCCCCACAAGGGCCCTGTGGGCGTAACAGTTTTTTTTGGGGCCCTACCATAGGAAATATACATTTTCATCTTCTTCTCCAGAACCAATGATTAGATTCCAACCAAACATGGCAGGAATCATCCTTAGGGGTAGAGGAATCGAAGTTGCTAAAATGGTGGGCGTGGCCCTCAGGGGGGCCCTGGGGGAGGGCACCAAGTGTAAAAAATATGTTAATTTTAAATATCTTCTTCTCATGATCCAGAAGTATGACAGGCCATCGCAGAATGGCCCCATAGGGTCCCTATGTGAGTGGGGTTAATATGCTGAAGTGGTCAGTGGCTGGTGAAATGTGTTAAGCTTTGTCTTATATGTGTGTCTGTCTTTTTTTATGATTCACCCAAACATTATGGTAAATCATAATGTTAGGTACAGGGGATCAAAAGTTATTGATTAAATAGTACATCACATTATAGATTTTGGCATGATTTCAACTGATTTCATATCTTCTGAGGGTGCCAGAGAGAACATGCGCCAGATGTGAATTGATTGACCTCAGGTGAGCGTCGTGCCCCCCTGGGGCTCTTGTTATAATCTTGTTATAAAAAATCCAGTTTTTACTTGACCGACTGGGTCACAAGGCAAAGGAGTTCATTTCTAGCATTGCTGTATTGATGAAGTTTTCTTGATTTAGGACTTGTATGATGTAACTTCAAATTGAAACTCTTAAGTTTATGCTATTTGCTTTAATTTGTCATAGTTCAAAATGTGTCATTTGAATTCAATTTTGAGTTATTGTCCAAATCTTTGTGACAACCAAAAAACCAAAAACTTGTAAAAAGAATCCATTAAAGGGACTTAGTAACATTGTCCAAATCCTCAAAATAAAATTTTAATTCTAGCGGTTCCCTTATACCTTGTTGTATTCGTATTAACAATAAAATCATGGGACAGCTTTCGGTTTTTCAAATTTCCCTTTCGTTGCAAAGATATGTACGATCGAAGTATTCAGATAAGAAAAACTCCGGGCGAGTTTTTCATCCCTGTACAAAGTGAGTGCAGTGAGTAGTGACCTATCACTTATTCCACTTTGCATTTTCGCTCATTACTCGGCCATGCAACGTCCATTTGACTTGAAATTTTCACACAATACCCTGTGGACATATGAGATAACAAAAATATATATTGCATCAACCATTCATCACTTTTTGCACATCCCAGCAAAGTTACTAGATCCCTTTAAAATTACTATGTTACACAAATGAGTTTGTGAATATTTTTGCATACATACCTATATACTGGTTTTCTTAACGATAATCATTGTTTTATATTTCAGGGTAAGGGCAAGAAGAAGCCTGTTGAAAGAAGACCTGTTCAACAAATACACCACCCACCTGTCTACTTTGACCCTACAGGAGAATTGGATGATGCCACATTCAACTCGGTAAGTGTGATCACGTTTTACCCACATGTTATGTTGAATACTATTATAAATCTGGCGTTTGTTGACAACTCGTGTTTGGCAGAAATAAGTTTTAAAAGTGACATTGATATGAATTCACATGGCAGCACAAATTTCAGTGAACATAATTATACCAAATATTGTTATTTGTTCGTGATTTTTAGAAATAAAATGCATGCTTTGTTCAACATTCTCAATTTTGATTTTTGCCAACGAGAGCCTGATTTTACTAGGGCCCCAGTCACATGTATGGTTAAGTTATTTTAGAAGAACTGGAATAATTATCTCTTCAATGGGGGAATGTAGTATAAATTGATAATATTATCCATAATTCATTGCCCATTTCATATCAACAAAACCAGTCATCCAGGGCAGTGACAAACATTGTATTTTGAAGCTCTTAGATACCAATCCCCAAGAAGTGTAACAAAATATTAGCTTCACATAGTACCGGAGTGGTAGGAGAATTTGGCCAGGGGGGGTAACTGGGCCACCTAACCTCAAACATTTAATGCGAATGGGCTGCACTTCTCTGCCCAATATCACTTGTGTTGCTACAGCAATTCCTGTCTCCGTGAATGGGTGCGCTAGTGGAGTGTTAAAATGTAGGTGGCCAAGGTCCCCTACCACTATGGGAGTTAAAATTGTTTTCCCCGTTGTACTCTTTCTTGTGTGTTAGTGTAAGGAGAGGATGCGGCCAGTGAAGAAAGCTCTGAAGCTCCTGGACAACCCTCCCCAGGATGTGTCTGAGAAGGAGCAGCTGAATCACACGCGCCAGTGTCTGCTCAACATCGGGGATCGCATCAACGAGTGCATCCAGGAGTTCACGGAGCCAGAGAAGATCCAAGAGTGGAAGGGGTAGGTCCTCCTTTTACTGTTTATCAATGTTTGCCATCTACCAGGATCGATAGCTAGGCTTCTTACTGACTCTCATCTCAATGGATGTCTGGATATGTGTATCAATCTTCACCTAGTGTGATGCCAACAAGATTTTATAGTTTATATTGCAAGGTAATATTGCAAGTTTTCTCCTTGTGTGTGACAGATACCTGTGGACATTTGTGGCAAAGTTGACAGTCTGATGGCAAATGCTAATGATGCAAGTTTCCTTCTTTTTGTCCCCTTTTGTTTAACAGATATCTATGGACGTTTGTGGCCAAGTTCACAGAGTTTGATGCCAAGAAGCTGTACCGGTTGTATCGCCATGCACACAAGAAGAGGGAAGAGGATGAGGTGAGTTGTTAGGTACTGTTAGCAATGCTACCAATTAAACCCTGTGCCTCGTGTGTGGCCCAGTTGGGCAAGTAAATACAGGATTTTTCAAATTCCGGTGACCCTGAACAAAAAAAAACGTTAACAAATTACGTTATATTTGGTTGCACATTTGGGCCAGTGGAAATAAGCACCAATAAAATTTAGTGACCCAAATCTAATCAAGTGGGCTCAGGTCAGCACACGCTTTCAAATCAATGGGATCCCGATTTCAAGATCAGTGTATGCCCACTGCATTTGTCCTTCAGCAAGACAAATATTCCACTATCGCTGCTCTCTGCCTAGGTGTATACACGGGGTACCCAGTAGGACTAAGAGGTGAAAACGTTTATGTTAATGATCTTTCTTCTCAATGCCCATGTCCAAATCTTTGGAAGGAATGCTCCCCAGCAAGTAGAGATGGTGCACTCAATGTGTACAGGGTGGCATTGTATCCTATATGTTTCCTATAAGAATGTGATGTTATTATTACATCAATACTCACACTTTTGTTATGATTATTGGAGAATAAAATCCTGTAAATTACTCTCATTGCAAAAGTATGAAGACAGACTTAAACTGATTGATTTATAGATTAAAAAATATATAAATATATATATAAATATAAGTTTGAGAAGGTATTACTCCAATTACACCACTATGTTGTCTTGTTATTTCCATGTATATGTTACTATTTACAGGCCATTTTTTCTGTCAATAAATGTTCGCTTTGAGTAGCTTTTACGGACCTGGATTCTGATTTGAACTATATTTTGGCAACTTGTATAATTGCTGTTGCTCCTTTGTTTTCCTTTTGTTATTGTAAACTGTTTGAGCATGCTCATTTGTCTTATTGTATGTTCATTCGATATTGAGTTTGAATTTTCTGTAATATGTGTACACAATGAATCAATGATTTTAGATTTTATAAATAAAATCAAAATGATATGAGCCAAGATGGTCTGATGTAGGAAATGAAAAATATTGCTGAATTGACAATTCAAATTATTCAGTGTTGAATGACAGCATTGTTGCTTTCATACTAGCAGAAATTATGCGGTTTGTGCATGTACTACACAATTGTTCTGAATAGTTTAAATGACACAATGTTGATATATTCAGTAATATGTGGACATACATGTGCTTGCATGTTGCATTTGTAATTGCAGGCCTGTGCAATTGTATTATATATCTGCTTCTCTTAAATCATACCCACTTACAAAAGGATCTACTAGGATAACCGGTGTAATTTGTACTGTCCATTTTGGTTTGATACTGATAATACAGCTTAGATTGTATGTGTTCGATAGGGCTCCTGGGGAACAAAGGCAATTTATAGCATTTTATTTGATTTGAGTTGACTCCAGCGAACACTATGGAAAGATGATACAATTGTATAACAATTCACATGCTTTATCAAGGTCTTTTTTCAAAACTCCCTTTAGAATATGAAGACTTATTTTTCGTGGAATTCTCTTGTCCTTTTCCTTTTACAGTCAAACCTGTCTTAGCAGGCACCTGTCTATAGCATCCAATCTGCCTATAGTGGTCACCAAAAGTGATCCCTTGGACATTAAAGCAATGTTATGGAACCTGTCTATAGTGGCCACTTTTCTTGTTTCCCACCAGGTGGTCACTATGCACAGGTTTGACCGTATCTGAAATCTTTTAGATATCCAAGTGGAATTCATTGATCAATTTTGTTACCTAGTGGACAGTACTTATTACCTTTATATTATATATATATGCTTGCATGATCCTATTAATTTATGTTTATATATTGTTGTGAAAATGTGCTTAGTGCTTATCCCTTTTTATTTTTTGTCGCAAGTTGCTTATAGTAGTTTTCCTTTTTTTCCCCGTTTGTGTATTTTGTCCCCTTTCTGTTGTTAAAAAAAAAAAAATGTGCAATAAAAAAAAAAAATGGCTGAAAACCACGAACAAAATCTAATGCATGGTGGACGACAGGCAAAATTACACAATTCTGCTCCCGTCAAAAAGCGACAGGCCGATGGAGGGAACGCAACAGGACAAAGGAACAGGGAAGGAGGACCGCATCACCAGGCAGGGCCCAGCGGCATCAGGAGGCCGCACGGAGGAGCCGATGGTCACGCGGACAATAGAAGCAGAGATAGGTAATGACAAACAACTTTCACTTTGGTTTGTGATGTGATGTTATGTTCTTAGTGAACATTTTGTATTTTGTTTGTTTGTTTTTGTTTGTTTCACTGATGTGTAAAATGGTCAGTGGTACAGTTAATGTTGTCCAAATTGTTGTCTGTACATGTATGTATATCGTTTGTAATTTTTTCAATAGAACAGTCTTGTTTGCATGAATGTAGATTTATTTGTTGTTTTTATTTATTTTTCTCAAGAAGTTGGGATATGTGTTCAAACCGCAAGACTTTTTTTTCAGAATGAAATATTAATTGCAAAGTATTATTTTTTAGCGGAAAGAGATCCTCATTTGGAAAGTAATTATGCTAGAGAATAGAAGCAGATTTAATACTGCTGCGTTTGTAGCAATAAAGCACTCCATGTACTTTGTATCCAAATGCACTTGGGCGTCATAGTGTGCATGGCTGCATGTCTCCACACAAATGAGTATTATATGTGCTTTTTGTTTGATAAATATATACCCTTTCTAAAAAATCTGATAAAAGGAAAACCTTCCCTAAGCATTTAAAAAAAGATATATGACCATGAACTTATTATTTAGAGGAGACTATGGTAGCTTCAAAATTTGATATTATTTTAACACACATCGTATAAATATGTCCCCTTCAGTTCAGCTGCTTTTGCCTTATTTTTCATTCATTGTGATAATGACCTTTGTTTAGTTCCATCAAGAAATTTAAAAAAATAATGTAAAAATTGTATGATTTTCCCCAATACATATCAATCATGTTATTGCTGTGTTTGTTGATTTTTTGTTTCACCCTATTCTTTTTTGTATTAATAAATGAATAATTTTTAAATGCAGAGTCCAACAATAATGCAAATTTCTTGCCCTGTCTGTGCTCTTACTAAAATAAGGTATGATTTTATTTGGTTAGATATAAATTTATTTTCCGTAAATTTCCCAAATCAAAAGTAAAATTGTAATGCAAAGAAAAAAACAAAGCGAAGCATTTATAGCATGAATGATGAATGCAATACATGAAAGATACTGAGAACTGTGTAATAAGTGATATTTACATGAATCTATCTGAAATGTAATTTAAAATATTAAAAAGAGAACCAAGCATATGTAAGGCTTGACATTCAGTTCTGGTTACTAATGAAGGAAAAACTGCTGAAAACTAAGTAAAGTATGTAATAAAAGCAAATCAATTGTAAATCTTCACTTTTTGGTGGGCACTTTTCTAGCATAAAGGAGACTCTAAATTGCAAAATGCACTATAAAACCATGTAGATGGGGGAAAATAGAATATTATATGGGGTTTTTCTTGTGATTTGGGGGGGAACTTAGACATTTGGGTTTCTGTATTGGCTATAGTGTAGGTTTTGTTATCAATGAGCAATACAGGATGTAACTATTTGTATTGGGCCCTGCACTTACACCCACATTGTTTTAGTGTTGCAAGTTGAGTTTTTGCTTTTTATTATTTGTCAATAGACGTTTGTCTTTTTTATTAGTACATTAGTTTGTTGATTTTGTTTCGTTCTATTGTTTTCTCCGTTCCCAATTTTTGATTTTCACCCACGTCTTGTGGTGTCGCAGTTTGGGTCAGCAAAGGCATGGTCTTAACGACTGGTCCCACGAGAGGGGGAGGGGGCCAGTCGAGGGCAATGTGTCCGGTAGAGACCACCATCGAGACAGGTAAGCAGTGGCTCCATTTTAAAGGACCTAGTACCTTCGCTGACATGTGCAAAAACTGACGAAGGGTTGATTAATTGTGTATTACTGTGATGTGATATTTCCACCGAGTATTTTGTGGAAATTCCATGGTAAATGAATGTCATATGGCTGAGTAATGAGCGAAAATGCAAAGTGATATTTGCTAACTCATTGCACTAACTTTGTACACAGCTGAAAGTCTGAAAACACTTTAATCATAAATATCTTTAAAACGAAAGAGAAATCTGAAAATGTAAACCTGTTCCATGAGCACTTCTATTGGTAAAATGAATACAATAAGGTATGTGAAAACCGCTAGAGTTTTGTGGATATTGACAATGTTACTAGATCCCTTGAATGATTTGTGGCTACTTATATCGCGCACATGCCATCTTTTGACGCTCATGGCACATCATTATTGGAAGGGTAATTAATTTCATTTCTTTCAGATGAACTATGAGGTAAACAATTTACACTGAAATAAGTTTAATAGAAATGACAGTTGTATTGCTTTATTAGTATAAGAAAAAAATGTCAGTTGTAATAACTAATGTTTATCAATCTAATTATTAATTTCTAATTTCTAGTTTCTACCCTTTTGTTTTTTTTTGGGGGGGGGGGGGACTTTTGTCACCCTGCTGTCTGAACCTTGCATCAATTGGCAATTTTATTTTTTATTTTGAAGACAACAAGAAGATAAATCCTCCAAATACCTGCTTATTATTTCTAGAAAGAGATTTGAAGCATTGTCATGGAAATGATTTATGTTTATGCTCACTCTTGAATAAACAAAACTATCTCCTTTCATATTTGTATGACCTGGGGGTTTAGTGTGTCACTTTTACACCCTTTTTTAATATCACCCGCACCCTTCTTCCATATCAGTTGTAAAAGTTCATCTGTGTTAGCAGATTTATTTTCTTGTTCAAGAAATATCATTTAATGTGTTGCTTCAGCGAAGGTACTTTCAAAGACATTAAAAGGTCATATGACCGGGCCCTGTGATTCTAATTTTACAACAAAGTTTATGAAATTTGATGTAAACTAAAGCACAATGCGAGATACGTTATCATGGTGATTTTATTGACTTTCTATAAGCTTAGAGAATTGTATGAGAATCAAAACTTTATTTTTTAACTGCACAATACATTATAACCAAATAAGCTCGAGCTCTTTTCTGATTTACAAGAATTTAAAGGGATCTAGTAACATTGTCCAAATCCTATTTGGAACTCTAGCAGTTCTCTCATACCTTGTTGTATTCTTAATTCTTGTTAACAATAAAAGCATGGGACAGGTTTCGGTTTTTCAAATTTCCCTATCGTTAAAAAGATATTTACGATTGAAGTCTTCAGATATTAAACTATCCACTGGAAAGTCATAACCATGTGCAATAAGTTAGTGAATATCACTTTGCATTTTCGCTCATTACTCAGCCCTATTCGTAACATCCATTTAGCGCGAAACTTTCACACATTACTCAGTGGACATCAGAATATCAGATCACAATACACATTGTATCAACCATTCATCACTTTTTGCACATGGCAACAAAGTTACTAGATCCCTTTAACAAAAGTCAATACATGGGCCATGTTCAGTCTTTTATGATAAACTTCAAGTTCATGGTAGTAGATGAAATTTATGCTCACAATTCAAAGGCCAAGTGATAAGTCCATGGCATATTTATGGGAACATTTTATTGTAATCAATATATATATCTAGGTCATGTTATGTCTTCTGCGATCTACTTCTAGCTAACTGTATATTGATTTTATGTTCACAATACAAAGGGCAAGTGATTTATCCATGGCATTTGTTGGATATGTTGCTAACAAATGCTTTCTTGCTTGTTGCTTTAGTTTCATATCGTGAGATTCTACATTAAGCGTGTCCCACCTATTTTCAAGTTCACCGCCATAATGCGAAGGGCAAAATAACAGTGATTTTTATCTCGTATACAACAGTAAATCACTGCAAATCATTAAGTCTGATTTACTTTCTACACCTAAGAAGGCTTAGTGCGCGGTGGTGATAAAGTTGTCCTCCCCCTCAAGATTTATGGCTTTAGTTGTGATCCTTACCCGAAGGTTTTTTATTCTGAATTCCTTTTATTTGTTACCTGTCTTCAGTACTCGTAAATTGTCTCTGTTTGTCACAAACATTTCACACTCTCATTCCTCTCTTCTGTGCACTGTTTATTTTCCCACAGATACGGGTCAGGTGATGGCTACAACCGTGGCCAGCATTACGAGAACCACAGGTTCAGTGGGAACTACCATTCTGGTGCTGGGGGTGACAGGTACTCGACATCGAGGGACAGAGAAGATTCACATGGCAGGTGAGCTTCACATTCAAACCGTTTTCTTTTCTTTTTCTTGTTTTTGTTGGTTGAGAACTTGAGAAAGAGAAGGGCATTAAGTCACTTTTTGTACTTTCAGAGAAAATCATGTTGAAAGTTTAAAAGCCATGTACAAACCCATTGTAACTCACTATCTCAAACAACAGAATTGAAGAAATAATAATACCAAATAAAGGATGTGCCTTTAGCATTTTTACAATTTAATGTTTCTGGTACTTTACAACTCTAACCAAATCGCCAGCAAGGTCAATTTTATGCCTCCGCCAACGAAGTGGCCGGAGGCATTATGTTTTCGGGTTGTCCGTCCGTCCGTACGTCCGTCTGTACGTCCGTCCCGTTTTCGTTCTCGCGATATCTCAAGAACCAGTTGACGGATCAATTTCAAACTTGGTATGAGTGTACATATTGGGGTGACAATGATCTGACTAGATTTTAGGGGTCATGAGGTCAAAGGTCAAGGTCACAGGACTCCATATATGCAAAAATGCCTCGTTCTCGCGATATCTCAAGAATTGGTTGACGGATCAAATTCAAACTTGGTATTAGTGTAGATATTGGGGTGGCAATGATCTGATTAGATTTTGGGGTTCATGAGGTCAAGGTCACAGGACTCAATGTATGTGCAAAAATGCCTCGTTCTTGCGATATCTCAAGAACCGGTTGACGGATCAATTTCAAACTTGGTATGAGTGTACATATCGGGTGCCACTGATCTGATTAGATTTGGGGGGTCAAAGGTCAAGGTCACAGGACTCAATATGTATGTGAAAATGGCTTGTAATGGCAAAATTTCAAGAACTGAATGTCAGATTTCAATCAAACTTGGTACCTGAATGTATCATAAAGAGTCAACGTAGCCATACAATGTTGGGGTCATGAGGTTGAGGTCAAGGGCACGGGACTCATTATACATGCAAAAAAGCTTGTAATGCCAAAATCTCAAGAACTAAATGTCAGATTTCAATCAAACTTGGTACCTGAATGTTTTCTAGGGAGCCATCAAAGATTGGGGTCATATGGTCAAGGTCATAGGATTCAGGACTCAAAATATATGAAAAATATTTTTAAAAATTAAATCAGTGCATGTTAATTTGGGCTTGATATTAAAATCGCGTGATAGCGGAGGCATAATTTTCGATTGTGCGCAATCGAAGATCCATCTAGTTTTAGTTATTGGAATTTTTTTTTTTTTTATTCTTATTAATAGTTATTGCATTACTATTTCTAGTATCATCATTTTTTTTCTTCTTCATATTAGCGAATCAAATTTTGAAGAAAAAATATAATTCCATTGCATAAAAATCAGTTTACCAACAGCTAAGATACAGGTCAAAACACTTTGTTAACAAAAACTAATAGTTTTTTTTCCTTTCCGAACATATATTTATTTATAATTTCTAATGTTATTTGTAAAAAAAAAACATGCAGATATGATCACAAGTGGGAGCACTCGTCGCAGGGGGCCAACCACAACAGGCACTACAACCGAGGAGGAAGCGAGGAGCGTCGTCGTCACGGCGACAAAACCGATGGCAACTCCCACGAGGACCCACCCGCGCACTTCCCACGGGGGCACAGCACGGAAGGCAAGAAGAGGAAGGGGGAGCATCGGTCGGAGAGAGGAGGGGGCGACCATCACAGGAGAGGGGCGGATTCGGGGAGGGGAGGGGGGGAGTTGTGGGCAGGCGGAGACCACACGAGGTAACAGCGGGTGATCTGGGAATGTGGGTGGGGGGAGGCATGGGGTGGGGACGGTTAGTGTGAGATTAGAATCTTGTTTGGCCGTCTGTACATGTACATGTAAATTATGAAGATATACAGTAAGCTAGTTCTTTTGGCCGAACGCGATAACTATTTCTTCTTTTTTTTATAAATGAATACAGTGCCAAGTTTTTTTGGCTAAACATGTCAACAATTTATTTCTTTCCTTTTTTTTCAATATAGAAGCAAGTGTATCATGAAATCATCACTGCAGTGTCAATATTTGTTTGTAACGAAAGACACTACCTAGCATCCTTTCACTTGTATGAGTTCAAAAAAGGGATGGATGCTGCGAATTACAAGGCAACTAGCTATTTCACAAACCGTATTTGAATGACAATAATTTTTAGATGTGGTTTAGAAGTATCTATTTCGTGAAATGTATTTCAATGTCAATAATTTTTAGATGTGGTGTAGTTGTTGTATCTTTTGCATTCCGCTTTGGGAGTTGAGCAGTATTAGTGGGTTTGTTCATTACAGTTTGACAGACTTCTGCTGTATTATTTGTAGTCCGGTGTGCATGTCCAGTTTTGAAACTTGTTCTGAAATATGCAGCATGTATTTTCTCTGCCTGGCCACTCGACCACAACCATACAAGCAAGCCTCCACACTAACTTATTTCTGTACTGGCCCGTTTGGGCAAGTAAAATCATAAATGTTTACATTTTGCTTGCCTTCGAGATTAAAACATACAAAATAACATTGTTCTCTTGTAGTTGTACAATTATTTAGATGCCCGTGCAAGCAAACTAGATTTTTACTTGCCCGACATACATTTTTACTTGCCCCGGGCAGGCTGGCAAGTGCTAGTGTTGAGGCCTGCAGGCAAGCATTGTTCATAACATCAGAATATATCCACATGTGAGAATTATTTTCCATTGCAGCTGATTATTTAAGCCTTAATAAAATATCACATCCTCCCCTCTTTTTTTACTAAAAGAAATTAAGTAGGTCACGTTATTCAGTTTATGTTTGATTTTAATCTGGGGAAGTATTCCTTGTGTATACAATAACAACAACTCAACAATTAAGGATTTCAAAGGTTGATTGATGCACAGTATATGTTTAGAAAATATAGACATTATATTCTGGAAAGAGGTAAAACAAAAATAAGGAAGGAAGAAGTTGGGGCTATGTGAAACCAATAAATAGTGTTTGCAATTTATATATTTCATGCGGATTCTTTGATTTGATCAGTATTGTGTATGTTTCAGATTTTTTGTATACATCCTTATTTTCCTAGACATGTGGTTAATTGTATTTTTTCTTATGAGAAAAGGTTTATATGTTGTATTTTTTTATCGGCACAGTATAAATGTTGTATTCCAAATAAAAGAAAATGGGCAATTAAGTACTTTGGAGGATTTTTTCAAGATTCAATTTAAGATTAATTTTATTCCATCCCCCTTGATTTGATAGGTTGCTCACATTGCATACAATATACAGTGAAACCTTGTTATATCAGATATATTGAACAAAAAACAATTAAATATAACAAATACATAACCCAATGCATAGCTTTAATATCCATGTAACCAGATTTGGAAAAAAAACACAAAGGATAAAAAGTACATAATATGAAACAAATAGATTACCTATTTCTAGTACATAAAAAAGGGACAATAACAAAAAAGACCAAAACAACTTCAAGATATAAGTATTGATGGAAATCGGTCGGGTATAAGGTTGATGTTATAGTGTCTGTTCATATCCATGTGATATTTATTTTTTTATATTTAAAAAGAGATAACATCTTGGATAATGAAAACAAATTGTTTTATATATTTTGATGTTAGAAACGTTTTTGTACCCAAGTAGTAATGCAACATCTATCAAAGGCGCTATATTTTGTTATACTGGCACTTCCATGTGAAAGGTTTATTTCTTCCCCTATTCAGTAATCAAGTCCCACCTTTGTACTTATTTGTCATGTTTATTTTGTCCATTGGTTGCATGATATGAAAGAAAAGTATATATAATTGCCTTGGCTATAAGGTTGTAAGTTTCCATGCATTTGTAATAATTTCATCAAGCTTTATGCCAAAGTTACGTTTATTTTGTCCATCATTATTTTTCTTTGATAAAAAAATTACATTATGTTTGTATTGTTTTTGGTATTTGGTAAATTATTTCCTGTATTTCAATAGAACCTGCTTTATGTTGTTTTCCTAATGTATTCTTGGGAGGTGGGGTCAGGGCAATATAATGTTTGTTTTATATACATGCAGCATAATGACTTGTCTTTGTCTTGTGTTGTGTTTGGTTTCATTATGTTTCTTCATTTCAATTTTCCAAGAAAAATATAGAAAGTATGTGCATTTACAATCGTAATAACAAAAGAAGTCCATACCAAGTAAATTTATAAACAGCTTGCCTTATGAATAAAAAATACAAAATAAATCAAGGCATCTTCACCTTCTCAAATGACCCCGGGGGTGTGGGGGGGCTTGCGGAAGGGGGGGGCTTGCGGAAGGAGGTTCCGTCTAGTGTGTTGACATTTACAAGGTGGATACATTTTGAGAGCTTCTTGGAAAATGCATTTATAACAAAAGTTTAAAAGATAATTCCCTTCACACTACTTTTGTGGTCAAGTACATTTGAGTGTAGAATATTTCAAGCTGGGATTGAAATTGAGCGATAGACATTTTGTCTGTCTGTGTTTCCCTTTTTAGTATTAATGGAAATCAATTGTGCTCATACCTTTTTGTGTTTGTGTATGGGAAAATGTAACATCTATTTTTCTCCTACGCTTTTTCCTTGCCACAAACCCCCTTTTATAAGCGAGATAACATTGGAGAGTAATTTATTTAGTTACTGATCATGAAATTAAATTTACATACATGTACATGTATTGAGAATTACTAATTCTATTTTGGTAAAAAATGTACATGAAATTTAAATGTATGAACATGCATGAATGGTACTAAACCACTCAATGGCACCAAATGGCTCAAGCATTTTAGTCGAGAGGTGTGGGGGGGGGGGGGCATATAAGTTGATTTGTGTTGTGCGTTCTTTTTTCCCTACACATTTCTTGATTGTGGTACTGATGCACACCTGAATATCAATACTTTCTTAGTTTGCCAAATAACTGTCACTCGTTCTGTCACACACTACATGTACATGTATGCAATTATTCCGTACTGGCTAAACTAAGCTGTTCTTTGTGAAAACAATTAAATTGTGTCTGTTAGATTTAGAGTTAATTATACCTGCAATGTGTTCTTTACTAGCATAGGCTACTGCATAATGCATTATAGCATACATTGAACTACTACTGTGTGTCCTTCAATTACAGAGTGGACAACCAAGAGATACATGGTATATATTGTACAGAAGAGAACTTTGTTACAAAGATACTGTATATATCAGAAATCTTATTTCACTATATGCATGCATTTTGGAGTTAATGATACATGTACAACTTCAATCCACTAAGGGAAAATGTTGCATGACGAGTTACGACGGTTTGTTCGTATTCAACAATTTATTTGTATAAAGAGAAGAGACGAGACTATACAAATACAAAATGATAACTACTACTGTGAATTGAAAACTGCATCGAGTACTTGAATCATGTAAAATGCATTCATGTAAATAGAGAAAATTACAGACTGTTCACATTATTTAAGTCAGTATTTGTTTTCTTTTATAGACAGACATTCTTGTGATTTTACTTCATAGATAAGAGTGAAAACTCCTCACCTCGGAAGAAAATTTGAGGGTTTTATGTCAGCAATGGTTGCGAGTTTAATTCTGTGATGGAACTATTTTTCTGTTACTGAAGAATGATTCTATTAAGAGAATTTGCATTTCTGGGTAAATTTTGAATTCTCATTGATACTACTCTTTTGTGTAGAGTACAAGTTGTGTCTGATAATTTTTTTACTGTGAAGGGACGGACCTCTGAGAAAATAATTTATACAGAAACACTTCAGTTTGCCTTGTTAGTAGTGTCTTGGTGAAAGATATCTCAAAACAAATGTTCTTTTGTTTTCTTTGTTTTTGAGTGACTAACTAGCGTTGACTTTCATAGCTGCATTTTTTTTAATGCAGAGAATTGTATTTCTGTGTTGTAACTTGTAAATATATATGTGTATGTATGACGAGTTATGGAGTACAATAGTGTAAATAAATGATGTACATGTTAGACAGTTCACCCGATGTTTGCATGTCGGGTTCTGTCGCTTATTTGTAAATGAAAATAAACAAAATGATGCAGATAAATGAATCAATAGTTTTGGTGTGTTATATATGTGTGCAGACTACAATCAAACCTGTCTCAGTGACCACCTGTCTAAAATAGCAGCGAACCTGCGTATAGTGGCCACCAAAAGTGATCCCATGCACAGAAAACAGTGTAATGGAACCCGACCCGTCTATAGTGCTGGGCAACTTTTCTTGTTTCCCTTTGATGGTCACTATACACAGGGTTGACTTACATACGAGTGTCATTGACATAATCATGATATCATGATTATTTATTCAGAAAGAAAGAAAAATGACATTGGATCATAAACTTATTGATGCATGATTGGAAAAATATAATGTAATATTTTGACTCGCTACCAATGAAATGTACCAACTGCTGGGCCCCGTTGCAGAGAGAGATGCAATCGATTGTAAAGCTGCAATTAATTTTAAGTCAGACAATGTGACTAAATGCGCAGAATCCGATTGGCTCAAATGTGCATATTTTCTGACTTGCAATCAATTGTAACTTTACGACCGATTGCAACTCTTTCTGCAACGGGACCCTGGAGTGATGGACACTAGTACTACACTAGACAGAAAAATCCACCTTGTTATGGGTTGTCCTTTAATATTATGTCATACTATCCACCCCCATACTGAGATGGAGCTCTAATGCACGGCTCAGACAGAGCCGACTCGACCCGATCCGACTGGTTTTCAGCCCGATTAACTCAGTATGTGCTGCCTCAGGACTCCGGTTTTTCCAGTCGGAGGTCATTTGAGGCGAGGCAGATTCAACATGTTGGATCGGCTCCGACTGAGCGAAACTGACTCTAGCCTGACTGAAAACCAGTCGGATCGGGTCGAGTCGGCTCTGTCTGCGCCGGGCTTTAGGTGTTCGTATTGTGAGGGTGATTATATAGTGAAACAACCCTAACTGATTCAAGTGTTCGGTCTAGTATACTACACAAACCTGTACTCTGTGTGCCAGAATGAGTGGATGTTGACATGTTGGTGTGTTTGTGCATTGGACTTGGAGGGGAATATTCACACTATAGGAGTAACCCTACATGTAAACATAGACCAAAAATCAGTCTCTATATTCTGCTCAACGGTCGGGTGTATCGAAATGGGGTAGTATAAACTATAAAGTCTGATTAAACAAAATTAGCCTAAACCCCTTATGTAGAGTTGGTAATGACTAACGTAATCAACCCGGGGGGGGGGGTACTCAGATTATAGTCGGACGGGGGTGTGCGGCTGAGACCTCCAAACCCATACCCACATCTAAGGGTCCTTTTGTGAAAAATGGCCCCATGTCTAAGGATTTTTTTCGCCTGCGGCGCATGTTTTGGGTGTATTTCCCGCAAATTTTGTGGTTTTAAGTTAGCGAGCGTAGCGAGCTTGAAAAATTTTGCAATTTCACATCGGCAAATCCAAAAATCCCGTATAAAAAAGGGGAAATATGAAAAAAGGGACCCATGTCTAAGGATTTTTTTGATGAAAAGGGGACCCATGTCTAAGGATCTTTCTTGAAAAAGTCACCCTTCCCAGCGCACATCCCCGTATACCCAATATACGTGAGTACCCCCCCCCCCCCCCCCCCCCGGGGTAATCAAAGCCACTGACCTCTACTAGTAGAGGTCAGTGAATCAAAGCATGCATCAGCAGAAAATGAGATTGATTACTTCATCTTCATATGGAAATAAAAGATATTTCTTTTTTTGTTTCTTTGGTGTTTTGGAGTGAAGGAAATTGTGACAAGAACGAGTATACAAAACAAACAGACATAATCTGAAATGTGTAATTGCCGAGTGACTGTAATAAGCGATGGCGATAGATCCCGATAGGGAATAGAGTCCATGTAAGCCTACTTTGCTTCACAAAATATACGAGTCTATGCCACCGATATACTACACCGGTGGTCTATGCATGTCCACTGAGCTGGTCAGTGTGCATGTCGCGTACACACGTAGTGCACATATATATAACGGAGAAACCAATATGTGGGACTACAATCTTCGTATGTGATTTAAATGTGAATGCATTCCTTTGCTAATTTACCTAATAAAAACACACATTGATAACAATAATAGTACAAGTACATTTTTAAAATTTCCATCAACCTAATCCTCATATGCAGTCCTATTTTGTATTTTTTGGGGACAGTTAGATAGTGTGATACATCCACGGGATATATACATTATGTGCCCCTATTGACGTATGTGTACTCGTGGCCGAGCGGTTAAGGCGACAGACTAGAAATCTGTTGGGGTCTCCCCGCGCAGGTTCGAATCCTGCCGAGTACGATATCTTTTTTTTTTTTTTTTTCACATTTTATATTTGTGCTATTTACTTTTGGTTATTTTTAAGGGGTAGTACTTTTCTTAAAATGTTGTTTTGGTATTTTTTAATTTTTTCGCTATTTTGTATGGATATTTCTTTTTAATTCTTTTTTTTTTCAGTCAATTATTATCATTATTATTTTGTTTTGTTTTTTCAATTTAGTTTTTTTTTTCACATTTGTAATTTGTTCTATTTTTGTTGTCATTTTATTTTTTATTAATTTGTCAGTATTTGAATGTTGGTTATTTTGTTTATTGTTTGTAGTTGTTTTGTGTTCGTCTAATTTGTTGACATTATTTATGAGATCCATATAAGTTTTATTTCACATTCGCCTATTTAAGGAACATTTTCGGATTTTAGTTATGAAATCTACCGTTTTCGTTTGTTTTTCCGGAAATTATTGGTAAATACACGTTTTACATCTACAATTAAAACAAAAAGAACAGATCGTCTGTTTAATATATTTGTAATAGAAACGTTGACCACCCCCACCCAAACCCCCACCCCCACCCAGGGGCCTGGGAACGATTTTTTCACCGGGGGTGCTGAGATATATATATACGTATATAATATATAGGCCTATATATATTTTTAAAATAATATTTTGAACCCCCGTAAGTGACTTTTGTTCACTTTTGTCACTGATAGCCGCGAAGCGGCGATTTTTTGTGTTGCTATTTAGAACCCCCGTAAGTGATTTTGTTCAATTTTTTCAGTGATAGCCGCGAAGTGGCGATTTTTTTTTGCTATTTTTAACCCCCGTCACCCCCCGTAAGTGATTTTTTTTCACTTTTTTCAGTGATTGGCGCGAAGCGGCGAATTTTTTTGCTATTTTGAACCCCCGTAAGTGATTTTTGTTCACTTTTTTCAGTGATAGCCGCGAAGCGGCGATGTTTCTTTTGCTATTTTGAACCCCCGTAAGTGATTTTTGTTCACTTTTTTCACTGATAGCCGCGAAATGGCGATTTTTCTTTTGCTATTTTGAACCCCTGTAAGTGACTTTTGTTCACTTTTTTCAGTGATAGCCGCGAAGCGGCGATTTTTCTTTTGCTATTTTGAACCCCCGTAAGTGATTTGTGTTCACTTTTTTCACTGATACATTTTCACTTGGCAGCCCAAGGGGGGGGGGGGGGGGTTAAACCCCCTAAACCCCCCCCCCCCCCCCCCCCCGTAGATCCGCCACTGATTATGTCAAGGTGCATTTTCCCGTCTGGTGCTGATATGTTCGTCTGAGTGATTGATCTTTGTGAAAATTAAATAGTTTACAGAAGTTGTAGCAAGCTGACCTCCTGCCCAATATCGTCTAACCATAATTTGCATTATCCAAAATATCCCAAAGTAAAAAAAAAAGAAGAACAAAAAGCGTCATTTGTGGCTGTCGGCTGTGTGACAATTTCGTAAACGAAGCATAATGATATAATATACATTATAACATACAAACAAATTTGCAGGGGGTGCAATTTCCGGGGTGCTGCAGCACCCCCAGCACCCCCGCTTCCCAGGCGCATGCCCCCACCCACCCCAACTGTCCCCTCACTTCCACCACACCCCCCCCCCCCCCCCCCCCCGAATTCGAAACGAAGCAAAGAGTTATTCTTTTAGTATCTCCAGATCTCCGTACAAAATACTGACAAATATACTAGCGATATAATAATATCATTGGCACTCAGCTAGTTGAACTCCATAACCCTACCCGGCTTGTTTACGCGGCCCATGGTTAGTTTACCACGGGCGATAGGTCAGCCTTCTGACAAATTCCTCTGGCTGCAGCTTATCAGCCTTTCTACCAGACTACTGGGTTTACCATAATTATGCTTGGTTCTCTCTCCCAGTCCATTCTTCCCGTATCTTCCTCTGACTGCCTCTCTTTC